>NC_069411.1:37270554-37280554 GCF_026875155.1 Cherax quadricarinatus | reverse complement strand
GACTAACATAACACCATCAGTGACTGACGTAACACCCTCTGTGACTAACATAACACCATCAGTGACTAGCATAACACCCTCTGTGACTAACAACACCAGTGACTAACATAACACCATCTGTGACTGGCATAACACCATCAGTGACTAACATAACACCAACAGTGATTGAACATAATCTGTGACCAGGATATCACCATCAGTGACTAACATAGCACCATCAGTGACCAACATAACACAAAACACCAAATAATGGCGTCTCAATATAACACCACAAGAGATAAACCTTATAAAAAAAGGTAAGACGTCAAAATACAAAACTATAGAAATCAGTCACAATAAAATAACATGACTGAGAATATTATAATGAGAGTATCATTATAACAAGAGTATCACTGTAATAAGAGTATCATTATAATTCCACTGAATATGAGCTAATTATAGCACTAGGACGATGATAGTAAATACTATCTTTACTATAACAGAAACAGCACTTCCTTCACTATAATAACATTCCCTTCACTATAATCACAGTACTCCCTTCACTAAGTACTTCCTTCACTATAATCACAGTACTCCCTTCACTAAGTACTTCCTTCACTATAATAACAGCACTCCCTTCACTATAATAACAGCACTTCCTTCACTATAATAATAGAACTCCTTTTACTATAATTACAGCATTCCCTTCACTATAACTGCAATAACACCTCTCTCATTATACCAGCAATAAAATCCTTACTATTCCAGCAATAGGGTCCTCACTATATCAGCAATAAAGTCCTTACTACACCAGCAATAAAGTCTTCACTATTCCAGCAATAAAGTCCTCACTATCCGTGCAATAACTACTCTTACCAGAGCAATATTTGATTACCAAAACCTCTCCCTTCACTCATCCTCCACCATGTCCATTCCCCATCCCTATTCCTCCTCTTCCCCATCATTCCCACTCACCTCTCTCACCATCCCCACTCTCCTTCCCCACACCATCCCCCCACTAACAACAGGTAAAGCAATTTCCGGGCTGCCAGAAGCGCAGTACGCTAGTTTGACCAACACACCACCAGCAGTAACAACTGCCGCGGCCCGACACCTCTCGCTAAAATATTAATAGTAATGAATAGTTAAACTCGTCAGGGTACGAATGAACGACCAGGATTGGCCTGTGATATTTGCCTATTTGCACGACAGTGGTGGCCACCGCAGTCAGGATGACACGGTTAAACCAGTTAAGGTGGCTGTGGGCATTGGGGAGAGTTGGAGGTGTTGGAGTTGTTTGGGTGTTGGAATTGTTTGGGTGTTGGAGTTGTTTGGGAGTTGGAGTTGTTTGGGTGTTGGAGTTGTTTGGGTGTTGGAATTGTTTGTGTGTTGGAATTGTTTAGATGTTGGAATTGTTTGGGTGATGAAATTGTTTGGATTTTGGAGTTTTTTGGGTGTTGGAATTGTTTGGATGTTGGAGTTTTTTGAGTGTTAGAGTTGTTTGGGATGAGCTATTGGGATGACGGAGGTTACTGGGTTGTTGGGAGATTTTGGGAGTGCAGGAAGCTTTGGAGGTGTTGGAGTGTTGGAAGTGTTGGGGTGGGTGGTTGAAGGTGCTGGGGTGTTGGAGATTTTGGAAGTGTCGGAGGTACGTGTGGTGGCGGAGAGGGTGATGGAGTAGGGGTCAGAGAGTGATCGACTGATAGAATAACATGACCAGTTATAAAAAAAAAAAATCGTGTTCGTGAGCTCGTAAAATAAAAATAACATTAATGTATTAACAAGGAAGTGAACACTGAACACTCGCGCTGCGCTAAGCGATCAAACAATAACAGGAACACGAATATACATCAGCTTAATAAGGGTTAAATGGTTTCAGGAAAGCAGATAATTCTTCAACGGGAGGGGATTAGGGTCGCTTGATGCGATCCTTATGGGTTTAGCATTTACCCATGAATGCAATAATGGCTATATGTATTTTGGCTTCTACTCAATCCGAGAAAGATATCCCCGCATTGCATAACTCAGTATCCAGTACCTCATTCCACATGAAAGAGTGCAGATTGCGGCATAAGTTTGCAATGCAGTTTAATATATTATTACTGAAGATTTAAAGCAAGTTAGAGAAGGTTGTTCTGATTTGCTTCAAATGGACACTAATAACCCAGTTTCTTCAATGTAAATGGTAAATTTTTATATACATACCCCATATCAATTCAGTCTTCCGTTAAGACACACCAGCTTTGAAGCGAAACCCTACGAGGCTTTCTCTTGTTTCTCAGAGACTCAAGTACTTTACAATACACCAGCACATTTAGCATAATTCATCTCAAAACACTGCATTATTAAGTTAACAGCACTGAAGAGTTGAATCTAATCTTACGCGAAATTCAGAAATCATCGCATTTTATTCTTGTATCAAAGTGAAAACACGGGTTTAGATGAGACAAATGCCTTGTTATAGTACCATATAAGCTTTAATAATTCCCACCTTTAAAACTCAAGTCCGTCCAACAGGTACCGTACTTAATTTACAGTCGTTACCTTTGCTCACACTTCAACTGACATAAAATCCCCAAAACCACTGGTCTACTCTCCTGTGATGCGAGGTCACGCTTGCTTAATACCATACCATTCAAAATATCCTCAGAGGATTCTTCCACTCCTACCTGAGGCATTCCCTACACAACCTTTCATCCACCCCCTGATTTATTTATCCTCTTGGTCACCCGATCTTACTCCTTTTTCTCTCTTTTGCTCTTTATAAAATATCCTTCATACCACTCTCTGCCTAATAAAACTGCATAAAAAAGTCTTTGCTGTCTGTTCCACTTTCAATTTATCTAGGCGTCACCCACATCCTCTTTTCCCTTCCTCTGATTTCCTTCCTCTTGAAAGATTCCACTCTAGCCTGCTCCATGCCTGAAATTTCTGTCACTATTTCATCATCAAAATATGACATTTCAAAATATTATCTACATCCTTCCTTTCCTCTTTTACTCTTTACTGAAAAATTAATTTGCTCCATACAGTCTCTTACCTAAAATTAATTTGCTCCATACAGTCTCTTACCTAAAATTAATTTGCTCCATACAGTCTCTTACCTAAAATTAATTTGCTCCATACAGTCTCTTACCTAAAATTAATTTGCTCCATACAGTCTCTTACCTAAAATTAATTTGCTCCATACAGTCTCTTACCTAATGTGCTTTCATCACTCTGTCACATTCTCAGCCATAATCACGATTTTACCATCTCTATAACCGGTCATTATCACTACGTTTTTTGCTTACTGTCTTGTTTACATTATAAAAGCTTTTCTTATTTTCTTCATTACCTCTATTCCACTAATCATTTCTCTTGTCTTATGCAACTACCCTACATTAATCATTAACTAATTTGGACACTGCATTTACCGAATTACAGTGAAATTATCGTGAGCTAAGGAACGAAACGTGCAAGTTTCGCCCCACCCCCAGAAAAAAGTTATTATACCATCCATCATTTGTGTACAACATACATGATCAAGACAAGAGTGAGGGGGGCCGAACTTTTCCATACACATCAATGATATTAATTCAACTCTCAATACTGAATTATATTAAGCGACACGTTCTGTTTATTCGGTTTGAATTATTTGATTAATTTTCTACCAAACTCCAAAACACTTGAAGTTAATTAATACCATTTGCTTCTGGATGAGTTGCCCCGCCGTATGGCAATTATAGGTGACATTAACGACCATCATCATTATAGGGAAGCATTAGCGCTGATGGTAGTGTTAGACAAATAGAAGATTTATCTATAAAAGGCAATAATTTTTATAGGAAAAATTATCGTGATTATTAGGGGAAAGTTACACACATACGCTCCCAATTAAACGTAAAGTTTCCCAGTGAAAACCGAAGTCGGGTAAACCATATTGTCCCCACGAAAGACATTTTTGTCCAAATAACCATCGTTAGTTTTTCTCGCATTAGTAGTTTTGTCATTTAGAACTCGTTTAAGGTGAGGTCGAACAAGCTTAAAAATTATATAAAGGCAAATGTCCCCCAACATTTAATCTCTCGTACATGATGAACTTTCTAACAATGTACAGTGAGATTTAAATGTCTTGGACGTTCCCAGATTCATTACAGTTTTTTCATATATCACTTTAATTCCCCCAAAAAGTTTGGAATAACTTAAAATAGTCAAGCTCAAGTGCCCTGACATACCTTTCTGACTCATACTTTTAGGAGTCGACTTAAAATCATTTTACTTTGTTTAGGACCATGATCATATATAAATTAGACTATGGTTCACAAGCGTATAATTTACACGCACACAAACACACACACACACACACACATATATACACACAGAACATGGTGTGTGTACACCCTAACATGTTCACTCATCTTAGAGCAAAAGCTTTTTCTTGTTCTATTTGCAAGCGAAGAATTGGCTCCAAGTCAAACAATATTAAAGATATTCCACCCTAATGACAATACATATATTGCCAGCCACTAAGCTGGGCAAATCCACCCACTGTCTGTTAGTTATTGTAGAAGTTTGTTCCGAGAATTACACACGCAGGCCAAACATAAAATAAAGTGCGATTGTACACACCAGGACACTTCTTGATTCCTATGAATTTCACAGTATTGTGTGTGATAACTTACGAGGAAAACAGGAGGGGTGGCAAATGCTCTTCTGAAATATTTACAGGAGACCTGATGTACAATTGCGCTCTACATGGATAAAGTTAATGCTGGATATAGATTTCCCACAAATTCATATACTCGTAAAGATTATGTACGCAAGTGACACATAACAAATGCACAGACATTCCAAGAACACACATGTACTACCAACATACTTTCAGCTACAGAAAAACCAAGCAAACAAATCACACTCAAACACAAACTATACAAAAAAGGGGGAGAGGGGGACATAAACGAGAATATCAGGGACAAGGAGACGTAAATGAGAATTAGAATCACAGATAAGCAACTGGGGTATCAGGTATTACTTTTTCAATCTTATGAGAGTTGGGATGTACAGGGAATTAGATGAGGAAGTGACACAGTGAATGCACTGTTTTAAGGACAGGTATGACAAGGGCCAGGAGAACGGGAGCTGGTAATACCTGGTAAAAGGGTTAAAGAAGATGGACATGAGCTTTGAACTGACTAGGCGAACATAAAATCACGGTATACAACTTAATGAATACCTAAACACGATGTCTTATTCATATATAATTTTAGAAAGTCTTAGGAACATTATTATGCTCATTGACTGGTCATTTTTACTTTTAAGGCTAATTACTTTGGAACATTAAAAATGGTATATTTCTGAAAAAAAAAAAAAAAAAAAAAAAAAAACTTATTATGAGAACATTTATTTAAAAAAATACTTGGTGAAAACACTAGAAATGTAATTTGGTTAGCTCACACAGATCACTGTAAAAGAGAATATTTCGAGAAGTTTTGTTTTTCACCAGCGATATGGCCGTTTTGACAGTCTTTTAGAATGACAATTGATGTAATTCAGAGTTATTCATCAAGCAAGTCCTCGGTGATACACGAACCTCAGACGCTCCAGTGAGTCATAACTGCGAGTTCAGAGTCATTGAGTACAGAGTTTCACTGCTCTTCCCAAAGTACATAAACCTCATTTCTTGACGAAATCTTCTTGAGGTTTAAAATACTTAGCAACACTAGACAAGTTGCTGAGTGAAGAAAGTTACGGAGCGATTGATAAGACGAAATGAATCATCAACGGATCCACGAGTGAGGGTGACGGAATACTGCAAGGCCAGTTTGATGGCACTCCAACTAAAAAGTAACATAACTTTAACCCTTGAGATAGGGATAATGATTAACTTTCTTAAACCGAAGGATACACTCCTCTCAACACATATCCCTATAATTGGAGACAGCGGCAGGCAAGAAATACAGAGGTAATTTTTTTTGTTACATTTAAATTTTACAGGGTGAACAGAAGCAGCAGGTGTTAGGAAACATGCCAATCGTTTTCACCCGTGCCGGGATGTATACTTTGAGAAATATGATATATCTCAAAATATCTCAATGTATATACACTACGAGTTTCCTAATATCCAAATTTTAGGGATCAGAGTATGCTTGCTAGAGAGCTGCTAGCAGGTTCGTGGTCTAAGTGACCCTCGTATGGTCGAAAGGATGTAAACCTGACTTACTACTGCAAATAACGGAGAAAGGAGAAATAAGGATTAGAAAAATTGGCATCAGGCTTAATAATTGCTCGGTTTATAGCTTATAGTTTATAGCTATGAGACCACATTTTATCGGTACGAATTGTAGCGTTGTTGTAACTGGTGGCGATACCTGCTGCTGTACCTGGCGGCGATACCTGCTGCTGTACCTGATAAACAATGTAAACTAAAAATATAGTTTGGAAAGGAAACTTCAGACGAAGTTTCGGTTTATACTGGACCATTATCAAGTCACGACCTAAGACATGGTTTTGGATAGACTGAAACATCGTCTAGTTTCTTCTCGAAATTAGATTAGTTGTGGCTCATTTTGGCCACGGTATTGTGACTTCTGTTCATCTAGCAATGTCTTGTTCGAAAGTGTTCCCTTCCTCTCCATTGATGAGACTTGGGTCATGTAAACTAACTGACGCACACACACACACACACATGCCCACTGCATATTCAATCTCCTACCTCTCAATTCCTCCTTCAGTCCCTCCTTCCATCCACAGGATGGATATAGGGTGCACAATAACCTAGTCACTTCGGTGGAAAAATCTTATCTAAAAATTCCATCCTTTTCTCTGGCATCTTTTACACCTTCCATCTTCCCATATATACACACCCCTTTAATGAACCTTTCTTCCTTCTTGGTCTACATGACCAAACAGTCTCCTTAACATCTCGTCATTCCCAGGTCTTCACAAAATATTATACCGAAAAATGCTATCGGGAGAGAGATCTCCACTGCCTCGAGAGTTTTTCTTCCTGGAACAAAAGAAGACTAAGCTTTAAGCATATATTGAAGAATTTTCTAATATGCTATTAAGCATTCCTATATTTTGTCATATTGCACACATTTTTTTCTATAGACTCTATACACTTTCTACTACTTTTTGCACTCAGATATTTTTGCATAGATCAAACAGCTGATATTTTACTCCAAAAAATCTATAAATATTATTTTCATCGAACTGACTAGCAATTTTTTTTTCTAAATATCCTATAGCTCGGTTGGTAGTGCACTCAGCTCACACACTGAGGCCTGTGGTTCGATCCCCGTACTGGTGGAAACATTGGGCCGTGGTTTCTTTTAGACACCTGTTGTCCCTTTTCACCTAGTAGTAAGTAGGCGCCTGGGTGCTAGCCGACTGGTGTGGGTCTCATCCTGGCGTCAAAATTAACCTAAGTTGCCCGAAATGATCTGTACGTAAGCAGGGGCTTTCTATATAGTATGCCACTGATGTTTAGATATGTCTGTATAAGTTGTATCATGTACTTGTGAAATAAAGATTATTATTATTTATGTCGTTACTGTAATTTTTTTAAATCATTTCATTTCTCTGTTCTTTCCACTTTTTTTTTCCTTCTCGCCGTGGAGCTCTGTGGTCCAAACTTACCCATCCAGACTTCCTTTTCGAAATATCTCCTTCTTGACTTTCACTTATGGCTCGGCCTTTCTTGACATTTTCTTATCTTGTTCTGGCGCTACTGCAAGGTCCACCTATGGCGCCAAGTGCTCCGCTAAGGTTGGGTACGAGGCTGTCTTCCCTGGTCGTGTCTATTGAGTATGATAGTCACAACCAATTTGTATTTTTCCTGCAGAGTTTTATACCTTCTCACTGTTGTGACCCCAACATTGCTGCCGTGTTCGTCTCGCTTTTTGTTAGAATTTCCAACTCTCGGAGCACTTTATAATCAAACTGTCTATTCTCACTCCCTTCTGATTTACACTCAGAGCCGGGTTTGTTGCATCTTCAGCAAATATAAAACAATTCTGTATCCTGACCCGACTAGTTATACAGATGTTTCAGTCAATGAGTATGCAGAGCCGTCTGCAATTTATGTCGGTCTGTGTTACAACATCTCGCACTTGCTCTATACTGACTGCTTTCTAATCTTGACACCGTTGTTGATCTACACTGGTTACCAATAAACTGCATTCTGTCACACTATAGGATTTCTGGTCATCTTTGTGATATTACTATAACATGTGGGAGTCTGGTCTCTCATAACTCAGCATCGGTCAGAATAGACTCAATCATGATCCTTAGGCAAATAGATAAATTAAAACCTAACAAATCCCCAGGCCCTGATGAACTGTATGCAAGGGTTCTAAAGGAATGTAAAGAGGAGCTTAGCACACCTTTGGCTAATCTTTTCAACATATCACTACAAACTGGCATGGGGCCAGTTAAGTGGAAATTGGCAAATGTGATACCTATTTTCAAACAGGGACAGTCTTTAGCTTCGAACTATAGACCAATAAGCCTAACCTCCATATGGGAAAATTTATGGAATCAATAATTTTCCGAGGGAGTTCGTAGCCACCTTGAAAAGCATAATTAATCAACGAATCTCAGCATGGTTTTACAAAGGGCGTTCCTGCTTACGAATTTATTAACTTTTTCACTAAGGTATTTGAGGAGGTAGATCATGGTAATGAATATGAATTTGTGTATATGGACTTCAGTAAGGCTTTTGACAAAGGGTCCCACATCAGAGACTATTGAGGAAAATTAAAGCACATGGAAATAGGAGGAGAATTTTTTTCCTGGATAGAGCATGGTTGACAAATAGGCAGCAGAGAGTTTGCATAAATGGGGAGAAATCAGAGTGGGGAAGCGTCACGAGCGGTGTTCCCCCAGGGGTCAGTGTTGGGCCCCCCGCTGTTCACATCTACATAAACGACATAGATGAGGGCATAAGAGCGACTCGGCAAGTTTGCCGATGACACCAAAATAGGCCGTCGAATTCATTCTGACGAGGACATTCGAGCACTCCAGGAAGTTTGAATAGACTGATGCAGGGTCGGAGAAGTGGCAGATGCAGTTTAATATAGACAAATGCAAAGTTCTAAATGTTGGACGGACAATAACCATGCCACTATAAACTAAATAATGTAGATCTTAATATTACGGATTGCGAAAAAGATTTAGGAGTTCTGGTTAGCAGTAATCCTGAAAACCAAGAAACAGTGCATAAGTGTTCGCAATAAAGCTAATAGAATCCTTGGCTTCATATCAAGAAGCATAAATAAAAGGAGTCCCAGGTTGTTCTTCAACTCTAACATCCTTGGTTAGGCCTCATTAGATTATGCCCGCACAGTTTTGGTCACCGTATTAAGAATGGATATAAATTCTCTGGAAAATGTACAAAGGAGGATGACAAAGATGATCCCATGTATCAGAAACCTTCCTATGAGGATAGAAATAAGGGCCCTGAAACTGCACTCTCTAGAAAGACGTGAATTAGGGGGGGTATGATTGAGGTTTTTTAAGTGGAAGACAGGGAATAAATAAAGGGGATTAAATAGTGTGCTGAAAATATCTAGCCTAGACAGGGCTCGCAGCAATGGTTTTAAGTTGGAAAAATTCAGATTCAGGAGGGATATAGAAAGTACTGGTTTGGTAATAGAGTTGTGGATGAGTGGAACAAACTCCCAAGTACCCTTATAGAGGCCAGAACGTTGTGGGAGCTTTAAAAATAGGTTAGATAAATACATGAGTAGATGTGGGTGGGTGTGAGTTGGACCTGATAGCTTGTGCTAACAGGTCGGTTGCCGTGTTCCTCCCTTAAGTCAATGTGACCTGACCTGACTAGGTTGGGTGCATTGGCTTAAGCCGGTAGGGACTTGGACCTGCCTCGCATGGGCCAGTAGGCCTTCTGCAGTGTTCCTTCGTTCTTATGTTCTTATGTTCTTATGATCAATCTTATAGAGAAGCGTCCAGCATCTCTCTGTGAGGACTGTCAGATTGTTTAAGAGGTTTTTGTCAGAGTTTCCAAATTTTCAGGAGGGAT
>NC_069411.1:37255554-37265554 GCF_026875155.1 Cherax quadricarinatus | reverse complement strand
GGCTCCTCTTAATCATATATATTTAATTATAAATAAAGTTAATGTCATTGACATTCTGTACGAAAATAAGAGGAAATGGGAAAAACAGAGAACTATATATTGACTCCCTATTATTCTCCTTCAGGAGCGTAGGAAAATAGAAATAAGGAAAAGACACTTAACTGTAAGGCCTTTTCTCATTAGGTTATATGTGCCTATAACATTATTACAACGGAAAACTGGTTTACTGGGAAGTTTCGCATTTTTTTTCTTTTTTTTTTCGTGTGAGGGAGTTCAACAACATTTTCCTAAAATATTTCAAGAAGTTTGACAGGTCTGGATGAGGTTTATTGGGAAATACTCTAGTGTTAGTAATACGATGAGATTTTGGAGGATATGTGTTCGGAACTGCAATGACAAATGAACAATGACAGTGGGCCAAGACTGCATCCTCAGAGACATGTATTTACATCTTGACTTTTGTGTTTCGTAGTTTCCAAGTTATTCTCGTCAAAGTTTTCCGACGTAGTTGATTTTTGCTTGTAGCTGCAGGACGAGTCCACCTTTTCGCAGTTCAGAGCAGATTTACCTTGCCGTTTTGTGCTTGCTTACATCTGTTATGAGCCACCATGAGGATCGATGAAGGAGGAAAATCTGGCACTTTATACCCAGCTGATCCACAGATCTGGCACTTTACGCCCAGCTGGTCCAAAGATCTGGCACTTCACATCCAGCTAATCCACAGATCTGACACTTTACACCCAGCTAATCCACAGATCTGGCACTCTACGCCCAGCTAATCCACAGATCTGGCACTTCACACCCAGCTGATCCACAGATCTCACTATGGGATTAATTACCAAAATGCTTCGAATAACTATGGGCTTTCCCATGGATGCATCCTTAAAATATGTAATCTCTCTAACTCTACATCTGTATTATCTCCGCAAATAAATATATTTATTGTTTACTGATTTATTAAGTTTTCACAGATATAAGCTTCTTCACATGTGACCTCCCATCGTGAGTGCTACTTTCCTCCCATCTTTCACGGGATCTTTCTTCTCGCCCTTCTATTCTCTTTCGGTCATCCTCTTCAAGTGCATCTCTCACTGTTTCATTATATATTTTTCTTCACTGATAACCTTCCTTCCTTTCTTCAGGAAGTTACAACCTTGTTCAGAATCTTTGAATACGTGAGGCAAGCTTCCCACACAGACCTCTTCGAAAGACGGAGGTTTACTGCTGCCAGAGAAGGGCTCTTTATTCGAGGAATCAGAGCATTTCTCCCCTTCCTTGGGTCAAACCAGATTACTCAATTTCCAAAGCGATTTATTATCCACTTTCCCATGAATAAAAAAAAAAAAAAAAATAATAATAATAATAATAATAATAATAATAATAATAATAATAATAATAAGAAGAAGAAGAAGAAGAAGAAGAAGAAGAAGAAGAAAAAGAAGAAGAAGAAGAAGGCGAAGAAGAAGAAGAAGAAGAAGAAGAAGAAGAAGAAGAAGAAGAAGAAGAAGAAAGAAGAAGAAGAAGAAGAAGGCGAAGAAGAAGAAGAAGAAAAAGAAGAAGAAGAAGAAGAAGAAGAAGAAGAAGAAGAAGAAGAAGAAGAAGAAGAAGAAGAAGAAGAAGAAGAAGAAGAAGAAGAAGAAGAACAACAACAACAACAACAACAACAACAACAACAACAACAACAACAACAACAACAACAACAACAACAACAACAACAACAACAACAACAACAACAACAACAACAACAAGATCCCCAGAAAAATTTCATGTCTAACGCAAATCCGCAGAAAGTACTCGTCCCCGGTACAAATAATTTTGCACGATGATAATAGGAAAGTATATAAATAAATACTGTGGATCGCGCCTCACATTAAGACATTCTTCAGCAAACTTCGATTTTTCTTTTCCATATTAAGAAAACAGGCACATGCTACCTTCCAAATATATTATTTAGACGTCGTTTTACTCGCCAGGTTTATCAAGTCTTTGTGCACAATAACAGAACAGAGAACGAATGTCCATATTATATGTTAGTGAACAATACGTAGTTTAAGGTAAACTCTGTGTTGCAATTATGGATTAAGAAATGGCACACGATAGAATAAATAGGGAAGCACTGTGGCAGGTGTTGCATATATACGTTAAATAGGTGGTAGGACATTAAGAGGAATAGAGATTTTTTTTTTGTGGATATTGACGTCAAGTTAGGGTAAGTAGGAGAGTTGGATTATTCTCCAGTAAAAGTATGCCTTAGTCAATGATGCATGATGTCACCACGTCTGTTTAACATATTTATAGACGGGTTTTTTTAAAGGAAGTGAACTGCGTGCGGCCAGCAGTAACAGCCTCGTTGATCAGGCCCTGATCCACCAGGAGGCCTGGTCATGGACTGGGCCGCGGAGGCGTTAATCCCCGGAATACCCTCTAGGTTGATTCCAGGTAATACATTAGGCAGAGATGAGGCATGGAAATATAACGAATCAGATTCAGAGCGGGAAGTGTTACAGTTGCTTATAGCAGATGACACGGAAGGGTAAGTAGAATTAGGAAATTAAAAATGAAAATAGGAAAGAGCAAGATTATGAAAGTAAGTAAAAAATCTTGGCAAAGAACAACTTTATATCAGATCGGAAAGACGGAGTGTGAAGGAAGCGCTTCTCTTTGTTCCCTACAATAAACAAACTCTTCCCTTTATTCCCTACAACAGACAAGCTGCTACCCTTATACCCTGCATCAAACAGACTCTTCCCTATGATCCCTACAGTAAACAAGCTCTTCCCTTTGTTCTCTGCCCCTAACTGGTCTTACCACTTACCTATCCCACTGCAAGGAATGTATCGTAAATATGAACAAGATAGATGTTTACTGTTTACTCTGTGAAAGGAAAAACTTCTGCACGTGGAATCTCTTTGCGCGGCTCTCGGAAAATGTTCTTTTCTTGACTTGCACTAGGTTTTATAAGGTGTGTTTGCAGTGAAGATGAACACCAGACTCTTGTCAAATTCTTGCCAAGCTCTCGGCGATTTCTCGGTCTCGAGTTTCGTTTTCATTTCAAATATTTAGAGAAGACTTGAATACTTGAATATTGCTAAGGTTCTTACTTATTTTTTAGTACGCAAAGAGTTTATGTGTATGAATATATATATATATATATATATATATATATATATAAAATATATATATATATATATATATATATATATATATATATATATATATATAATATATATATATATATATATATTATATATATATATATATATATATATATATATATATATATATATATATATATATATTATATATATATATATATATATTTATATATATATATAACAACACTGGGGACTAGCCAAGGACTCAAACCCATGCTGCTTTGGCCTGCCTCTTGGTAGGCGAAAACTCCCTGAAGCCTTTACCCACAGGACCAAACAATCCTTAAGAGTAGAGCACCCAGCGGAACTGGATGTTGTACTCGCTACCCAAGGACACACGATGGGGTGGATGACTCTAGGCTAATTTCATTCTAGTCCCTGTTTGGTGTACTAGTCAAATGAGCAGTATTTTATATTATTGTGCCCACGAACAAGTGGTACTGATCAATAACAACAATGTTCGTTGGACTAGTACACCAAACAGGGACTAGAATGAAATTAGCCTGGAGTCGCCCCACCAACGTATGTCCTTGGGTAGCGAGTACAACATTCAGTTCCACTGGATTGTTTGGTCCTGTGGGTCAAGGCGTCATGAGTTTTCGCCTACCAAGAGGCAGGCCAAAGCAGCATGGGTTTATGAGTACTTTACACTTCTCGTGCGTCATCAGGAGCTTGCAATGTTCAAGGGAGCAATCAAAAACAGGGAGAGAGGTCTTAGAGTAGCGTAGGTGTCACTGGCCACGTTTACCCAGTCTAAGAGTAACCGTGGCCATTGACACCTACGCTGCTCTGAGACCTCTCTCCCTGCTTTGGTTGCTCCCTTGCACATTGCAAAAGTCCTGATGACGCACTGAGAAGTGTGAAAGTATTGAGCTAAAGATTCCCCTCTCCCCCGTGGCTTGTCTGCATAGTTAAGATCGCCCGTCTGCGATTGTTTGCATATATATATATATATATATATATATATATATATATATATATAATATATATATATATATATATATATATATATATATATATATATATATATATATATATATATATATTATATATATATATATATTGTTTGTGTGTGTGTGTATTACGATGGATTTGTATGGGTTCTGGAAGCAGGAATGAATGATTCTCTTCAGAGGCTCCTTACTTTATTTGGGTTCGTCTTACACAGGCAGTGTATTTAAGTGCCCTGGGCGACTCAGAGGGCCATGCCCGCGAGGGAAAGAGGAATGGGGCTAGTGACTCTAGGATGCCTGGTCGCCAAGTGAGAGCAAGGCAGGTCTGGGTATGCCTACCTAGAGGCTTGCCCTCTGGTGGAAACTGTAGAAACTAGCCATGTATGCTACATGTGTGTACTCACCTAATTGTGGTTGCAGGGGTTGAGACTCAGCTCCTGGCCCCGCCTCTTCACTGATCGCTACTGGATCCTCTCTCTCTCTGCTTCCTGAGCTTTGTCATACCTCTTCTTAAAACTATGTATGGTTCCTGCCTCCACTACTTCACTTGCTAGGCTATTCCACTTGCTGACAACTCTATGACTGAAGAAATACTTCCTAACGTCCCTGTGACTCGTCTGAGTCTTCAGCTTCCAGTTGTGACCCCTTGTCCCTGTGTCCCCTCTCTGGAACATCCTATCTCTGTCCACCTTGTCTAGTCCCCGCAGTATCTTGTATGTCGTTATCATGTCTTCCCTGACCCTTCTGTCCTCCAGTGTCGTCAGTCCGATTTCCCTTAACCTTTCCTCGTTCGACATTCGCTTGAGCTCTGGGACTAGCCTTGTTGCAAACCTTTGTACTTTCTCTAACTTCTTCACGTGCTTGACCAGGTGTGGGTTCCAGACTGGTGCTGCATACTCCAGTATGGGCCTAACATACACAGTGTACAGTGTCTTGAACGATTCCTTATTAAGGTATCGGAACGCTATTCTCAGGTCTGCCAGGCGCCCGTATGCTGCAGCGGTTATTTGGTTGATGTGTGCCTCCGGTGATGTGCTCGGTGTTATGGTCACCCCAAGGTCTTTCTCCCTGAGTGAGGTCTGTAGTCTTTGTCCACCTAGCCTGTACTCTGTCTGCGGTCTTCTTTGCCCATCCCCAATCTTCATGACTTTGCATTTGGCTGGATTGAATTCGAGAAGCCAGTTGCTGGACCACATGTCCAGCCTGTCCAGGTCTCTTTGCAGTCCTGCCTCATCCTCGTCCGATTTAATTCTTCTCATCAACTTCACGTCATCTGCGAACAGGGACACTTCAGAGTCTATTCCTTCCATCATGTCGTTCACATATATCAAAAATAGCACTGGTCCTAGAACTGACCCCTGTGGGACCCCGCTCGTAACAGGCGCCCACTGTGATACCTCTTCACGTACAATGACTCGTTGCTGCCTCCCTGTCAGGTATTCTATTATCCATGGCAGTGCCCTCCCTTTTACGTGCTCCTGATCCTCCAGCATCTGCACTAATCTCTTGTGGGGAACTGTGTCAAAGGCCTTCCTGCAGTCTAGGAAAACGGAATCTACCCACCCCTCTCTCTCGTGTCTTACTTCTGTTACCTTGTCATAAAACTCCAGGAGGTTTGTGATACAAGATTTGCCTTCCATGAACTTATGTTGGTTTTCATTTATAATCTTGTTCTTTTCCAAGTGTTCGACCATTCTCCTCCTGATAATCTTCTCCATGACTTTGCACACAATACATGTCAGAGACACAGGTCTGTAGTTTAGTGCCTCGTTTCTGTTTCCTTTCTTAAATATGGGGACTACATTAGCTGTCTTCCATTTCTCAGGTAGTTGCCCAGTTTCAAGGGATGTGTTGAAGATTGTGGTTAGAGGCACGCACAGCATCTCTGCTCCTTCTCTAAGGACCCATGTGGAGATGTTGTCCGGTCCCATCGCCTTTGAGGTGTCAAGGTCACTTAAGAGCTTCTTCACCTCCTCCTCAGTTGTTCGTATGTCATCCAACACTTGTTGGTATATTCCCTCTTGATGTTCCCCTCTGTGCTGTCTTCCCACAGCCCTTCCTGTCTCTACTGTAAAAACTTACTTAAATCTCCTGTTCAGCTCCTCACATACCTCCTGATCATTTCTTGTGAGTTCTCCACCTTCTGTCCTTAATCTGATCACCTGGTCTTTGACTGTTGTCTTCCTCCTGATGTGGCTATACAACAGTTTCGGGTCAGTCTTGATTCTCGATGCTATGTCATTTTCATACTGTCGCTGCGCCTCCCTCCTTACCTGTGCGTACTCATTCCTGGCTCTGCGACTGATCTCCCTATTTTCGTGTGTTCTCTGCCTTCTGTACTTTTTCCATTCTCTATTGCACTTTTGTTTTTGCCTCCTTACACCGTCGGGTAAACCAGGGGTTCGTTCTGGTCTTCCCGTTGTTACTGTTGCCCTTGGGAATAAACCTTTCCACTGCCTCCTTGCCATTTTGTTGTTACATATTCCATCATTTCATTTACTGGCTTTTCCTGCCCTTTCTCTGTCCCACTGGACCTCCCGCAGGAAGTTCTTTCAACCCTATGTAGTCCCTCTTTTATAATCAGACTTTTCCCATTCAACTCTGTTATTCTCTCCACTTGCAGTTCTACTATGTATTCAAAGCACAAAACCACGTGGTCGCTAGCTCATAGGGGACTCTATACTTGATGTCCTCGTTCTGAGCTGCCAGGTGAACAAAAGGTTTCCATCTTCTGTTCATCCTCCCTCTCTGTTGGTAGTGTCCTTAACATGTTGGTGCATGAAGGTTTTTCCTGCACCACGTCCAACATCTGGCTCTCCATGTTTCGGGACCCCATGGGCCCAGGTTTTCCCAGTCAATTCCTGTGGTTGAAATCCCCCTAACAAGCAACTTTGCTTGTTGGAGTGAGCTCTTCTTGCACCTCAGGTGGTGTCCCCCATGCTCTTTTGCTCTCTTCATTTCCCCCTTTGGGCCCCCCCTGCAGTCTGTGTGGATTATACATCACTGCAATGACCACTTTGTGTTCCCCAGACTGAAGTACTTGCTATGTATCTCCTTCCCCCGGTTTTTCTCCCCCCATCTATTCTTTCCATTTTTCTCGAATTTCCTTCTGTTTTTTATACAGAGCAACCCACTGCCCCTGCCCTTTATCTTTTTTCATGATCTGGTTTCCCTGGTGGGAAGATTGCATCTGTTATTGTCTCGTGAGTTTTGTTTCTGTAATGCTAGGGTGTCTGGGGCTTCTATTGATTCTTTCTTGCCATTCCTCATGTTTATTTCGTTAATCATCTGCATTTGTGTACAAACCCTCAACTTCTGTTTATACTGAAAACTGTGGTGCGGGGGGTGGAAACAAGGGATCCGGCGTGTGATGGCTGGTTTGGATTGTTCGTTGCCTTGGGGTGTTGTGGTGGGCCCTTCGCAGGTGTTCTGGGGGGTGTGACTCACCTAGTTGTGATTGAGGGGTTAGTCATAGCTTCCTTGGCTCTGCCTCTTCATCCGTTTACTGGGTCACTCTCCTACACTATGAGCTTTATCTTTACTCGTTTTAAAGCTATGTATGGGTCCTGCCTCCACTACTCGTTTCCCCAAAACTATTTCCACTTCTGACTACTCTGTGGCTGAAGAAATACTTTCTAACATCCCCGTGATTCATCTGTGTCTTTTAACTTCCAACTGTGTCTCCTTGTTGCTGTGTCCCCTCTTTGGAACATTCTGCCTCTGTCCACCTGTCAATTCCTTGTGTGTTTTGTGTACTTACCCTATTGTATTCACCTAGTTGAGGTTGCGGGTCGAGTCCTAGCTCCTTCCCCGCCTCTTCCTGGTCGTTATAGGGCATTTCACTAAACCGTGACTTTTATCATGCCTCGCTTAAAGCTATGTATGAATCCTGCATCCACTATATCGCTCCCAAATATTCCACTTCCTGACTACTCTGTGGCTTGGGAAAAAATTACTTCCTAACCCCTTGATTCTCGTGTTTTTCAACTACCAACTGTGTCCCCTTCTTGCTCTGTCCTCTCCCGGAACATCCTGTCTTTGTCTACCTTGTCAATTCCTCTCAGTATTTTGTATGTCGTTTATTCCCCCTATCTTCCCGTTTTCTTCAGTGTCGTCAGGTCGTTTCCCTTAACTCTCCTTCGTAGGACATACCCCTTGTTCTGGGACTCGTCTTGTGCAAACCTATGCCTTTCTCTAGTTTCTTTACGTGCTTGCTTGGTGTGGGTTCAAACTGGTGCCGCTACTCCTATTGGGCCTTAAAGTAGACGGTGTACAGGGTCCTGAACGATTCCTTATTTAAAAGTCGGAATGCTGTTCTGAGGTTTGCTAGGCGCCCATATACTGCAGTAGATTTTTGGTTTATGTGCGCTTCAGATGTGCCTGGTGTTATACTCACCCCAAGATGTGTTATTCACCTAATGTACTCACCTAATTTTGGTTGAGGGGTCGAGACTCACCCTGGCCCGCCTCTTCACTGAAACGCTACTGGATCCTTTTCTCTCTCTTTCTTCCTGAGCCCTTTTTCATAACCTTTTAAAACTATTATGGTTTCCCGCCTTCCCTATTCACTTGCTAGGCTATTCCACTTGCTGACAACTCTATACTGAAGAATATTTTCCCAACGTCCCTGTGACTTGTCTGAGTCTTCACTTCGTTGTGACCCCTTGTTCCCTGTGTCCCTCTCTGGAAACATCCTATCTCTGTCCCCTTGTTTTATTCCCCCCCGTATCTGTGTATTCGAAGCTTAAACACCATGGTCACTGGCCCCAAGGGGTCTTTCATATTGATGTCTCGATATCTGCATATCAGGTGGAAAACAAGTCCGCCTTGCTGGTTTATCCTCTTCCTCTCTTCTTGTTAGTGTCCCTTACGTGTTGGCACACGAAGTTTTCCCAGTACCACCTTCCATTTAGCCCTCATGTATCTTGGCCCCATTGGGGGAAAGTTCTCCCAATCGATCTTCCTTGTGGTTAAAGTCACCCCTGATCAGGACTTTGCCCTGGGATGCATGAGCTCTTCTGGGGGGACTCTAGCCAGTTTTGGGGCAACATTGCTCTATTGCTCTAGTCTACTTTGCCTTGGCCTCCTGCTGTTCTGGGTGGGCTATACCCTCCTGCTAAATTTCCACTTGGGGCTCCAGAGTGAAGCGTTCCCGCTTATGAATCCTTTCCTTCTTTCCCTGTCTCCTTTTCCACTCATCAAATCTCCCGCGATTTTTGATCAGCATCCCACTCCTCCACCCCCCCCCCCTGTTCCCTCTGTCTTTCCTAGTTTTTGGTATCCCGTTAAAGAGGGATCTGTTATCATACCTGAAAGTTTGGGTTTTCTGTGAGAGCTATATGTTGGTTGCTTCTTTGACTCTTCTCCCACGCCCCCCCACTTATTTGTTATTCCATCAGCGTTTGGTCCATACCTTCAGTTTCCTTTCCAACACTGGGGTTTTGCGGGGCCTTTTGGGGGGGGGAAAACCTAGGGGGCATCTGTGGGTTTCTATAGCTCGGTGTTGGGTGGAGGTGTGGATGGACTGTAGTGTGTGTTGGGTGGTGTGATAGGTTGTAGGGTTTCTGAGAAATTTGTGTGTGTGCTTGCCCTTGCTGTCTTTCTGCTTGACTGCCCCGCTGGTTCCTCCTTGTCTCTTTTCCTAGCTCCTTCGCTTTTTTGTCCTCCCCAGTGCTGTCGTTTTGATTTTTTTTCTGTCTCTGTTAGGAACACCCTCTTGTGTGTGTGTGTGTGGTGTGTGTGTGGTATCACCAATTGTAATCACCTAAATTGTGGTTGCAGGGGGGCGAGATCAGCTCCTGGCCCCCCCTCTTTACTGATCGTACTGGGTCCTCTCCTCTCTCTCTTCCCGAGCTTTTTCATACCTTTTCTTAAAAAATATTATGGTTCCTG
>NC_069411.1:37218054-37253054 GCF_026875155.1 Cherax quadricarinatus | reverse complement strand
GACAAGCTAAGAGCTGTTACCTACATCAGCTCATTTGAAAGCATTTTATTGTTATGAAACATACATGTAGGGAACAGGATGAAGCTGGAGCCATCTGTGGGCCAGCATTTTCATTTGATCAACTGACTATCTCATTGACATCATAATGCTCTCTCTCTCTCTCTCTCTCTCTCTCTCTCTCTCTCTCTCTCTCTCTCTCTGTGTGTGTGTGTGTTGCTGTTTGTGTGTGTATGTGTGTTTGCTCACGGTAATGTGCAGTCAGAAAAGGTTTAGCCAACCTACATTGCATTGAAGATGAAAGAATCATATAATGGTTATCGCCGTTTTCTCATTCTGTATACTCATTCCATGTTGCTGCCGATCGTTAGTACCAACAAGACCAGACAGCTAAAATGGAGTAACCAGGCTGTGTCTGGCACAAAGTAACAAAAATAAATAAACGCCTCCGGTTAGGAGGACGAAAAGGTAGTTGCTATGAGTCGTTTAGTTAAAACTTTTGAGTTTTTCCTAAAGTTCCGTTGAGAAAAACTACATCCAGTAAGTGTGGATGTCGTGCTGAAGTTAATAGTATAGATGTCGTGCCGAATAGGTAAAATTGGTCAATTAGAAAGAACTCATTTAAAATTAAGTTCTTTCTAAAATTATATGTTTAAAGATATATTTTTTTCATTTATGCAAATGTAAAAATGAATAATTTTGTACCAAAAGAACCTTAGAAAACTTACGTAGCCTTATTATAACAAGATCAATTTAATTTAGCCTAATCCATATATGTTAAATAAGTTTACAATAATTTAATAATAAACTAACACAACGAAATATATATTTTTCAGTAGGTTCACAAAATTTTTTGCGAAATAAATGCATTCACAAATTTTCGCTTGCCTTATTCAGCAAAAAGAGCGTTGCTATTTAAGCCAAAATCTTAAGTTTTACCTATTCGGCACCACATAGACACGACCAACTGTGCAGATAAAGCTTTATGCGAGGAGCTCATTTCGACCTAATAAGATCTAGTATGGAAAATAAGAAGGTAGGTTCGGATAAAAAGACTAACTGTGGAAAGATTTCCGGGAGAAGAGAAATGTTAGAATACCAGAAAAACAACACATTACTAGAGGGGTTCAATGTTTCCAGGCAGATTAGAGGGATTCATTAATAAGCTATGGATCAACGAGAAGTATCAGCAGTGATGAAGCCTTTCAATGAGATGCCTGTCTTTGAAGGTCATTAAATAAGTTAACTAGAGAAATACTGTGGCACAGATTATTATTGTTATTATTATAATCAAGGGGAAGCGTTAAACCCGTAGGATTATATAGCGCCTGGGGGAGGGTGTGGAAGGAATTCAGGCTTAATTCGGGGAACTGGAGTACAGATCCAATTCCCTAAATCAAGAGCCCCTCACCAACATCAAGGAACCTTCCAAGAGGGGTGTGGCATAGAGAGCTTCATTCAATGGCGAGCTTCTAAATTCTCACATTTGAGCGAAACGTTTGTGCCATGCTGTGCAGTAAATCTCTTTACATTGCTCATTCAATAATTTGTTCAGTCAGCAAAGTCTGCCAGTCAGTTTACCAACGAGGCCGTGAAGCACCCAGCTAGTTAGTCAGTCCGACAGTCAACCAGCTGTCTAGCCAGTCAGTCAGCAAATCGTACAACCAGCCAGCTGTACTCATTGCTTCTTATTTTCTTGCGAGTTTAGCTCCTCACCTTTGAATATAAAAGAGTAACAGGTATCACGATGCTGCTTTCTGAATGTCAGGGAGCCCATCAGACAAACACTTAGCCCACCCAAACAATTAGCCTACTTTAAAAAGTCAGGCATATTAGACATACAGAGTATCAGCCATTTAAGCATATAGGCGTTAGTTAGACAAGTCGGCAGTCGTTCAGCCAGCCAACTAGACAGTCATGCAGATATCAGTAAATGAAGCTTATATGTGAGTTAATAAGCCAGAGGCAGAAAAAAAAGTTAACCAGTCAGCTTGCTCGTCAGTTTAGGAACCTGTTAGACAATCCACTAATCAGACAGCCATCAAAAAATTATATATTTTATGTAACAAATTATTTACAAGACATTATAAAATTTTGTATGAGTTAATGAGCTGAAGAGGAAAAAACACGGGTAGATAAGGAACTCTGGTTTAACTCGTCTTCCTCCCAAACTCTCGGCTTGTAAAAATAATAATAAAAATAATAATAATAATAATATATATATATATATATAATAAAATATATTATATTATATATATATATATAATATTTATATATATATGTATATATATTATATATATATTTTATATATATATATATATATATATAGGTAGTAGGTTGGTAGACAGCAACCACCCAGGGAAATTTACTACCGTCCTGCCAGATGACTGTGAAACAGAAACCTGTAACTTTTTGCATGATGGTAGGATTGCTGGTGTCTTTTTCTGTCTCATAAACACGCTAGATAACAGGGATATCTTGCTACTCCAACTTACACTTTGGTCACACTTCACAGACATGCAATGCATATATATATATATATATATATATATATTATATATATATATATATATATTTTATATATATATATATATAAATAATATTATATATTATATATATATTATATTATATATATATATATATTTTATTATATATATATTATATTATATACATACATACATCTAGGTTTTTCTCCCTTTTTTTACATGCTCTTGTTCTTCTTTTTTTCTTTATTGTCCATGGGGGAGTGGAAAGAATCTTTCCTCCGAAGCCATGCGTGTTTGTATGAGGCGACTGAAATGCCGGGTGCAATGGGCTAGTAACCCCTTCTCCTGTAGACATTTACTAAAAAAGAGGAGAAGAAAAACTTTATAAAACTGGGATGCTTGAATGTGCGTGGATGTAGTGCAGATGACAAGAAACAGATGATTGCTGATGTTATGAATGAAAGAAATTGGATGTCCTGGCCCTAAGCGAAACAAAGCTGAAGGGGGTAGGGGAGTTTCGGTGGAGGGGAAATAAATGGGATTAAATCTGGAGTATCTGAGAGAGGTTAGAGCAAAGGAAGGGGGAGCAGTAATGTTGAATGATCAGTTATGGAAGGAGAAAAGAATGAATGTGTAAATGCAAGAATTATGTGGATTAAAGTAAAGGTTGGATGCGAGAAGTGGGTCATAAAAAAGCGTGTATGCACCTGGAGAAGAGAGGAATGCAGAGGAGAGAGAGAGATTTTGGGAGATGTTAAGTGAATGTATAGGAGCCTTTGAACCAAGTGAGAGAGTAAATTTTGGTAGGGGACCTGAATGCTAAAGTAGGAGAAACTTTTAGAGAGGGGTGTGGTAGGTTAAGTTTGGGGTGCCCGGTGTAAATGATAAAGGGTTGAACTTTGTATAGAAAGGGGTTTAGTTATAGGTAATACATATTTTAAGAAAAGAGGATAAATAAGTATACAAGATATGATGAAGGGCGAAATGACAGTGTTTGTTGGATTATGTATTGGTAGATAAAAGACTGTTGAGTAGACTTCAGGATGTACATGTTTATAGAGGGGCCACAGATATATCAGATCACTTTCTAGTTGTAGCGACACTGAGAGTAAAAGGTAGATGGGATACAAGGAGAATAGAAGCATCAGGGAAGAGAGAGGTGAAGGTTTATAAAACTAAAAGAGGAGGCAGTTAGGGTAAGATATAAACAGTTATTGGAGGATAGATGGGCTAATGAGAGCATAGGCAATGGGGTCGAAGAGGTATGGGGTAGGTTTAAAAATGTAGTGTTAGAGTGTTCAGCAGAAGTTTGTGGTTACAAGAAAGTGGGTGCGGGAGGGAAGAGGAGCGATTTGTGGAATGATAATGTAAGAGAGTAGTAAGGGAGAAAAAGTTAGCATATGAGAAGTTTTTACAAAGTAGAAGTGATGCAAGGAGGGTTGGGTATATGGAGGAAAAAGAGAGAGGTTAAGAGAGTGGTGAAGCAATGTAAAAAGAGAGCAAATGAGAGAGTGGGTGAGATGTTATCATAAATTTTGTTGAAAATAAGAAAAAGTTTTGGAGTGAGATTAACAAGTTAAGGAAGCCTAGAGAACAATGGATTTGTCAGTTAAAACAGGAGAGGAGAGTTATTAAATGGAGAGTTAGAGGTTATTGGGAAGATGGAGGGAATATTTTGAGGAATTGTTAAATGATGATGAAGATAGGGAAGTTGTGATTTCATGTATAGGGCAAGGAGGAATAACATCTTGTAGGAGTGAGGAAGAGCCAGTTGTGAGTGTGGGGGAAAATCGTGAGGCAGTAGGTAAAATGAAAGGGGGTGAGGCAGCCGGGATTGATGGGATAAATATAAAAAATGTTAAAAGCAGGTGGGGATATAGTTTTGGAGTGGTTGGTGCAATTATTTAATAAATGTATGGAAGAGGGTAAGGTACCTAGGGATTGGCAGAGAGCATGCATAGTTCCTTTGTATAAAGGCAAAGGGGACAAAGGAGAGTGCAAAAATTATAGGGGATAAGTCTGTTGAGTATACCTGGTAAAGTGTATGGTAGAGTTATTATTGAAAGAATTAAAAGTAAGACTGAGAATAGGATAGCAGATGAACAAGGAGGCTTAGGAAAGGTAGGGGGTGTGTGGACCAGGTGTTTACAGTGAAACATATAAGTGAACAGTATTTAGATAAGGCTAAAGAGGTCTTTGTGGCATTTATGGATTTGGAAAAGGCGTATGACAGGGTGGATAGGGGGGCAATGTGGCAGATGTTGCAGGTGTTATGGTGTAGGAGGTAGGTTACTGAAAGCAGTGAAGAGTTTTTACGGGATAGTGAGGCTCAAGTTAGAGTACATAGGAAAGAGGGAAATTATTTCCCAGTAAAAGTAGGCCTTAGACAAGGATGTGTGAAGTCACCGTGGTTGTTTAATGTATTTATAGATGAGGTTGTAAGAGAAGTAAATGCGAGGGTCTTGACAAGAGGCGTGGAGTTAAAAGATAAAGAATCACACATAAAGTGGGAGTTGTCACAGTTGCTCTTTGCTGATGACACTGTGCTCTTGGGAGATTCTGAAGAGAAGTTGCAGAGATTGGTGGATGAATTTGGTAGGGTGTGCAAAAGAAGAAAATTAAAAGTGAATACAGGAAAGAGTAAGGTTATGAGGATAACAAAAAGATTAGGTGATGAAAGATTGGATATCAGATTGGAGGGATAGAGTATGGAGGAGGTGAATGTATTCAGATATTTGGGAGTGGACGTGTCAGCGGATGGGTCTATGAAGGATGAGGTGAATCATAGAATTGATGAGGGGAAAAGGGTGAGTGGTGCACTTAGGAGTCTGTGGAGACAAAGAACTTTGTCCTTGGAGGCAAAGAGGGGAATGTATGAGAGTATACTTTTACCAACACTCTTATATGGGTGTGAAGCATGGGTGATCAATGTTGCAGCGAGGAGAAGGCTGGAGGCAGTGGAGATGTCATGTCTGAGGGCAATGTGTGGTGTGAATATAATGCAGAGAATTCGTAGTTTGGAAGTTAGGAGGAGGTGCGGGATTACCAAAACTGTTGTCCAGAGTGCTGAGGAAGGGTTGTTGAGGTGGTTCGGATATGTAGAGAGAATGGAGCGAAACAGAATGACTTGAAGAGTGTATCAGTCTGTAGTGGAAGGAAGGCGGGGTAGGGGTCGGCCTAGGAAAGGTTGGAGGGAGGGGGTAAAGGAGGTTTTGTGTGCGAGGGGCTTGGACTTCCAGCAGGCGTGCGTGAGCGTGTTTGATAGGAGTGAATGGAGACGAATGGTTTTTAATACTTGACGTGCTGTTGGAGTGTGAGCAAAGTAACATTTTGAAGGGGTTCAGGGAAACCGGCAGGCCGGACTTGAGTCCTGGAGACGGGAAGTACAGTGCCTGCACTCTGAAGGAGGGGTGTTAATGTTGCAGTTTAAAAACTGTAGTGTAAAGCACCCTTCTGGCAAGACAGTGATGGAGTGAATGATGGTGAAAATTTTTCTTTTTCGGGCCACCCTGCCTTGGTGGGAATCGGCCAGTGTGATAATAAAAAAAATAATAAATATTTATATATATATATATATATATATTTATATATATATATATATATATAATATATATATATTATATATATATATATATATATATATATATATTATATATATATATATATACATACGTAGTACCAACACTCTCATATGGGTGTGAAGCTTGGGTTGTGAATGCAGCAGCGAGGAGGCGGTTGGAGGCAATGGAGATGTCCTGTCTAAAGGCAATGTGTGGTATAAATATTATGCAGAAAATTCGGAGTGTGGAAATTAGGAGAAGGTGTGGAGTTAATAAAAGTATTAGTCAGAGGGTTGAAGAGGGGTTGTTGAGGTGGTTTGGTCATTTAGAGAGAATGGATCAAAGTAGAATGACATGGAGAGCATTTAAATCTGTAGAAGGAAGGCGGGGTAGGGGTCGTCCTCGAAAAGGTTGGAAAGAAGGGGTTGGAAGGAAGGGGTTGGAAGGAAGGGGTTGGAAGGAAGGGGTAAGGGAGGTTTTGTGGGCGAGGGGCTTTGACTTCCAGCAGGCGTGCATGAGCGTGTTCAATTGGAGTGAATGGAGACGAATGGTATTTGGGACCTGACGATCTGTTGGAGTGTGAGCAGGGTAATATTTAGTGAAGGGATTCAGGGAAACCGATTATTTTTATATAGCCGGACTTGAGTCCTGGAAATGGGAAGTACAATGCCTGCACTCTAAAGGAGGGGTTCGGGATATTAGCAGTTTGGAGACATATGTTGTGTATCTTTATACGTATATGCTTCTAAACTGTAGTGTTCTGAGCTCCTCTGCAAAAACAGTGATTATGTGTGAGTGAGGTGAAAGTGTTGAATGATGAAAGTATTTTCTTTTTGGGGATTTTCTTTCTTTTTGGTCACCCTGCCTCGGTGGGAGACGGCCGACTTGTTGGAAAAATATATATATATATATATATATATTAATAACAACAATTCAATTGACAAGGATTGTACTGGGTCGCCATTGTGAGCGAGAACCACATGACACGTTAACCCACAGGACCACCCAACCCTACAGGGTTGATTGGTCCTGTGGTTTAAAGCGTCATGTGGTTCTCGCTTACCATGAGGCAGGCCACTACAATATGGGTTCGAATCCTTGGCTAGCGCTGTATTGTTATTGATATATATATTATATATATATATATATATATATATATATATATATATATATATATATATATATATATATAAATAACCCGAGTTGGGGATAGTCAGAGTTTAGGGAGAATGACGTCTTTAGGTTTGATCCAAGAAAGGCTGTCTTGGTGCCAGTGAAGGGCTGTTTGATCCAAGGAACTTGACAAGCCCTCCCTTTCCTTGAACCAAACCTGATTGCCCCCCTACGGGTTCAGCGCTTCTCCTGCCAGTTTATGAAGTGTCCACTTTGTTCTACAGAACATAATTAATTTGATGAACAAATATGATGAGAAATAACAAGAAATGACAGGTCCTCCCGTCCCTTACCTTGGGTAGTTTCAAATATAGGTTGGATAAATACATGAGTGAGAGGGGTTGGATTTGAGTGGAACTTGCATATGAGAGTCCGTCAATCTTGTAGAATGTACAGCATATGGCAGTAGACGTGGCTTATATACTGTAGTCAGGTGAGGCGAAGCAGAAGGAGGCGGGGGTCATAATGGTACCATCCACTAGTCGAAGTAGGTCTTCGTCCGATGATTGGACACTGCAGCATCATGGGATCTTGGTACAAAGAATTCTTCAGCACTTGTCCAATCATGGATGAAGACCTACTTCGACTAGTGGATGGTACCACTATGACCGGGCCGCCTCCTGCTTCGCCTCACCTGACTACAGTATATAAGCCACGTCTACGGCCCTATGCTGTACATTCTACAAGACTGATGGAGTGAACACATCGACTCCAGGCTGAGGGACTGATTACCTCAAACTCCTCCTTTCCTTACACCTTTCTACGTTGTATTGGACTGATGAAGCCACTGTGTGGCGAAACGTTTCCTGAATAAAGATTCCCATATGTTGCATAAGTGTCTCAATCTTCAACTTGTCGGTTTTTCAAACCTTTCATCACTCCCGTCCCTTACAGGTCCCCCCGTCCCTCACATGTACTCCCGTCCCTTACAGGGCCTCCCGTCCCTTACATGTACTCCCGCCCCCTACAGGTCCTTCCGTCCCTTATATGTACTTCCGTCCCTTACAGGTCCTCCTGTCCCTCACATGTACTCCGTCCCTTACAGATCCTCCTGTCCCTTACATGTACTCCGTTTCCTTACAGGTCCTCCCGTCCCTTACAGGTCCTCCCGTCCCTTACAGGTCCTCCCGTCCCTTACAGGTCCTTCAATTGCTTACAGATTCTCCCGTCCCTTACACGTCCTCCCGTTCCTCACATGTACTCCCGTCCCTTACAGGTCCTCCCGTCCCTTACAGGTCCTCCCCTCCCTTACAGGTCTTCCCGTCCCTTTCAGGTCCTCCCATCCCTTACAAGTCCTCCAGCCCTTTACAGGTCATCCCGTCCCTTACATTTACTCCCGTCCTTTACATGTACTCCCGTCCCTTATAAGTCCTCCCGTCCCTTACAGGTCCTCCAGTCCCTCACATGTACTCCCGTACCTTATAGGTCTTCCCGTCCCTTACAGGTCTTCCCGTCCCTTACAGGTCCTCCCGTCCCTTACATGTACTCCCGTCCCTCACATGTACTCCCGTCCCTTACAGATCTTCCCGTCCCTTACAAGTCTTTCCGTCCCTTACAGGTCCTCCCGTCCCTCACATGTACTCCCGTCCCTTACAGGTCTTCCCGTCCCTTACAGATCTTCCCGTCCCTTACAGGTCCTCCAGTCCCTTACAGGTCCTCCCGTTCCTTACATGTACTCCCGTCCCTTACATGTACTCCCGTCCCTTACAGGTCCTCCCGTCCCTCACATGTACTCCCGCCCCTTACAGGTCCTCCCGTCCCTCACATGTACTCCCGTAACTTACAGGTCCTCCCGTCCCTCACATATACTCTCGTCCCTTACAGGTCCTCTCGTCCCTTACAGGTCCTCTCGTCCCTTACATGTCCTCCCGTCCTTCACATGTCCTCCCGTCCCTCACATGTACTCCCGTCCCTTACAGGTCCTCCCGTCCCTCACATATACTCCCATCCCTTACATGTACTCCCGTCCCTTACAGGTCCTCCCGTCCCTCACATATACTCCCGTCCCTTACATGTACTCCCGTCCCTTACATGTACTACCATCCCTTACAAGTCCTCCCGTCCCTTACAGGTCCTCCCATCCCTTACAGGTTCTCCCGTCCCTTAAACGTCATCCCGTCCCTCACATGTACTCCCGTCCCTTACAGGTCCTCTCGTCCCTTACAGGTCCTCCCGTCCTTCATATGTGCTCCCGTCCCTCACATGTACTCCCGTTCCTTACAGGTCCTCCCGTCCCTTACAGGTCCTCCCGTCCCTTACAGGTCCTCCCGTCCCTCACATGTACTCTCGTCCCTTACATGTCCTCCCGTCTCTCACATGTCCCCCCGTCCCTCACATGTACTCCTGTCCCTTACATGTCCTCCCGTCCCTCACGTGTACTCCCGTCCCTTACAGGTCCTCCCGTCCCTTACATGTCCTCCCATCCTTCATATGTCCTCCCGTCCTTCATATGTATTCCCGTGCCTCACATGTACTCCCGTCCCTTACGGGTCCTCCCGTCCCTCACATGTACTCCCGTTCCTTACAGGTCCTCCCGTCTATCACTTGTACTCCCGTCCCTTACAGGTCCTCCCGTTCTTCACATGTACTCCCGTTCCTTAAAGGTCCTCTCTTCCGTTACAGTTCCTCTCGTCCGTTACAGGTCCTCCCGTCCTTCATATGTCCTCCCGTCCTTCATATGTCCTCCCGTCCCTCACATGTACTCCCGTCCCTTACAGGTCCTCCCGTTCTTCACATGTACTCCCGTTCCTTAAAGGTCCTCTCTTCCGTTACAGTTCCTCTCGTCCGTTACAGGTCCTCCCGTCCTTCATATGTCCTCCCGTCCCTCACATGTACTCCCGTCCCTTACAGGTCCTCCCGTCCTTCATATGTCCTCCCGTCCCTCACATGTACTCCCATCCCTTACAGGTCCTCTCGTCTCTCGCAGAACTTCTCTTCGTCCCTTGTCGAACCTCTGGTGCCTCGCAGAACTTCGGGTGCCTCGTAGAACTTCGGGTGCCTCGTAGAACTTCTTGTCCATGGCAAGAGCTCTCGTCGTCGCCAGATATTAAAGGAGTCGTCGGGGACTTAATGGGTAACAAGTCTGATCATCATACATGTATTTTGGGAGCTTAATTTGAAGCATGTTTTTTAAGTAGGCATTTGTAGATTAGTGTGTGTGTGTGTGTGTGTGTGTGTGTGTGTGTGTGTGTGTGTGTGTGTGTGTGTGTGTGTGTGTGTGTGTGTGTGTGTGTGTGTGTGTGTGTGTATGTATTCTCACCTATATGTACGTGTGGTTGGTCATGTGTGTGTTTGTATGTATTTATTTCTGTTATCTTGTTTTGAACACTTAATCTTACTTTTCGTCTGTCTTGCGTAGTAAGAATGTTCTTTAACTCTCTTAGTTTCATCACCTCTACTGTATTCAGTCTACCTAGTCTTCAAGAAGCATCTTGACAAATTACTTCAAGCAGCTCCTGATGAACCAGGACCTGGTGGCTACGTTGAGCTGCATGTAGCTAGCACCAGTAACCTAGCTGACCACCATTACATCAACATGTAGTCTGGTCGGGCAGAAACAGGGCCATGGGAAGGATAATTCCCGGTTCAATCTATCTGTGAAGAGTTAGATTACCTGCTCCCTAGCGAGTTCAGCTTTTGCACTACTCTTACACTGCATCTTCTAGTATCATTATGTTTCATTTGTATATTTAACTTGCATGTGTGCGCGCTCGTTCTTGTCCTTCCTATGGCTATCTTTGTTGTCTATGTCTCTAAGTGTTGTGCATCTGCTTATTTGGATGATTGGAGGCCTGTTCTCACATGATGCCAGCAGGAGCAAGCTGTTCCTTATGTTCCCCTCTAGTGGGGCTTATGGCGGACCAGGACGTAAGATTCTCTGTGCTGCCGTAGAAAAACTGGGAATTGGTGAGGGGGTGGTCCGTTGGGTCCGGACTTTATACAGTGCTACTTGTGCCTGTTTTCTTGTTGAGTGGGCGGGCGGCTTGATAACCCCTTCTTGGTTGGCTGCGGACTACGTCAAGGTTGTCCTTGTGATGATGCATGTGGCCGGTTTCCAGTGTTTTTCTTCTCATGCAGCCCTCCTAACTAGAAATGTTATTGCCATCTGCGGCTCACAGGCCTGCACTATCATTACACAGGCACACACTGCAAGAACTTGTTCAGTTTCCTCTTGAAGCTTTATTCATTTTCAGCAGCGCAGTATTTCTTATAACTGTTGGTGGAAGGCAAGAGTTGTGGGCTTCGGATGTTGGCTCAGTGTCCTCTAATTGTATTTATGGCTCTTCAGTTTATTATTGAGTTTATTTTACACTTCCTCTCGTATCTCTAATGCAAGTAGGCTGTTATTTTAGTGTGTAGTTTATGAACCTGGTCTCCGAGTTTCTTTTAATTTGTAAATTGGTAAATATCTCTCGCTCTTAGGCGGGCCCAGTTGTTTGTTTTACTTATCATGCGCGAGTAGTAAGTGATCTCTATACATTCTAGCTCCGATTTCTCGCCTGCATTGAAAGATGTGAAGAAAGAACAATATTCTAAACGATAACACAAATATGTACTTTGAAGTGTACAGTTATTGAAAGGGAATTTGATTACAGCAATATTCTGAACAATAGCTCTGACCAGAACAATTATTTGAGAGGATACTCTTACATTGTGCATTCTCATGGTCCACCCTCTCATTTGTCCGGCCTTGGATACCTAAGCTTTTTGTGCTAATTGAATGTTATGTTGTGAGAAATTAATATTCCTATATGTGTTGCCGGTTCCGTAGAACTATGAAAAATTCGACCTATAACAAAGAATCCTTTTGAGAAAGGAATCCAACACCACATTCACTATGTAAATAAATCTCAGATTTGTCTCCTTTCCCCAATATCTGCGTATATCTGTTTGCAGTTGTTCAGAGACATTTCCGAGACAAATTTCATACTTATTTTGAAAAAGATCGCTCAAAATGTGATAAGTATTTTTTTCTATATATGTTATGAAGATAAATAAGATAACTAACACTGTTCTTCTCCTGTTGTGTCTTCTAATCTCATCACTGATTTTATTCTTCTTTCACCGCGATTATTTCTAGAGAACGATCGGTCTCAACTCTATTCTGTGTCTCGTGTTTGGTGGAAGTTGCGTTAATTCTGGCTTCTGCTTTGAGATGATGGATGGGCGAGCTGATGGGAGGGTTGACGGTGACTAGCCTAAAGTCTAAAACTTTGGTTTTAAATAGTTGCTTGGCAAACTATTCTTGGCCGTGCCATTTAATCACGTCTGTTGATAATGCTGTTAGGCTACGAGGGTTCACCTATCACACTGCTTCTAATGTTGCCTGTGTTATCATCTCTTCTGATGGATATGGTATCCTGCTTCTAGATATGGCATCTCGTGGCAAAAGACATGCCAGGTTAGAATACATTTTATTTTACAGTAATATACCTTTTGTAAACACTGTACTCATTAGTGCAGAAATGGATTCAGGAAATATACCATTTATTATCTCGAGGTTCTTGCGTATGGACTCACAGCCTGGAAGTAGTAAATAAAAAGCTTCAAGAAACAATAGAGAGATTTCTCTTTAGTCTGTTTGAATATTCTACTCTTTTTACCAACCCATCTTTTATACTTAGATATATACACTTTATTATAGAAAATGGTTCACGAGATCAACGGATGCATTGACGGTATAAGGATGTGATTAGTATAAAATACAAAATAAAAAAAACTAAGTCTGAGAGATACACCTAAAATACACATGCTAAGAAAATTTTAATGGTTACCTCTGATGAATATTTTTCTGGTACAGTAGACCAACAAGAGATGACCAAAAATCGCGCTAGGTAGCACATGTTTATGTCACTACACTCCTCACAATTCAGTTGACTGGACATGTGACAAGAACAGCTGACAAAGACTGGATTAAATAATACCTAAGGACAAACCTTTGTCTCAGACAATATTTCAATCAGGATATGTCATATGCAAGTCAATGGTGGAAGAAATAATACGCGCTTATGCATCTCGTCGCCAGAGATGGAGCCATATTAAGTACCTCTTGTTCCTTTCAAGGTATGAAAACTTAATTTCATCAGCTCCTAGGTACTATTTCGAATGCGTGTGTGTGTGTGTGTGTGTGTGAGTTGTTGTTGTTGTTGTGTGAGTGTGTGTGTGTGTGTGTGTGTGTGTGTGTGTGAGTTTTGTGTGTGTGTGTGTGTGTGTGTGTGTGTGTGTGTGTGTGTGTGTGTGTGTGTGTGTGTGTGTGTGTGTGGATGTGTGTTGGGTGTGTGTGTGTGAGTGTGTGTGTGCCATTTAAACTAGTCTGTAGATCAGTGCCTCCTCCACATTTAATTATGTGTGTGTGTGTAAACAAAGATACAAATTTCTGTTTACCAATTTTCCGGCTAATACTCCATTCTTACTGACGTGCTTTAAATCCTCGCTCTGGGGTCTCTCAGTTTCTCTACTTCTTCTCATAATACTTACAATGATATCTTGTGTGGTCTAGTTTTTTCTGTTGTATCTAATTTCCTTAATGACCTTTCTCATATTTCTTTTTCCTATTTTCTTTGATGCCTGCCCCTTCCATCACTTTCTCTTGGCATCTCCTTTGATTTTCCGGTAAAGAGCTCTTTGAACATTCTCAGTTCCACACATTCCTCCCTGTCCTACCTTGTTAATTCGCTCCCATCCTTCTTGAATTTTTAGTACCTGGTCCCTTACTGTCATCTTCCCTCTTATGTGGCTGTTTGAGGGTTGTGAGGGACTGAAATATTTTAGGAAGTGATACAGTGGTTAACCTTAATATACAGATTTGCCAGCAAAGTCATAGAGACGGGAAACAAACTCGATAATCGACGAGTAAGGATGAGGCTCATGGGCCTGAGTTCAACCCCCAAACACCACACCACACACACACGCACACTCACACACACACACTCACACAGCACACACACTCACACATACACAGACACACACACACAACACACACAACACACAACAACACACACAACACACACACACACTACACACACACACACACACACACACACACACACACACACACAAACACACCACAAACACCACACACACACAAACACACACACCACACACACACACACACACACACACACACACACACACACACATTTGAAACATTACATACGTACATACATGCAGAAAGAGACACAGACACACACACACACGCACACACATAGACACACACACACACAGACACACAGACACACACACACACACCACACACACACACACACACACAAAACACACACACACACACACACACACACACACCACACACACACACACACACACACACACACACACACAACAGTCAAGGACCAGGTGATAGGCTGAGGAAGAAGGTGGAGAACTCACAAGAAACGATCAAGAGGTATGTGAGGAGCTCATCACGAGATTTAAGGAAGTATTACAGTAGAGACAGGAAGGACTCTGGGGGGACAGATCAGATGGGGACACCAGCAAGGAATACACCAACAAATGTTGGACGACATACATACAGATGAGGAGGAGGTGAAGAAACTGCTAAGGGACATCGATTCCTCAAAGGCAATGGGACCGGACAACATCTCCCCGTGGGTCCTTAGAGAGGGAGCAGATATGTTGTGCGTGCCACTTACCACAATCTTCAACACGTCCCTGGAAACTGGGGCAACTACCTGAGGTATGGAAGACGGCAAATGTAGTTCCCATTTTTAAAAAGGAGACAGAAAAGAGGCACTAAAACTATAGACCTGTGTCATTGACGTGTATAGTATGCAAAGTTATGGATAAGATTATCAGGAGGAGAGTGGTGGAGCACCTGGAACGGAACAAGAGTATAAATGCCAACCAGCACGGATTCATGGAAGGCAAATCCTGTGTCACAAACCTTCTGGAGTTTTATGATAAAATAACAGAAGTAAGACACGAGAGAGAGGGGTGGGTTGATTGCATCTTCTTGGACTGCAAGAAGGCCTTTGACACAGTTCCTCACAAGAGATTAGTGCAGAAGCTAAGGCGCATATAACAGGAGGGGCACTGCAATGGATCAGAGAATACCTGACAGGGAGGCAACAACGAGTCATGGTACGTAATGATGTAATCACAGTGGGGACCTGTGACGAGCGGGGTCCCACAGGGTCGGTCCTAGGACCAGTGCTATTTTTGGTATATGTGAACGACATGATGGAAGGTTAGACTCAGAAGTGTCCCTGTTTGCAGATGATGTGAAGTTAATGAGGAGAATTAAATTGATGAGGACCAGGCAGGACTTCAAGAGACCTGGAACAGACTGGACACCTGGTCCAGCAAATGGCCGAATAACTGCGAAGTCATGAAGAAGGGGAGGGCACAGAAGACCACAGACAGAGTATAGGCTAGGTGGCCAAAGACTGCAAACCTCACTCAAGAGAAAGATCTTGGGGTAATATAACACCGAGCATGTCTCCGGAAGCACACATCAATCAGATAACTGCTGCAGCATATGAAGCGCCTGGCAAACCTGAGAACAGCATTCCGATACCTCAAGGAATCGTTCAAGACACTGTACACCGTGTATGTCAGGCCATACTGGAGTATGCAGCACCTGTTTGGAACCCGCACTTGATAAAGCACGTCAAGAAACTAGAGAAAGTACAAAAGGTTTGCGACAAGGTTAGTTCCAGAGCTAAGGGAATGTCCTATGAAGAAAGATTAAGGGAAATCGGCCCTGAGACACTGGAGGACGGAGGTCAGGGACGACATGATAACGAAATATAAAATACTGCGTGGAATAGACAAGGGTGAACAAAGACAGGATGTTCCAGGAGGGGACACAGAAACAAAGAGGCCACAATTGGAAGTTGAAGACACAAATGAGTCAGAGAGATACGTATTAGGAAGTATTTCTTCAGTCATAGAGTTGTCAGGCAGTGGAATAGCCTAGAAAATGACGTAGTGGAGGCAGGAACCATACACAGTTTTAAGACGAGGTTTGATAAAGTTCATGGAGCGGGGAGAGAGAGGGCCTAGTAGCAACCGGTGAAGAGGCGGGGCCAGGAGCTAAGACTCGACCCCTGCAACCACAAATAGGTGAGTACAACACACAGATACACACACACACACACACACACACACACACACACACCACACACAACATATAACATTGGATGCAAAATAAGCTTATTTTGCATTAGTGATTGCTCGTTTGCGACTGTTATGCAAGTGGTTTTTAAGTTCGCTCCAGACAATAATCCCCTCAAGGAAGGTTTCTTGATGCTGGTGAGGGGCTCTTGATCTAGGGAACTGGATCTGTGCTCCAGTTCCCTGAATTAACCCTGAAAACCTTCCATTCCCCACAGGCGCTGTATAATCCTACTTGTTTAGCAGTTTCCCCATGATTATAACAATAATAATAATCCAGACAATAACTGCATATAACATTGTCGGATTATGCGACAGAGAGTTCATTAACGTATCGAAACAAAGCCTCGAGAAGCTGCGGAGACATAATTAAACAAAGCGAGGCAGTAGGTAAGACTGAGATGTGTGAGGTGTTAGATTATTAACACACAAGTCTCTTTACCGGAGTTTCTTGCAACGAAACTGGAGAAACCACAGCCCAGGAGAGTATCAAATGTGAAATATGCAAAGCAGAGAGTAAGGCATAATGGAACTGAATTATGGAAAGCAAAAGAGAGTCTGAGGAATAAATAGAAGGCGCTGCAAAAAAAAAAAAAAAAAACAGCGAAATTCCGGAGGTTTGAACAGAGAAAGAGAACTCTGACGTTGAGTGAACTGTCTGCTGATCGTGCTTGACAACGTCGAAGATTTTTACTGTAGTCAATAAAGTCAGTTAAAATTACAATGAATAACTGCCAATAAATAAGCAGAATAATGGAGAGGGGATCGAACCGTGTCCTTTAGGATGTTGAGAGCACGTCGGAGTTATGGGAACACTCGAATTGTGTATTATATTGGTTTTTCCCAGCATAAAACCCCAAAAAAGATAATTGGGGAACGGGGAAGGCCCAATAAGTTTAGATGGAAAACTGAAACCTAAGGAAAAAAATCTTTTTTAAAAAACCCCGAGTTTTGGAGGGGGGAAAAGAAAGGCGCAGCTTGGGGGGGGCCCAGGAGCTTGATACCTCGAAACGAAAATGGTATACAACACAAAACCCCAAACCCAAACACACCAAACCACACCTACCAACAACTAATAAATTATGAAAATTATTTTGCAAGGGATAGTCCAGAGTCGATTTAATGAAAGGTTGAGGAAATCGGCCTGACGACACTGAGACAGGAGGGTCAGAGACATGAACGACATCTTTAAACTGCGCGAATAACGAGTCGGACAAAGACGGGATGTTCCAGGATGGGACACAGACACAAGAGTCACAATTGGAATTGAAACTCAGATAATAAAGGGATTTAGGAAGTATTCTTCAGTCATAGAGTAGTCAGGCCATGGAATAGCCTAGAAAGTGATGTTGTGGAGGCAGGAACCATACATAGTTTTAAGGCGAGGTATGATAGAGCTCATGGGGCAGGGAGAGAGAGGACCTAGTAGCAATCAGCGAAGAGCGGGGCCAGGAGCTGTGAAATCGACCCCTGCAACCACAAATAGGTGAGTACAAATAGGTGAGTACACACAGGTATGATAAAGCTCATGGAGCAAGAAGAGAATGCATCCAGTAACGACCAGCGAAGAGGCGGGGCCAGGAGCTACGACTCGACCCGGCAACAACAAATAGATCAGCACAAATATGTGAGAAACCCCACCAATACATACACACACACACACACACACACACACACACACACACACACACACACACACACACACACACACACACACACACACACACAGAAGTAGGAAGTATTTCTTCAGTCATAGAGTTGTAAGGCAGTGGAATACCCTTTAGAAATAAACGTAGTGGAGGCAGGGAACCATACACAGTTTTTAAGACGAGGTTTTTTGATAAAGCTCATGGAGCAGGGAGAGAGAGGCCTAGTAGCAAGGTGAAGAGGCGGGGCCAGGAGCTGGGACTACGACCCCTGCAACCACAAATAGGTGGGGTACAAAAAAAGTGAGTACACACACACACACACACAATCGCATATGAAAGACCCCTTGGGGCCAGTGCCCATGTGGTTTAAGCTTCGAATACACAGTAGAGCTACAAGTGGAGGAGAAGCAGAAGGCCAGGACGAATGAACCCAAAAACTACAAGAAAGGGGACACACAGGAATGAGAAACCCCTACCTGAACGGGTTTCAGTGGAACAGAGAACCTGGCAGGGAAGCCAGTTAATGAGATGTGGAATATGTAGCAACAAAATGCAAGGAGGTGAGGAGAGGTTTGTACCCAAGGGTAACAGGAGTAATGAAAAAGCCAGGATGACCCAATGGTTTACTCAAAGTGCAGGAGGCAAAAACCAAGTGTGCTAGGAATGGAAGAAATATAGAAGGCAAAGGACCCAGGAAAATAAGGAGACAGTCGTTAGAGCCAGAACGAATATGCACAGATAAGAAGGGGAGGCCCAAAGACAATATGGAAAATGACATAGCACGAAAGCAAATCTGACCCGAAACTGTTGTACAGCACATCAGGAGGAAAACAACAGTCAAGGACCAGGTAATCAGGCTAAGGAAGGAAGAGGAGAGACAACAGGAAATGACCGTGAAAGTATGTGAAGAACTAAACAAGAGATTCAAAGAAGTTCACAGAGGAGACAGAAGGGACTCCAGAAAGAGGGAGAGGTGGGGCACACACCAAGTGCTGACACAGTGCACACAACCGAGGAAGAATGAAGAGGCTTCTGAGTGAGCTAGAACCTCAAAGGCAAATGGGCCAGATAACATCTCCCATGGGTATTGAAAGGAGAGGCAGAGGCGCTATGTTACCCCTAACAACAATATTCAATACATCTATCGAAACAGGAGATTGCCTGAGGCATGGAAGACAGCAAATGTATCCCAATTTTTAAAAAAGGGAGACAGACAGAAGCACTAAACAAGACCATGCCCCAGACATTTAGAAAGCAAAATCGGAGAAGATTATCAGGAAAGAGTGGGGGAACACCTAAAAGGAACGACTCATCAACAGCCAGCCCGCATGGTTTTTAGGGGCGGGAAATCCTGTGTCACAAACCTCTGGGTTCTAATACTGGTGAAGCATAAGACAAAGAAGAGGGGTGGGTGGATTTCATTTTTTTGGGGCTCAAGAAGGCTTTCACATTTCCCCACAAAAGTTGGGGCAAAAACGGGGACCAAACAGGGATAACAGGAGGACTACAATGGAAACAGGAATATTTCGGGAAAACACACGATCAGGGACTGGCGAGGGTCAAGTGGGGACCTGGACCAGCGGGTCCCCCCAGGGGTCATCCAACCAGTGCTGTTCCGGGGATTTTGAACGACATGACGGAAGGAATGACCTGAGGTGTCCCTTTTCAGAGACTAAGTTGATGAAAGAAACACTCGATCGAAGACCAGGGAGAACACAAAGGGATCTGACAGGGTCAAAACCGGGCCACAATTGGCTTTCCCGGGGTTCAATCCCCCCCAAATGCAAAGTCATGAAGATTGGGGGAAAGGGGGAAAAAAGGGCCCCAGACGGAGTACATATTCCTGAGGCGCACATAAATCAGATAATGCCTGCAGCATACCGGGCGCCTGGAAAAACCTACGGATAGCGTTCCGATATTTCCCAGTAAGGTTTCGTTTAAGACCTTGATACCATCAGTCAGCCCATATGAGATGCAGCACCAGTTTGGAATCCACACCTATCAACACGTCAAGAAATTAGAAAAAGTGCAAAGGTTTGCAACAAGACTAGTCCCAGAGCAGGGGGATTGCCCTATGAAAAAGGTTGGGGAAATGGGCCTGACGACACGGGGACAGGGGGGGTCAGGGAGACATGAAACACATATAAATACTGCCGGAATAGACAGGGGGGACAAAGAGGGGATGTTCCAGAGATGGGACACAGACACAAGGGTCAAAATTTGGAATTGAAGACTCAGATAAATCAAAGGGATGTTAAAGTATTTCTTCATCATAGAGTAGTCGGGGCCAGGGAATACCTAGAAAGTGATTTGGGGGGCGGGAACCATACATATTTTAAAAGGCAGGTATATAGAGCTATGGGGCAGGGAGAGAGAGGCCTAGGCAATCAGCAAAAGGGCGGGGCCGGGATGTAAATCGACCCCTGCAACCACAAATAGGTGAGTACAAATAGGGGGTTACACAAAAGGTATGATAAACTCATGGAGAAAGAAAGAATGCTCCAGTAACGACCAGCGAAGAGGGGGGCCGGGACTCGCTCGACCCGGAAACAAAAAAATAGATCACACAAATATGTGAGTACACCACCCCAATACTACACACACAACACACACACACACACACCAAGCAAATATGTGAACATTTCTGTATTGTGGTGGGGTGGTGACTCACCCATTTGTACCAACCTATTTGTGGTTTTCAGGGGTCAGTCCTAGCTCCTGGGCCCCCCCCCTTTAAAACCCGGTTTTTACTAGGCCCCTTCTCTCCCCGTCCATTAGTTTTTCAAACCTCGCTTAAAACTTGTATGGTTCCCCGCCTCCCCTACTCATTTTCAGGTGTTCCACTGCCCTTTCAACTCATGACTGAAGAAAATACTTCCCACTACCTCTGACTCTTTTTGCTTCAAATTCCAAATTTTGGCCTCTTTTTCTGTGCCCCCCCTGGAAAATCCCGTCCTTGTCCACCTGTTGTGTGTGGTGTGTGTGTGATGTGTGTGTGTGGTGTGGTTGGTGTGTGTGTGTTGTGTGTGTGTGTGGTGTAAGGAGAGTGAGAGCAAGAAAAGATGGTGGGAGGTAAGGGAGAATAAACAAGGAAGGCAATAAAGACAAGGGTACAGGACAGAGATGGAGAGTGAAATGGAAACCTGAGGCCGGAAAGTGAGAGTGAAGGAGAGAGACAGAGAGAATCGTGGATGAATTAGGGTAAGGGTGAGAATCGTGAGTGAAAAGGGTGGTGAGGGTCGTGTTGGTGTTTATGATCGTGAGAAGATGAGGGTGTAAGGGTCGTGAGTGAGAAGAGAGTGAGGGTCGTGAATGAAGAGGGTGATTAGGGTCGTGCGGGTGTAATGATCGTGATGAAGTGAGGTGAGCGTGAGGTTAGTCTTGTGGGTGTCATGTTTATGAGGTGGTGAGAGGGTGGGGGTCCTGAGGGGGGGGGTGTGGACTAATGTGTTGACTGAAAAAAAGAGGAGTTAGAACTTTTACTAGAAAGCGAAATTAAATTTTCAATGAGTGAATGTCTTGGAAAAAGAGAGACGAGGTGGAGGAAAAGGAGGAATAGGAGGAGAAAGAGGAGAAGGAAGAGGAGGAGGAGAGGAGAAGCATCAGGAGTGTAGTGGGATGGAACAACGTTCATATTAGCTCATTTTTCTGTTGATAAATTCTTACGCTCTTGTTTTTACATTGGTGAATGAGTATTTCATAAGTACGTATCAAAGCGTGCCACTAACTCGTCTGAAACGTGTAATTAACTGGTCTGGAAAGTGTATCTAACTCGTAATACAAACACTAGCTACTGTAGACGCATTTGTCACTATTAGAGATCATCAAAATATTACAGTTTATTTTGGTTTGCATCTGTAGAGTGTTGCAGGTGGGTGCAGTGTTGCAAGCAGTTATAAAGTATGATGCACTAGGTGTTGCAGGTGAGTGCAGTGTTGCAAGGAGCTGCAATGGATGATGCAGATGGCGATGCGGATGAACACAGTTCTTGAAAAAAGTTGTAAAGTGTGACGCTTGATGGTGTTGCAGGCGGGTGCAGTTGTTGCACAGACGGTTGCAAAGTGTAAGACAGATGGTGTTGCAGGTGGGTACCCAGCGTGTAGAGGGATTCCCCCAGGTGGCTCCACCAAGGCCAAGGTGCGCCTGGGCAGCTGCCACTGTTGTGACCCTGGAGAGCCGCAGACTCCTGTTGTAAGTTCTGTTGTTGCTTCTGGTGCTGCTTCCTGTTATGATGCCGTTGCTAGTGTTCCGATTCTCCCTGTTATGATGCCGTTGCTAGTATTCCGATTATTCCTGTTATGATGCCGTTGCTAGTATTCTGATTCTCTCTGTTATGATGCCGTTGCTAGTATTCCGTTTCTACCTGTTATGATGCCGTTGCTAGTATTCCGATTCTTCCTGTTATGATGCCGTTGCTAGTATTCCGTTTCTTCCTGTTATGATGCCGTTGCTAGTATTCCGTTTCTTCCTGTTATGATGCCGTTGCTAGTATTCCGATTATTCCTGTTATGATGCCGTTGCTAGTATTCCGTTTCTTCCTGTTTTGATGACGTTGCCAGTATTGAGATTCTTCTTCCTTCTCCTCCTGCCGCCGCCGCTGCTGCCGCCACCGCTACCGCCGCCGCTGCCGCCGTCGCCGCCGCCTGGAAACGGAGGAAAAGAAATGAAAAAAAAATGGCAAGAATAAAGTCCATCATTAATAAAACGCATTCTATGTGCCTTCCATTATTATTAATGCATGAATTACGACGAATTACACAGCAAATGATATTAAGAGAAGTGATTAGATTGCAAACCAAAACACGAAATGGTGACCTTGTATACGAAATTAAGACACATGTGCATCATCTGGGTATCTTTATTGTAGACGTTTCGCCATCCAGTGGCTTTATCCAGTACAAATTCCAGGACATAATTTGAAGACAGTAAAACTACAGAAGATGAGGTAATCAGTCCCTCAGCCTTGGAGTTGGTGCAAAGAGCACCGTAGTCGTGGATGTTCTGAAGCAGAGGCAAAGAGCCTAGCGCTTATATACTAATGTAAGGTGGAAAGGTGGGCGTGTAGCAGACGAGGGCATAGCCACTGGTAGGCGGGATTCCCCAGTGGAAGTGGGTCTACAATAAAGATACCTAGATGTTACGCATGTGTCTTAATTTCATCTTGTCGGTATTGTATACCATTCTTGTACGACCTTGTATACGGAAGAAGCAATGTGAAGGACTTTTTACTTGACGATACGAATTGATGAATCCCAGTAATAAGATATGCAACAAATACTAGAAGTTTGTTGAGCTCTGAGATAAAAGCTGATGAGGTCAGGCACGGGAACAGGTAACGAGCACTGAGGAGGTGAGAACAGATGAGCTCAAATAGAACGAAACGGTACACCCACTAAGCAGATAAGTTGCAACACATGACGTGGATAGATGGGACAAGCTTATACCGTGTGCAACAAGCACCGCACCGCTCGTGCTTTTGTTGGAGGTGTGAATGTGGGAGGCCAACTCGCCAGCAATTACCTGGTAGTGGTTGTTGACGAATGACAGAGGCTTAAGAAATAAAGATTTTCGGCTTTTAACAGCAACCATTGCGAAAGGTTGACTGTGATGGATGATACAGGGATGAGAGAGCAGGTTGCGAAGGATGCAGCAGCAGTGCAATAGTAGTAGTTGCAATTATGTGTGTGTGTGTGTGTGTGTGTGTGTGTGTGTGTGTGTGTGTGTGTGTGTGTGTGTACTCATCTAATTGTGGTTGCAGGAGTCGATTCATAGTTCCTGGCCCCGTCTCTCCAGTAGTTCCTTGTATTCCTGCTGTTGTAGCTGCTCTTGTTGGTGTTCATGCTACGGCTGCTGTTTTTTTTTTTTTGTCTGCAAAGAGTGATGACAAAGAAGTAAAGAGACACTTTACACAGGGTCAAACATTCATCTTAACAATGTTTCTCTAGGGACGAGTTTTTACTTGTGTGATACTTATCGTCATTACTATCATTGTTGGTCGTGTTTCTCTGCTGCTGCTGCTGCTGCTGTTGCTGCTCCTGCCGCTCTTGCTGCTGCTCCTGCTGCTGCTGCTTCTGCTGCTGCTGCTTCTGCTGCTGCTGCTGCTGCTCTGCTGCTGCTGCTGCTGCTGCTGCTGCTGCTACTGCTGCTCCTGCTGCTGCTCCTGCTGCTGCTCCTCCTGCTGCTGCTGCTGCTCCTGCTGCTGCCTGTGCTCTGCTGCTGCTCCTGGGTGCTGCTCCTGCTGCTGCTCCTGCTGCTGCTCCTGCTGCTGCTCCTGCTGCTGCTCCTGCTGCTGCTCCTGCTGCTGCTCCTGCTGCTGCTCCTGCTGCTGCTCCTGCTGCTGGCTGCTTCCGTTTCTGGTGAATTTGTTTTTTGTTTTTGCTTCTGCTGTTTAAGTTATTTCTGGTGAAGCTGTTGTTGTTGCTGCATCGGGACGAATGAGCTCGTTAATGCTTGTTGTAAACAAGAGGGCAAGTGTTTGTTTGTTTGTTTATGCGTGTGTGAGTGTGTGTGTATGTGTGTGTGTGTGTGTGTGTGTGTGTGTGTGTGTGTGTGTGTGTTCACCTAATTATACTTACCTAATTGTGGTTGCAGGGGTCGATTCGTAGACCCTGGCCCCGCCTCTTCATTGGTGGCTACTAGGTTCACTCTCTCTCAGCTCCATGAGCTTTATCATACCTCTTCTCAAAGCTATGTATGAATCCTGCCTCCACTACATCCCTTTCCGGACTATTCCACTTCTTGACAGCTCCATGACTGAAGAAATACCTGTGAGTGAGAGAGAGAGAGAGAGAGAGAGGAGAGAGGAGGAGAGAGAGAGAGAGAAGAGGAGAGAGAGAGAGAGAGAGAGAGAGAGAGAGAGAGAGAGAGAGAATCTGGTACCACTAGTACTAGACAACAAATATGAGAGTAACGGAATCACTATTTTATGTCAAGTATAAAAATAATCATCATATTAACAGCAAACCAAAAAAAAAAAAAGTATTAACTAGGGACAAACTCCGTTCAGATTAGTCCACAATAGTTTTTTTCCTTTTGACTGTATCGTTTTTCGTTGTTGCTGTCCACTTGGCCTTAATCTTGTGTTTCTCTCTCACTCATTTACAATTTCACGGTGCAGTTTGGGCAAGCCGGAGCTTCCGTGATCAGCCTTTGAAGGAAAACTAATAAATACTGCATGTCGATACAACGCACGCGTTGAATATTTTTCATTGCATTGAGGTGGACGCTGTGTGTAGTGTTGTTTGTGTTTGTTGGTCAGTGTGTGCAGTGTTGTTTGTGTTTGTTGGTCAGTGTGTGTAGTGTTGTTTGTGTTTGTTGGTCAGTGTGTGCAGTGTTGTGTGTGTTGTTGGTCAGTGTGTGTTAGTGTTGTGTGTGTTTGTTGGTCAGTGTGTGTAGTGTTGTTTGTGTTTGTTGGTCAGTGTGTGTAGTGTTGTGTGTGTTTGTTGGTCAGTGTGTGTAGTGTTGTTTGTGTTTGTTGGTCAGTGTGTGCAGTGTTGTGTGTGTTTGTTGGTCAGTGTGTGTAGTGTTGTGTGTGTTTGTTGGTCAATGTGTGCAATGTTGTGTGTGTTTGTTGGTCAGTATGTGTAGTGTTGTGTGTGTTTGTTGGTCAGTGTGTGTAGTGTTGTTTGTGTTTGTTGGTCAGTGTGTGCAGTGTTGTGTGTGTTTGTTGGTCAATGTGTGCAATGTTGTGTGTGTTTGTTGGTCAGTGTGTGTAGTGTTGTTTGTGTTTGTTGGTCAGTGTGTGCAGTGTTGTGTGTGTTTGTTGGTCAGTGTGTGCAGTTATTGTGTGTGTTTGTTGGTCAGTGTGTGCAGTGTTGTGTGTGTTTGTTGGTCAGTGTGTGTAGTGTTGTTTGTGTTTGTTGGTCAGTGTGTGCAGTGTTTGTGTGTGTTTGTTGGTCAGTGTGTGTAGTGTTGTGTTGTGTTTGTTGGTCAGTGTGTGTAGTGTTGTGTGTGTTTGTTGGCCAGTGTGTGTAGTGTTGTTTGTGTTTGTTGGTCAGTGTGTGTAGTGTTGTTTGTGTTTGTTGGTCAGTGTGTGCAGTGTTGTTGTGTGTTTGTTGGTCAGTGTGTGTAGTGTTGTGTGTGTTTGTTGGCCAGTGTGTGTAGTGTTGTCTGTGTTTGTTGGTCAGTGTGTGTAGTGTTGTGTGTGTTTGTTGGTCAGTGTTGTGTAGTGTTGTTTGTGTTTGTTGGTCAGTGTGTGTAGTGTTGTCTGTGTTTGTTGGTCAGTGTGTGCAGTGTTGTGTGTTTTGTTAGCCAGTGTGTGTAGTGTTGTTTGTGTTCGTTGGTCAGTGTGTGTAGTGTTGTCTGTGTTTGTTGGTCAGTGTGTGTAGTGTTGTTTGTGTTTGTTAGCCAGTGTGTGTAGTGTTGTCTGTGTTTGTTGGCCAGTGTGTGTAGTGTTGTTTGTGTTTGTTGGTCAGTGTGTGTAGTGTTGTCTGTGTTTCTTGGTCAGTGTGTGTAGTGTTGTCTGTGTTTGTTGGTCAGCGTGTGCAGTGTTGTCTGTGTTTGTTGGCCAGTGTGTGTAGTGTTGTTTGTGTTTGTTGGTCAGTGTGTGTAGTGTTGTCTGTGTTTGTTGGTCAGTGTGTGCAGTGTTGTGTGTGTTTGTTAGCCAGTGTGTGTAGTGTTGTTTGTGTTTGTTGGTCAGTGTGTGCAGTGTTGTCTGTGTTTGTTGGTCAGTGTGTGCAGTGTTGTGTGTGTTTGTTGGCCAGTGTGTGTGTAGTGTTGTGTGTGTTTCTTGGTCAGTGTGTGTAGTGTTGCGTTGTGTTGTTGGTCAGTGTGTGCAGTGTTGTCTGTGTTTGTTGGTCAATGTGTGCAGTGTTGTCTGTTTGTTGGTCAGTGTGTGCAGTGTTGTCTGTGTTTATTGGTTAGTGTGTGCATTGTTGTTTGTGTTTGTTGATCGCTGTTTGTAGTGTTGTCTGTGTTTGTTGGTTAGTGTGTGCAGTGTTGTGTGTGTTTGTTGGTTAGTGTGTGTAGTGTTGTGTGTGTTTGTTGGTTAGTTGTGTAGTGTTGTCTGTGTTTGTTGGTTAGTGTGTGCATGTTTGTTTGTGTTTGTTGGTCAGTGTATGCAGTGTTGTGTGTGTTTGTTGGTTAGTGTGTGCAGTGTTGTTTGTGTTTGTTGGTCTCTGTTTGTAGTGTGTGTGTGTTTGTTGGTCAGTGTGTGTAGTGTTGTGTGTGTGTTTGTTGGTCAGTGTGTGTAGTGTTGAGTGTGTTTGTTGATCGCTGTGCGCAGTGTTGTCAGTGTTTGTTGGTCACTGTTTGTAGTGCTGTCTGTGTTTGTTGATCGCTGTGTGTAGTAGTGGCTGTATTTGTTGGTCGCTATATTTTGTAAGGCTTTTGTCAAACATTATATTGTTTTGCCGAGCATGTGCTCTTTGTGTTTTTATGAGTAGTAGTAGTAGTAGTAGTAGTAGTAACAGTAGCAGTAATAGTAGTAGTAGTAGTAGTAGTAGTAGTAGTAGTAGTAGTAGTAGTAGTAGTAGTAGTAGTAGTAGTAGTAGTAGTAGTAGTAGTAGTAACAGTAGCAGTAATAGTAGTAGTAGTAGTAGTAGTAACAGTAGCAGTAATAGTAGTAGTAGTAGTAGTAGCAGTAGTAGTAGTAGTAGTAGTAACAGTAGCAGTAATAGTAGTAGTAGTAGTAGTAACAGTAGCAGTAATATAGTAGTAGTAGTAGTAGTAGGTAGTAACAGTAGCAGTAATAGTAGTAGTAGTAGTAGTAACAGTAGCAGTAATAGTAGTAGTAGTAGTAGTAGTAGTAGTAGTAACAGTAGCAGTAATAGTAGTAGTAGTAGTAGTAGTAGTAGTAGTAGTAGTAGTAGTAGTAGTAACAGTAGCAGTAATAGTAGTAGTAGTAGTAGTAACAGTAGCAGTAATAGTAGTAGTAGTAGTAGTAACAGTAGCAGTAATAGTAGTAGTAGTAGTAGTAGTAGTAACAGTAGCAGTAATAGTAGTAGTAGTAGTAGTAGTAGTAGTAGTAACAGTAGCAGTAATAGTAGTAGTAGTAGTAGTAGTAACAGTAGCAGTATAGTAGTAGTAGTTAGTAGTAGTAGTAGTAGTAACAGTAGCAGTAATAGTAGTAGTAGTAGTAGTAGTAGTAGTAGTAAGTAACAGTAGCAGTAATAGTAGTAGTAGTAGTAACAGTAGCAGTAATAGTAGTAGTAGTAGTAACAGTAGCAGTAATAGTAGTAGTAGTAGTAGTAGTAGTAGTAACAGTAGCAGTAATAGTAGTAGTAGTAGTAGTAGTAACAGTAGCAGTAATAGTAGTAGTAGTAGTAGTAGTAGTAGTAACAGTAGCAGTAGTAGTAGTAGTAGTAGTAGTAGTAGTAACAGTAGCAGTAATAGTAGTAGTAGTAGTAGTAGTAGTAGTAGTAGTAGTAGTAACAGTAGCAGTAATAGTAGTAGTAGTAGTAGTAGTAACAGTAGCAGTAATAGTAGTAGTAGTAGTAGTAACAGTAGCAGTAATAGTAGTAGTAGTAGTAGTAGTAGTAGTAGTAGTAGTAGTAGCAACAGTAGGAGTAATAGTAGTAGTAGTAGTAACAGTAGCAGTAATAGTAGTAGTAACAGTATCAGTAATAGTAGTAGTAGTAGTAGTAGTAACAGTAGCAGTAATAGTAGTAGTAGTAGTAACAGTAGCAGTAATAGTAGTAGTAGTAGTAGTAGAAATATTAGCAGCAGTAGTATAAATAGTAGCAGTATTAGTAGAAATAGTATTAGTAGTGTATATACGTGTGTTCGAATATTTGTGCAATGTTTCTTCTGTGTATTGAATTGCTTGTGTTTTGTGTATAGATTTTATCGATATTTTCCCATAATTACTGAGATATTTACTGCAGGTGCTTTGTATCCAGTTGCACTGTAGCTTGTACCGAGTCACACTGTACCTTGCACCGAGTCACACTGTACCTTGTACCGAATCACACTGTGCTTCTCCTAGTAACATTATATTTAATTTTGTGCTTCATACCGCACAAATCCACGTTTTTCATGCAAATGTTCGTAAACAGAGTGAGAAATATTTGGTAAATACCTCCGAGTTCATTATTATTATTATTATTATTATTATTATTATTATTATTATTATTATTACCATTATTATTATTACTATTATTATTATTATATTATTATTATTATTATTATTATTATTATTATTATTATTATATTCACGAGAAGTGCTAAACCTGTAGACTCAACGTTTTATCGTTACAAGCTGTATCAACACTAATAATACTGAACCTGTGTTGCACAAGACCTGATTTAAGTAATACCATTCAGAGAGGTGTGAGCTCATATTAAATACTGTTGGTAATTTTTGATCTGTTCACTTAGATGGTTACTTGCTAAGTGGTTCTGTCAAGGGTAATGAGCGAAACTCGTTCACCCTCAGCATGTAGAGGACAGGTGATCCATGTTCCCTCGGAGGCTGCTGGATGACTGGGTCCGGTTAAGGCAGGACGAATCTACCGAAAACATCTGACTGTCAGATTTTTTTGTGTGAACGTAGTGGTAGCGACACTGAGGGTAAATTCTAAACAGAGCCCGAATTTTAGGAATATTCCTGACAGTATCCTTCAATAGAAAGTATCCCATGATTAGGTTCTCGTGGGTCTCCTTATGAGATACACCTACCTGGACCACTCCTAATCCCTTTGTACTATTGCATGATCTTGAAAAAGTGTTGTCTGCAACACGAAAGGCCTAGAGTTATCATTCAATTTCTTCTTATGGTTGAATTTCATTTGTTATCGCTTGTCTGCACTCATTACAATACATGTACCAGTAGGTATATTTTATTTCATAATATGGTACACAAGACTTAAAAGATACATTGAAGGTACAAAGATGGCATATACAGTGCTTGAAGTTTAAGGGATACATTTCAAGTACATATTGCTATGTGTTTACCACACATTACAAAAAGAAAATCTCATCTAGAACCTCAGAGCCTGGGCGCGTACCCAGGATACAGCAGGCATTACCCCTCTGAACGGCAGCGATATTATGCTACGTCATTTCTATATTTTGTTTTGAAACAATCACTGGTGTGGCGAAATGTCTTTCTAATAAATGTCTTAATGCAGTTTTGTGTTTTACTCACATACCGGTAGCTGCTCACACACCAATGAGGAGATATTTAGGTTTAATCTAAAGGAAACAGAAGACGGCTCCAATTAGTTTCACGAAATGCCTTTCCCAGGCATAAAAAACATCAAGGAAGTTACTTTCATGCATCTTCAGGCTGGTTCGTCATATTAACAATAACGCAGTTGACTCTCCGGTAACCGTGATCAGAGTTCACCGGGGTGCATAAAATGATCTTATATATTCAGCTCAGTCAGGTGTTATGACTGGGTCTGCAAGTATTCCCATTACCAAGCAAAACTTTTCCGGGTAAAGTTCAGTTGTGCGGAGAAAAGTATTAAATGTTCGCTGTCTGTCTGTTACTAAATATACATAAACAAATATAATATATATATATATATATATATATATATATATATATATATATATATATTATATATATATATATATATATATATATATATATATATATATATATGCAATAAGATCACAGTAAACAGATGATTTCAGAATATGCAAAACAACCACTCTGAAAGAATAGAGAAATTCCAAGCGCTTTCGTGACTACTCACATTATCAGTTCCTTGATAATGTGAGTAGTCACGAATGCGCTTGGAATTTCTCTATTCTTTCAGAGTGTTTGTTTTACATATTATATATATTATATATATATATATATTATATATATATATAAATATTATATATATATATATATATATATATATATATTAGGACTGTTCATTATTAACATTATAGCAAATTTATACTTTACAGACGCTTCAGTATCATTTGTAAAATAGTTTGGAGTGCAAAATGACATGTTGCTCTTAATTAAAAGTCAAACATTTATATAAATAACAAATATTTTGGCTGGCAGAAGAATATATCGCCAGCTGTGAGAGCGTCCACTGAACTGATGGAAGAATAAAGCGAAGAAACTGAACAAATAAATCAATCATGGCTAACACGCTTGGAAAACCTTGATAATACACTGTTAGAAAAGCTGCTGGATAGCTTATTTATACTATGCTTGACCTCAAATAGTACATACAAACAGAAATTATAAACATGTTATAACTTACCAGTAACGAGGATAATTCTAGGAAAGATCAACATAACGAGGAAAAATAATGGCTGCAACGATGCACTCACTCTAGTGTAAACATGACTTACTCTCTACCAAAGAGACTAAGATGTTCGCTGCAGAATTTAAAGCACATTATCGATTAGATTATCTTCAGTCCTGTTCGAGAAATGTATTTATAAAAATTTCTATTTAAGTTCAGATTTATATATTATAACTGCGTACCAATGACAACGATGAAATGTCCCTATAGTGGTACATGTGCCCCAATCTGGAAACAGTGGTGTTAATGGTTTCTAGGACCCTCACCCCAGTGGCCCTGTCTCGGACATTGCAAAGTAACTTGGAAAGTATATATTACAAAAATAAAAACAGAAATATAAGTGATGAACCTATATTGTATACGTATTTCGTTGTCCCAAGTACCACCTAATACAACCATTTGTATTAGATAAAATTTAAAATTATATACAATATTGTTGTTATTCATGCACTGGTAGTAATAATGTCAATGTTCCTGCTAAGTGTTATGGAAATGTATATTCCAGCGAATACTAAAACTACATATCAATGTATATCAAAACACCTTTCTAGACAATCTGGAATGGTTGTCAAAAAAAAAAAAAAACTTTCCACTTCTGCGAGAGTGAAATTTCAAATCCGATCTCAATTGCTATTGCCAAATGATCAAATATAAGCTTTTGACAATAATTTTCCAATTCTCTAGAAGTAACTTTATTATTGAATTTGCAAGGAACCTGATTATTTTCTTCAAATACTGAATCCGTCTACAGCTTGTTTGTAAAATCTTGCTCTCTGTGGGACAGACCTGTCTTCTGGAAGAAGACAAGCATAATATATCCACGATTATTTCAGTCAAATGCTGTGTTACATCAGTATCACTCACATATCACACTCCCTTCACATAACATACCATCACCACACAACATATCATCAGCACGTACCAGCATCACACATAAGAACATGAGAAAGGAGAAACACTGCAGTAGGCCTGTTGGCCCATACTAGGCAGGTCCTTCACAGATTCATCCCACTAATAGAATATTTGCCCTCATAAGAACACAAAATCATAAAAAATAAGGAACACTGCAACAGGTCTACTGGTCTTCGTGAAGCAGCTCCAATACTCCCCACCGGCTTAAGCCAATGCCTTGACCTAGTGAGGTCAGGCACATCACTTAAGCGCAGTGGTTCCCAAACTGGGGGTAAATTACCCCCTGGGGGTAATTTAACCATTTTTGGGGGGTAATGGAGAGGTGACAGAAAAAAAGTTATGAATTCTGAAAATCAAGAAAACAATGCGGTACCCGGTATGAGGATTATTGTTAACTTTGTCTTAGTATATAAAGTTGTAAAGTAAACCTATTATAAGTAAGTAATAAAGTTAAACCAAATAACAATAAACATCAAAAACTAATATACAGTATTAGAAAAGAAGAAATATATAGCTAAGTGTGTGGAAACCCAAAAGTATTTTGACAAGTATGCTTCAGGACAAAAGTCACTCAGTAGCCCAGATCTACCTGTTCAGTACGCGTCCAGCCAGCCAATAGGGTAGTTGATGAGTGGAACAGTCTACCTAGTTGGGTTATTGAGGCTAGGACTTTGGGTAGTTTCAAATTTAGGTTGGATAAGTACACGAAAAACTAATTCTAGGTGTAATATACCGACCTCCAGGCTTGGATCACGATAGAGGGAGACTTCTTTGGGACGAAATTGTTAGGGCTTCTGGACACAGTAACGTAGTCATAGTAGGGGACTTTAACTTTAGCCAAATTGACTGGAATTCTTTGACAGGTAATCTAGAGTCCAGTGACTTCATGGAAACAGTTCAGGACTGTTTTCTGAAACAGAGTGTAACTGAACCTACCAGGGGTAATAATTTGCTAGACCTAGTCTTGTCAAATAAGGAAACACTAGTGAATAATCTGGAGATCACTGAAGAGCTTGGCGCAAGTGATCACAAATCCATCACCTTTAGCATTAATTGGGAATGCAAGAATAATGATAATACAGTAAAAATCCCCGATTTTTCGTTCTGCCGATTATAATGGACTTAGGGAACATCTGTCTAATCTTGATTGGGGTTATCTAGCTAATGATTTTATTGACGATAATCATACTTATGAATATGAAGGGATCTGCTTTTATGATTGTTTTCTTAATAATGTACACAGTGCCCAGAGTATATACATTCCCCAGAGAGAAATTAGGTCTAATAATAACGATCCCAAATGGGTTAACAGGAGGTTAAAGCATCTATTAGGGGAGAAAAGGGGAATTTATAGGCGCATCAGAAGAGGAGAGGTTAACCTTACTGACCAATATGTTCAGCTTAAAAGAGAAGTAAAAAAGGCGATTAGAAAGGCTAAACGTGACTATGAAATTAGAGTCGCTAATGAATCAAAGACTAATCCAAAGGGGTTCTTTCAAGTGTATAGGACGAAGGTGAAGGAAAAAGTAGGACCTCTGAAATCTGGGAATGGACAGCTGACGGATAATGAACTGGAAATGTGTTCCTTATTTAATGACTATTTTTTGTCAGTTTTACACAGGAAGATGTAAATGAGATTCCAGTAATTAACAATTATTTAGTTCCTGATGAATTTAAGTTAACTAATATTACTGTCACGAGGGACATGGTTATTAAACAGATAGACAAACTGAAACAAAATAAGTCCCCGGGACCCGATGAGTTGTTTTCAAGGGTACTTAAGGAATGCAAGATGGAGCTTAGTCAGCCATTAACGAGTGTATTCAATGCGTCCATCCTTACCAGTGTTGTGCCAGAGATGTGGAAGATGGCTAATGTGGTTCCTATATTCAAATCAGGGGATAAGTCCACTCCTTCAAATTACCGTCCAATAAGCCTGACATCTATAGTGGGCAAGTTGTTAGAATCAATTATAGCTGACATTATCAGAAGTCACCTTGAAGAGCATAACTTGATAAATGAATCTCAGCATGGATTCACGAGAGGTCGTTCCTGCCTGACAAACTTACTGACGTTCTTCAATAGAACATTTGAGGCAGTAGACAGTGATAAGGAATATGATATTGTTTATTTGGATTTTAGTAAAGCCTTCGACAGAGTACCTCACAAGAGACTCTTAAGAAAAGTGGCAGCTCATGGTATAGGAGGTAAGGTTCTAGCATGGATTGAGGCATGGCTTACCAATAGAAAGCAGAGAGTTACCATTAATGGAGTGAAATCTGAATGGGGATTAGTCACTAGTGGCGTTCCACAAGGATCAGTTTTAGGCCCTCTCTTGTTCATAATTTACATTAATGACCTTGATGAAGGGATTACTAGTGACATGAGTAAGTTTGCTGATGATACAAAGATAGGCCGTATAATTCACTCTGAGGAGGATATGAATGAACTCCAGGACGATTTGAACAAATTAATGTCTTGGTCTGAGAAATGGCAGATGAAGTTTAATGTGGATAAGTGTAAGGTACTTGCCCTTGGTAATGAAAATAACCCTCGAAGCTATAATCTAGGTGAAGTAGAGCTTGGTCATACAGAATGTGAAAAAGACTTGGGAGTCATGGTAAGCAGAAATCTAAAGCCAAGACAGCAGTGCCTCAGTGTGCGCAACAAGGCCAACAGATTACTTGGATTTATCTCAAGAAGTATAAGTAACAGAAGTCCAAAAGTTATTTTACAGCTCTATACATCACTAGTGAGGCCTCATTTAGATTATGCTGCTCAGTTTGGTCCCCTTACTACAGGATGGACATAGACTCATTAGAGAACATACAGAGAAGAATGACTAAAATGATTTACTGTGTAAGGAACCTCCCGTATGAAGATAGACTTAAAGCC
>NC_069411.1:37205554-37213054 GCF_026875155.1 Cherax quadricarinatus | reverse complement strand
TTTCGTGTGCAGGTTCGGTACTAATCCCTCGGGTTTTTCCAATATATTTAAAATGTATCTCTCTCGCCTGCGTTCCCGGGATACAAGTCAAGGGACTTCAGCCGTCCCCAGAATTTGGGGCCCTTTAAAAGACTTATATGTGGGCGTAAATTCTTTGTACGCTCTCCAGGTCAAAAATTTTTCCCTGCCTTGAAGGGGCAGTTAGTGACATTAGTACTCCACCCTTTGTTTTTAAGGGTTTTTGCATTTTTTGACTTAAGTATCTTTTAATTTTTTCCCGTATTATGTAATAAAATATATATAATATATTATATATTTAATATAAATATATATATATTATATATATATATATATATAATATAATATATATTAATATAATATATATAAATAAATATATATAAATATATATATATAATAATATATATATATATATATATATATATAATATATGCTAAATATGTATAATATTAATAAAATTTAAAAAAAAAAAAAAAAAAAATTAAAATTAAAAAATAAAGTAAAAAAAAAAATATATAAAAAATAAATAAAAAAAATTTAAAAAATAATTAATAATAAGTAAAAAATTTTTTTTCCAAAAGAAGTTTTCTTCCCCGAAAAGGGCCAATTTTTTGCAAAATTTTTAGAAACACTAACCTAACGAAAAAAACCCCTTTTCATTGTGTTTGTTTTATTTCATTTTTTACAGGGTTTATAATAAATAAAATAATAAAAAAATAAATAAAATAATTAATAATACAATGCAAAAACAACCACGGGGGGAAAAGATGCCGGCCTTTCTTTTGCAATCAACACCATCAGGACTTGAAAAGTTGAAAGTTAAGGGGGTCTATAAAAACTCCTTCTCATCTTCCACCTTTCTTTGCTTTAACGAAGAAAGCACTGAGGGGGCGAAAAAGTTTCCAAAAATGATACCTAAAATTGTAAATGTCTCTTTTATCAATTTGTTGGTTTTGAAAACGTTTATTCAGACGGGTTGGAGTGACACTTTTCACGCCTCAGACTCTGCGTTGGAAAACTGAGATAAACTGACTAACCTCAAGCTGTTAACGCACCCCAACACACACGCTAAGCCACGTTACTGATACATTGCTAAAAAATTTTAGCTACCCTCGTTTTGCATAGCCCCAGCCCCGGGTGCCCTCATGCACGCGAAAGGTATAGAGCAAAGTGCGGCACTGCAGACACTGAAAAGCTCCAGGCAACATCAACCAAATTTTTAAAAGGGGGCTGAAAGAAACAAATGAATTTCAACGAGAAAAATTTCAATTACTCAGTTTGGGGAAAACATGGGAAATTAAATTTTATCAGAGTACAAAAAAAAATTCTGGCCACAAAATGAGCGAAACACCAACGTCCAAAGACCTGGGAGTATCATGTCGGAGGATCTCACCTTCAAAGGGCCTAAAAATTTTATCAATCGCATCTGCTAGAAAAAGACAGGGGGAAGTGAGAACCTTCAAAAATAGGGAGGCCAAAACCCATGAGACACTCTTCAGGGCACTTTTCTATCTAGGCTGGAATATTCTGCACACTAAAAGACCCTTTTAAGGGAGGTGAAATTGCCGCCCAGAAAAAGTACAAGAACTTTCACGGGGGCTAAAAGGGGATAAAACAGCTCAATTTTTGGGACGCTTGAGGTCCAAACCTGTATTCCCGGAACGCAGAGGAGAGTTTTCATGATTATATACACCTGGAAAATCCGAGGGACTAGTACCGAACTTGCACACGAAAATCACTCTTCGAAAACAAAAGCTTGGCAGACGATGCACCATCCCCCCCAAAGAAAACAGGGGTGTCACTAGCACGTTAAGAGACCATCAATAAGTGCCGGGGCCCCCAGACGTTTTAACTGCCTCCCAGCACAAAAGGGGGATACCAAAAGCCCCTGGGAGTCTTCAAAACTGGGACTGGAAAAGCACCTAAAATCAGTTCCGACGCCGGGGTTGGCTCGTATGTTTTTTTTGCGTCAGCCCAGCAAAAGCTGGTTTATCAGGGTTGATCCCCAGGAGGCCCGGTCTCAGACCCGGGGCCCCGGGGGGGGGTTTACCCCCCGGAAAATCTCTCCAGGGGAAAAATCTCCCGGTAAACTCTCCAGGGAAAAAGTTGCTAATTCGTTAAATGTCGCACTGAAGATCTGACGATCTCACTGAATATAAAAAAAAAATGGAGGTATGACAACAACATTAAAGATTTTGGACTTAAGAGAGTAGAGGAAGTTGGAAATTGCAAGGCTGGGGAAAAAGGAAAAGAGAAGGCGCAAGATGGAAATTAAAACATTAGGAAAAACTTCTTCATCCCAGCGTGGCCAAGAAGTGTAGGTTTGTTTAACCAAAAAAACGAGAAAATATCTCACGGGCAAGGAATAAGTAAAATCGATAGTAGGTGTGAAGGGTTTCTGGCTGAGATTCCTTTAACCTAAATAGGTGAGTACTTATACATTTATTCGTTTTCTTTCTTACTTAATGTTTTATCACATTAAAACAGAATTTTATAAAAAAAACGAGTCATAAAAAAAATTCCATCATTATCTCACTTTAAAAAAAAAAGGTAACAAAAAATACTAAACACTAAGCTTGTACCTTTACTTACCCAATTTTTAGTGTGGACGACAACACTAAACTCTACAATTACAAAAAGTACCTTTTAAAAAAAGCTATTCCACTTCTATGACCTTTCCCGGGGGCTTTTAAAGGACATAAAGGGCCCCCTTAACTTATTACCCCCCCCATTTTTCCATTAATAATTAAAGGGGGGGGAAGGGGGCATTTCGTGAGGTGCGATATTAACAGTCCCAGATTTTTCATCGTCAAAAAAAAATTGCTCTCTAATGACGTTTTAATAATTCGTTTTTTTACAAGAAATATTTTTGAAATTCATGGAAATCCCCCCGACCCTTACTAGAGGTTTTTATCGCGACCTTGCCTCGTTGATGGGTAAGTGGAATTACTGATACACAAACACTGTTTGGGGAGGGTCATAAAAATCTTGATAGTAGTCACAACTAAAAACAAAAACAAATGTTATTCAGCTCAACCTCTCGCTGTTAATCAGTGTTTCTTAAAACAACGAATTTTCAGGTAAAGAGCTGTTAATTCCTCGGGGGCCCCGTTTTAAAAAAGGTCTTACCTAACGCATACTCCCACCCCCCAGATGCCACTCAAAGGATTAGCTGCAATCAGGGACCTTTTTTGAACATGAGGCATAACAAGTGTTAAAGAACTGCCCATCATCTTGACTAGTTGAAGTTCGAAACCCGAGTCCATCGGTTTTTGAGATGAAGGCTACCTCTAACTACCATAACATACACTTCTATATGATTAACTTTAAAAAGTGGGATAAAACTTCCAATAGTTTAAAAATTTAGCTACCATCTGTGGGGAAATATCCTGTACATCAAAATTTTATGAGAAAGAGTAATATATTAAAAGGGTTAGGAAAGGCAGTGAAAAAAAATTATTTTTTAATGTAACGATGCTTTAAATTAGGATATTTGAATGGTGATAATTAAAGACAGGAAAAAACCCGCTTTTGAATTTGGGGGGGATAATGCATGAGAATTAATGAGAGATTCTGAGAAATTCGGGGGATAATTTATTATTCCTTTTAAATAATTTTTTAAACCAAAATTCTGTCATATCTTTTTTTTTTATGTAACCGAAGACACCAACGATTAGTTCTTCCTAAATTATTTTTACCGGTCCATGTTGGCCGTCCCGTGGCAGTCTTGACGGGCCTGGATTAGGAGTTGGGTTTTTCTGACCTGCGATTTTCGGACGGAGGCTCGAGCCCCTATTGCGGTGAATACCAAAAACATAACACTTAAAGGGGGAAAGTACAGTCCTGCCTCGAAGGACAGATGGAGGCACCTGCATTTTTGAAATGTGGCATCGGGGCGCCCTCTGGCAAAATAGTGAGGAGTGAAAATGAAACTGTTTTTTTTTGTCGGTACTGCCGATTGTAAATAAAATAATAATAAATAATAATAATAATAATAATAAAAAAATTTAATAAAAAAATAATAATAAAAATGAAGTAAGCACATGTGCAACACTGGGTATCTTTTTTTGTAGACGTTTCGCCCCTCCAGTGGCTTTATCAATACAAATTCTAGGACATAACTTGAAGACAGTAGAACTATGTACAGAAGATGAGGTAATCAGTCCCTCAACCTAGGAGTAGGTGCGAACAGCACCATAGCGTAAACAGAATCTCCACGACTATGGTGCTGTTCGCACCTACTCCTAGGTGAGGGACTGATTACCTCATCTTCTGTACATAGTTCTACTGTCTTCAAGTTATGTCCTAGAATTTGTATTGATAAAGCCACTGGATGGCGAAACGTCTACAATAAAGATACCCAGATGTTGCACATGTGTCTTAATCTCATCTTGTCGGTATTATATACCATTCGTACACAATAATAATAATAATAATAATAATAAGAAGAAGAAGAAGAAGAACTTTTGCCCGATTTGAGGTTAAACTAACATTTCTTTTGTGCTTCAGCGCTACTGTCTGACGTGTGTTAAGTCTCGCTACCATGTTTACAAAAGATTCATTATCACTTTGCTTAGCGTAAACAAAAACTTTTCACGCTTTTTCTTTATATCAATGAAAACACAAGCGCTTCCGTTCCACACCTTTTCCTAACGATGACGCAGGGGTGGCCCGGTGGCCTGGTGGCTAAAGCTCCCGCTTCACACACGGAGGGCCCGGGTTCGATTCCCGGCGGGTGGAAACATTTCGACACGTTTCCTTACACCTGTTGTCCTGTTCACCTAGCAGCAAATAGGTACCTGGGTGTTAGTCGACTGGTGTGGGTCGCATCCTGGGGGACAAGATTGAGGACCCCAATGGAAATAAGTTAGACAGTCCTCGATGACGCACTGACTTTCTTGGGTTATCCTGGGTGGCTAACCCTCCGGGGTTAAAAATCCGAACGAAATCTTATCTTATCTTATCTTATGGATGTGGATTATGTGTAGGTGCATTTTGTGTTTTATGTGTGTGTGCTCGCGCGCCTGCATTTGTATATGCACGTAGAACATCCATACATGACACTGACACATAAACATACACATTCATATATGTAGACTTTGTATATTTAGTCAGGTACTCCCATACACTAACATCTACATTCACCAACATGAATACACATTCATACACATGTACTCACGCTCACTTTCATACACACGTTTTTAAACGCACACGTTCATACGCACATACACACACGTGCACAACAGCACAAGTGTCTATCAACAAGTACCTGTGACAACTGGCAACTAACACACACACACACAAACACACACACACACACACACACACACACACACACACACACACACACACACACACACACACACACACACACACACACACATTCCAGGAGCCAAGAGCTGTGACTAGGCCCCTGCAACCATATATGGGTGAGCATAAAGGCAAGTAAACACACACAAAAAGGCCTAGAGCCTATCGACAAGTGCCTTTGACCTCCTGCTAACTAGCTAATTAACGTTCACTCAGACGTATGCGCAAAATTCTCTCAAGAATTGTAACATTTCCGTCACAAGACGCACACTGGCTTCATAATCTCCTTTCCGCAGGTCATTTTGTCGGATATAATTGATGCGATTATCGGGTCATTATTGACTGACTTGAGATAATGACGGTCATTGTCACTCATTGTCTCCTTCATATACTTAAAGAATTTAAATCGTAATGGCCAAGTTTAATTTTTATTTCTTAGTTTTAGTTGGCTCATGACGCAAATTAATCACATATTGGCGTCCATTAAGTTACTCTTCATATTTTCTTTACTTTGCTAATTCTTAAATATATTTTATTTCTGTTGTTTTGATTTAAAATAAATGAAATCATCCTATTTTTTTTCTATGTACACATAATTGATAAATTAGACGCTTATGTAAAACTTGTGTATCTATATTGGGGAAACTTTTCGCCACAGAGTAGCCTCATCAGTCAAATACAGAGAGGAATGGTGAAGATCAGAAGGAGAATGAAGTAATCAGTCCCTTAGCCTGGAGTTGATGTAATCATGCCATCAATCTACAACCATATATTTCCAACCACGCTTATCTAAAGCTATCTACCACATCTACGTTTATCTACAACTGCATCCTCCTACCCCTGCTGGAAGTGACTCAGGGCTTCTGCAGTTTTACACACTCCATCCAGTTACCCTGTTAAGTACTTTGATACCACTGGGGTACTACCAGCAATAGTAAAGGAAGACAAACGTTTCTGACTAGGCTCTTATTGGGACAACTTTTCTCTCTGCGCAGTTTTATCAAGCCTGTACACAAAGGAAACGATGTTGCAATGAAAGCTTGTTTTTAAAAATGTGTTTTATCTTCCTTAGTACATTGTAATTAAGTTCTTCAGCAGCATCATGGTGGCGGGACGTTGGTCCTCGGAAGACCCTACAGGTAGACTTCAGGTATTGCTGAATTTAATGGTGCCAAAGAGATTCAGGGGTCAGATACCAGGTTATATATCCCAATTTTATTATGCTAATCTTCTAAGCATTTTGCACTCTTGCTGATTGACTGTTGTTATTCTCTTTATAATACTTATTCTTTTATATTTTTTGCAGCCTGAAATAGCAAATGAGATGACTAATGTTTCTCTCCGATTTGTCCTTGAATATTTTATAAATTGTTCGCAAATCATTGTTTTAATTTAGGTTAACCTTGCTTTCTGCACCTGATTTACTAGCTCATAATTTTACTTTCAACACATGTAAATACTCCTCGATTCCTGTGGGACTTCAGTCTAGTTCCTTATGCTCCAACCTTATTCAGCTACCTTGCCAGCGAAGTCACCCGGACGGTGTCTAAACCGCTGACCTCTGGGAAGTGGGGAATGAAGAACGTCAGTGGGAACACTGGTGAACTCCTGGTGACGAACCTGAGGTGAAGACTGCTGTCTTCGGGAAGTTCGGAAGGGTGGACATACGTGTGGAAATACAGGGGGATTCTTAGAGACATGGACCTCAATGTGGAACTGTGACTTTAGGAAATGCGGGAAGATGAGAAGCCTGCGGGAAACACAGGTGGGTTTCTGGAGATACGGATTTGGAAGAGGCAACGAACTCATTGACCTCAGAAAATTGGGGAAGGAAAGACATCCGGTGAGCAGACGGATGGCTTTCTAGACACATGAAAATGTGGGAGACTATAGCTGAGGATACCGAGGGGCAAGGCTTACCTTAGGGAAGTGAGGAAGGGAAGGCATCCGAAAACCCACGGATGGATTCCTGAACACATGAAAGTGAGGAAGGCGAGGAGCCTAGGAGTGAAGACTGACCTTGGGAAATGGGAAAGGGAGAATATCTGAGGGGACACAGATGGACTCCTGGACACATGGACCTGGGGAAGGCATCAAAAATACAATAAGCGGGTGGGTGGACCCTAAAGACGAACCACTGGTCTCGACGCGACTGTCTGGTAACTCAGAGGT
>NC_069411.1:37180554-37200554 GCF_026875155.1 Cherax quadricarinatus | reverse complement strand
TGATAGTAGTAGTAGTAGTAGTAGTAGTAGCAGCATTGACAAAAACAGAGGAAGTTGCTTAACAAGATTTCTACGAAGATTTGTTAGCAACAAGGATAATGTATTTTTTATATGTTCAGTAGATATCTAATAACGTTTACACAATAATATACTAGACTACATATAGAATATACATTTTGTGTAACTAAACAACAGGTAGAATGGAAATAGAATACAGCTAGAACGCAAGTAGAATACAACTACATTTCTGAAGAATATAACAAAGACTAGACTACAGCTAAAATAAAAGTTAAAACAGCTAAACAATAGCTGCAATACAAGGTAAATACGGGCGAAAGATTGTTTCCCAAATCGTCCGGAAATAACATATATTAGCGGCGTTATTTTAACGTAATTCCAAGCCGTTTATATTATAAACACTTCATTGTAATGCCAAGCAGGCTCAGAGTCCTAACAATATAAACATTAAGCCACAAGTCCTCCATGGCTTGTTAAGCATAATTAAGTATTTTGCCTGAACAATGAAAGGAGGATATTATAATGGAGAGCTCTAATTCTTTCTTTCCCTCCTGATGCATGACACATGAAGCAGGTTTATTCACCTCTTGCGCACGCACGTTCATGATTTTGTGGGTTTTCCACATTTAGTTTTGGCAACAATAACATGTTTTTTCCTCACGTCCCCCTTCCCTTCCTCCAATCTGTGCATGCTTTCCCCCATGCATTTCTTTTATGACCTTCTGCTTCTTCATTGCTTCATCACATCGTCTTCGATACGTTAATAACAGACTGAGAGAAGAACGATACTGTGATTAACGATGAAGTGAGGCAAAGAAGTATCTGTAAGGATTTGCAGACTTGAGGCTGGTCTGAAATTTCCTCTGTCGAAGTCTATATATATATATATATATATATATATATATATATATATATATTATATATATAATATATATTTATATATATATATATAAATGTCGTGCCGAATATGTAAAACTGGTCAATTAGCAAGAACTCATTTAAAATTAAGTCCTTTCTGAAATTTTCTTTTATATGTTTAAAGATATATTTTTTCATTAATGTTAATGTAAAAATTTTAAATTTTGTACCAAAAGAATCTTAGAAAACTTACCTAACCTTATTATAACAAGAACAATTTATTTTAGCCTAACCCAACTACATATATTTTAGATTTGTTTACAGTAATTTAATACTAAACAAACACAGTAAAATATATATTTTTCGTTAGGTTCAGAATGATTTTGGCGAAATTATTGCATACACAAATTTTCACTTGTCTTATGGCAAGATGAGCGTTGCTATTTAAGCCAAGATCTCAAGTTCTGCCTATTAGGCACGACATACATATATATATATATATATATACGTATATATATAATGTCGTGCCGAATAGGTCAAACTTGTGATTTTGGCTTAATTAACAACGCTCTTCTTGCCGAATAAGGCAAGCGAAAATTTGTGTATGCAATAATTTCACTAAAATCATTCTGAACCTAACGAAAAAAAATATATTTCACTGAGTTTGTTTATTATTAAATTATTATAAACTTATGCAGAATATATTTAGTTGGATTAGACTAAATTAAATTTTGCTTGTTATAATAAGGTTAAGTAAGTTTTCTAAGGTTCTTTGGGTACAAAATTGTTAATTTTTACATTAACATAAATGAAAAAAATATATCTTTAAGTATATAAGAAATTTTTTAGAAAGGACTTAATTTTAAATGAGTTCTTGCTAATTGACCAATTTTTACTTATTCTGCACGACATGTATATATTTATACAGGAATATTAAACTTTTACTTATTATGTAATTATATTCTAATGAATTCTTCCGCATCAGGCTCTTGTATGCTAGGGAAAAAAATTAAGAATATGTGTTGCTTTCGCCAGTCATTCTTTGTGAACAAGAAGGAGAGACAGGAGTGTGAGGAAAATGAGGAAAGTAATTATTTATTATTTATTAAAGATTCGCCGGTAGTCTCCCGGCCCGGGCCTTTTCCAAGTGGTGGCCCGGCCTTGGCTCCCTGTCTTGGGAGTGTCTGAGACCTAAATCTCCCGTGGGAGGAGGTACATGTACCTTCTCATCTTTGGGACCAACTGTCCCCAGGCCTAGCCACAAGCTAGGCCTCTCTGGTCTGCCATCCCCGCCCCGAGGGGGCTAATGGGAATGGCAGTCTTGTGAGCCGCAAGCTCTGGCTCAGGCACCTACCCTACCCTAGAAGGGCTGGGCATGGTGTCGAGGAGGAAAGTAAGAAGATGAAGACCAAAAAACGAAATAACCCGAAGACTAAAGTGAAAAGTACGTAGATGCAGTAGATGAAAAGAGGAATGAGAAATAGAGTAGAAAGGAGTGATGAAAATCAAAATGAACAGAAATTCAACGAAATTGGTAAAAAGAAGAAAATGGATAAAGATTAAAGGAAATAATTTCCCATGAAACACGCCAGTCCCTAAAGATTACCTTTGCTTCTCATTGACAAAGGTACCATGAAGCAGCCGATAATTCCCTTTTTCTACGCCCCCACACATAATATTTAATTTTTCCTTACATGACACGGTGGACGGCTCTCGCGTGGAAACACTGCTAACTTCGACTCTCACCCCCCCTTTTAAAGAATAACAGTGATGACCCCGTCTCACACTTTCCTTTTCCCCTCAGCAAATGGGGGAGTGCGATCAGCAAAAATGCTCCCGGTGATTCCGGGGAAAAAAAAATTGGCAAACAGGAGGGTTTTGGGACCCCGAAAGGGCTTTCCACAGAGAGGGGGGAAAGGTGTCCCCGTGTACGTTAACTAGTCTTTCCCAGGCAATATCCGTTTGTATTTTTTAAGTTCTTTTATTCTTGGCATAATTTTAATGTTTCTATATATAAAATTTATATATATTATTATTTATATATATATATATATATTTAATTATTTATATTATATATATATAAAATTATATATTATATATATATAAACCAATCATAGAGAACTAAAACATTTATAAACAACGTTTGGGAACTTTCTATTCTCTCTTCAGGTCCAAAAATGAATAACACCCATATTTCACCCCACATACACACGAATGAGGTGTCAAGGGGGTGCATGTGTTGAGAGGGGTTCCACAAGGGTCAGCCCTGGTTGGTGGCGTTCTTTTATTTGAAAGAATGATGAAGTGATAGAGTCAGGGTGTTATTGGAGAGAGTTTATCTGGAGAGAGTTCCCGGGGGTCAAAGCCCCCCGGCCGGTCTGTGACCGGCCCCCTTAGGTCGTGTCCCCGGATGCGCCCCCAAGTGACTAACCCCAGGTACCCCTTTTTTGTGGGGAAATTTGACAACAGGGGGGAAAGAAACACGTCCAAGTTTTTACTTGGTGGGAATCGAACCCAGGCCCTACCGTGTGAAGCGAGAGCGTTAAACCAAGGCCACCAGGTCCTCCCGTGTCCCCGTTTTCGACGATATGAACCTAATGAGAAAACAAGGGAGAGGACCCGGGAAGTCTACAAGGGGGGTTTGGGCAGGTACAAGCCTGGCCCAAAAAATGGTTGCTGGAGTTTTGCCCGTAAATGCAAAGTTATGAAGCTTTTGGGGAAAGGGCAAAGAGCCGCAAACGGAGTACAGCTAAAAGACCTAAGATTAGCGTTGGCATTTAAGTAAAAAAATCATTCATGAACTGTACACCCGGGAAAGTCAGGCCCATTGGAAAATTTAGCACCAGTAGGAACCCCTTTTCTGGTCAAAACGTCAAGAAATTTACAGAAAGTGCAAAAAGGGTTTTTCAAAAAAGATAGTCTACGAGCGGTTAAGGAAATTCAACCGACAACACTGAAAAGGGTTAAGGAGGAGGGTCCGAAGTTTGTCCCCCAGCCCGAGAGAAACTGAAAAGTGGATAGGGGACAGAAGTTTAGGATGTGACACAACAACAAGGGGTGTAATGAAGGTTTGGAAACTGAGTGAGTCACGGGAGCTAGGAAAATCTTTTCAGGCATAGTGTTTCAGGTGTGGAACAATCTGAAAGTGAATAGGGGAGGAGGATCCATCATGCTTTTTAAAAAGAGGATGATAAAAAATCATGAAACGACCCCTGCAACCACAATTAGGTGAGCCCCACACACATTTAAGTAACGACTCAATCTGCTGTGACAACAACATGAATGGTGGAGCTCTCACAGGACTTCCTTGTAGCGAGAAAAATTCCCTTTAACCCTTTGCAATAATTTGGAGTAAACAAAAGATACAATTATCCTTCCTGACCTTTGCATGTTGACTTTTCTATTGTATGTATATATATATATATTATATATATATATATATATATATATATATATATATATATATATATATATATATATATATATATATATATATAAAAGAGAGAGAGAGAGAGAGAGAGAGAAGGAGAGAGAGAGAGAGAGAGATAAAGAAGAATCAGAGAATCAAAGAATTCGATAAGTAATGGGAAGGGGCCTGTCAAAACTTATGGCAATTATCATATCATCATGCAAGTGTGATTAAGCCTTCTGTTTCTCTCAGATGTTTGAACCTAAGTTCATGAAGATAAGGACCTGCTCCTGACTAATAAAGAAAAACAGAATTAGGAACGCAAAAACAAAAGGAAGAAGCTGAGAATCTCAAACGGCTGACTCGAATGACCCCTGAAACCTGTTTAAGAACGCAACATCAGGTTCGGAGGTGAACTCTCCAAGTTCAGCAGTGATCTAATCATCGACATGAGCACTCAAGCCAACAAACAATTCAAAACAGTGTCATAGCATTAATGGTATGGAATGAGACACGTGTGCATCACCTGGACATCTTTATTCTGAAGACGCATCCCAACCAGTGGTTTTATTAATTCAATGCAGAGGTTAGTTGAAGGTGTTGAAATTGTAGACAAGGGAAAGGGTTTACCACCTTAGTCTTGATGACACTGAAAGAAGTCACACAGGTTTAGAGATTTATGAAATGCAAAACAATCTAGCTACAACTGAAGGTGCGCAATGCCGGTTTTTTTTTTTTTTGGTAATGACGAACGACTCAATTTCTAAGCAGAACAAGTAGTGTTCAGATCAGTTGCGTCTCTAATTCAGTATCACAGGTGATACTGTGACTTACATCGGACCACGGTTTATTACTAACTACATTACTAACTCTGTATATCTGAATAATCAAGCAACATGCATATATGAGGCAGTACATAAGCATACTCCCTCTGTCATAAAAGGTAACGTTAAGGTTACGCTCAGTTTAATTTCTGATAAGATTGTCGTACTGAAAACTTTCCTGGTGAAAAGTAAGCAAAGATTAATTTCACGGCTGTCAGTCACTGGTAACAAAGTTGGCACATTGATTTAACAATAAATGATCGTTAAATTTACCGCAAATAGCTACTGGGTAAAGACCAGACTGATCGTGTTCGCTTTTACACGTCAGCATTATGTTTGGTCGCCTATAGGTGATATCACAATATGCACAACAACCACTGTGAAAAAACAGTGAAATCCCAAGCGCTTTCGTGATTTCTCACATTATCAAGGGGGCATTCTAAGCCTGGAAATTGTAAAGTAATCCGGGTTGATTCGGAGGAGAGGAGAGGGAAGATAGCTAAAATTCTTAAGATAAAGAGCCGTTTACTAGAATGAAGATATCCCAGTTCTTCCTGCAAAGGATAAACCTGTTTATAATTTAATTATTTTAGAATAAAGTTAAGTACCGGAACAGACATATCAGTCCGAGGAAAGGTCACTGGAACCGTTAGTAGTAAAGCCAGTTCATTGGTTTGCCATAAATGTATCGGACACCTCGACATCTACAGAAACGCATTAAGTCCTACTCACCAGGTCCATTAACGAGCAAACAGCTTTCAGGGACTGTTGTACAAACGAGTCAATCAAACAAGCCATGTATCTGTTCCTATATGGCTGTGTCAACACAGCTCCCGGCAAAGTTAAAGCGCTTGTAATTAGAGTTTCGACTCTGTTTTTTCCTCAACTCCGCAAACTCGTTGGGTGAAAGCTGTGTCTACTTTCAGCAATGAGCGCTTGAAAGTTTGTGAATTTTTGTTTTGAACTTCACTAGAGGGAGTTGGAGGGTTTGCGTCGGGCGCAGCACATCCTGCTAACTTTATGACGTTATATTTCTTGTCTCCAGCATTTCCATTTCACGAAACATTATAAATCCAATTTCGCTCATTCTAGGATTTTTTCTTTCCTAACTTTGTATAATATAAACTTTCCTCTACAGCCACATTGCTTCTGAATAAGGAGGTGTTTGCTCTGCTTATTTCCGCGTGTTTGGCTCCTCATTTAGCGTAGGTAATTTCTCTTTATTAATCGTATTTCCTAATATAGACAATGCAAGTTTTTATTCTTAAAGATAATATTGCTAATAAATACATTCCACGTTCATTTTTTCAAAGGTTTGCGGTATAAACTCAGCCTGATATAAGAGGTAGAGATTTTTTTTTTTTTTTTTTTTTTTTTTTTTTTAATGACATGTTTCAGAGCCATTTTTAGACTTGCCCTTTCACGCACTATGGTTAATAATACAACATTATAGCCCCCAATCGATTTGGTAAGCCGCCTCTTGCTTCTCAGGAAACTATGCTTAATAATCATGATATTTTATATCCATATAAATCATTTTACCCTCCCCCTTTTACAGAGACCAGTCCACCCAGCCATTACGACACTAATGCGCGCAACCCTCTCACGTCATACCTCTATACGATACCGGAAATCTCTGGCCCATCTACATCCATACACTACCTCATTTATACACTTTGTTCTATAAAAGTGTCCTGCTAAAGCCCTTATTCGTTCCTCCCCCCCCACTTCCCTCATCACCCACGATATATAGACATAATCTACACTAAATACATGACGGCCCTCCTCACACTATCTCCCATCCCTCTATATCCAAACTCAGTGCCTTAATACCACTAACCCACTCCACCCACCATATCCAAACACTCTTCGTAACCAATAGACGTGCCGCTCGATCTGCTCACAGAAATACACCACATGATATGCTGTTTCCTCCCCCCACACAAAACACAACATTGAGACTTCAAATTCCCATCTGATACAAGTCGTACTTTAGTTGGCAAAATCCCATGTAAAAAACCTATACATAGTTTCCTTCACCCTTGACTTCACCCGTAACTTACTGAAGTCTCCCCAGATTCGTGTCCAATTATATAATGGAAAAACTGTCTCCCTTCCAACACCTCTTGAACCCTTTCCAACCTCCCCAAAACACACGCCGTTACATTTTCCGGATTTCTTACCTGTAATAAGTATCTCAACATACTCATACACTCCTCTAATTCCCTACCCCCCCACCACCGCCTCACATCTTCCATCACTTTTCTCACTCTGACACCACGTCCCCGCCCAATCTCAGATAACAATGCTTCACGTACATGCTCTTCAGTCTGCTACCCAAATGAATTAAACCTAAACCCCCTTTTGCCAGCGGTGTCATTACAACCGTTTCCCTCACCCAATGAAAAACCATTTTCCCCATAAAAAATTCCCATTTCTTTCCTTTGCACTTCCGCACATCTTTCGCCACCCAAGGGGTACACCACAGCCACTTGCCAAAAAATTTGGGATAAATGATTTGGTTTTTTAACTACAAGGGCTCCGTTGAAATTTTTTAAACCCCCAACTCGTTCTTTTTCCCCCAACCTAAGAAAATACCCCCTTTTGCACCCCCTTTTTTGATTTCCCTTTTCAGTCCCCGGGGCGCTCCCCTTTTGGGTCCCAATACTCCCCCAAATTTTTAACTGCTCTATTACCTCCCAATCCAAATTTTTCCCCCAAATTTCCCCTCCCACCCATGACCCCCAAACCTCCAGAAAATTTCGACTTCTTCACTTTTAAAACCCCCCATACCTGTTGCCCCCAAATATTTAAACCCGAATTCTACTTACATTTTTTAAAAACCCCTCCCCCCCCCCCCAAAAAAACCCCGTCTTTGCATCTACATAGCCAACTATACCCTTTAGCCCCCCCTAAATCTTCCCTCTCCCTATTTACCCCAAAACATTTATCAACCTTATAATGGGTCTTCCCGCATGAAAAATGGGAAATCTGAGACGGGGGGGATCCCTGCCCAGCCCCCTCCCCAAAAACAAAACCATCTTCCCCCCTTTCCATAATTTGCATTTCTATTTCGCACCTCTATATAAATTTTTCCCGCCATCTAAAAACGATTTCCTCACCCAAACCCAATCTTCCCCATAATCTCCTAATTCTCTCTCCTACCCAAAATCATAAGCCCCCTTTCCCCAATCCAAGGGGCAAGAACCCCCTCCACCTTTTCCATCCAACGCTCCTTATATAACCTTTTATCCCCCCATCCCCACAAACCCTTGTTTCCCTTAAACCCAAATCTTTCCCCCATCTATACCCTTCCCAAAACTTTAGAAAATCTATTACCTAAAAACCCGGGCAAAAAAATTTATAATCCCCGCACATTAATGAAAAACCCTTAAATTTGGACCCTTTTTCTGTCCCCCCCCCTTTTTGGAACCAAAACCCTACTCCCACCTGTCCTTTGTGTTGGGAACTCATGTTTTCCCCTTTATCCTTCATTAATTCATCAACTGCCCCAAGAATTCCTTCTTTACATCCCAGTTGCTCAAAAAAAAATTTCATTTGGGATTCCATCTAAAAAGGTGCCTTTCCCGAATTCTTTCCCTTTTAAACCCCCGTCCACACTTCCTCTTATCTATGGGCCCTTCTATAACGCTCAATTCTGACCTGGGTTGCTCTGTAACCCCTTCCTAAAATTTTATATCCGCTATCTTTCTTTTTTCCCCCCTTCTCATATTTCTAAAACCTTTTTAATCAGTTTAACCCCCAATTTTCCGTATTTAAATAACCACTGTCCCGTCTTTATACCCCCCCAACTTTTCCCGATGTACTTTCCAAAATTTCATCATAGTCATTTTTTCCTTTGTCGCGTTTTTTAATCGCCGAAAAAACACAGGCAGAGGGGCTTATCCCCCCATAAAACTTTTTTCCAACCCCAACCTCTCATTTCTCTCCATCAAATTTTTCATTCTGAATTTCCATTAATTGCGTTTTTAAATTCCCTCAACCCTTTTTTGAAAACGGGATAAACCCCACTAAAACCTTCATAGAAAAAAATTTTTCAGCACAGCCCTTCCAAATTTTCCCCTGTAAGCCTTTTTTCCCATTGCTTACCCCCTTTTCCCTTTTCCTCATAAAAAAATTTTTTGATTCCGGGTTTGGCATATTCCTCCCACCATCGTAGGTTTATCACCCCTTTTTTCCTCCCCTTGTTCCACCCCTTTTGGGTCCACCACTCAACAAAACTTAAACCGCCCCTTTCCTGCTGCAAAACAATTTTCACATTAAGTTTCCAAAAACCCTCATGTAACGCTTTGGTAAACCTCCCCCTTTCCCACATCCCACCACTCCTCTATGTTTTGAAAACACTACCTTTAAAAATTTCTGTAGTAGCCACCTGTAACCCCGGGGGAAGCATAAATACGATCTAGGGCCCCTCCGCGTTAATTTTTTCCCCTTTCCCCCCAAAATGAAAGCTCCCCGTTCCCCAACCCCCCCCTTTACAACATCCTTTTTAAACCAAAATCCCCCCAAAACATCTCGTTTGAACCCCCCGAACACACCCTGCAAACCCCCGGGTCCACATCTTTTCCCCACGAAACCCCACTATTTTCCCAAACCCCCCCAAATTAAAAGAATAAACAGGGAAACCCCCCATTGATAAAAATTTGTGGGTCCCTTACAAATTCCTCTTTAACAAGTCTATTACTGTCCGCCGGGATGGGATACACTCACAAAAAACACACCGTACCCCACCCCCGCCCCTCCCCCCTCGCTTTCTCTCCCCTTCCCCCTTTCCCAAAGAAAAAATTGGAACGGATGGTCTCAGCTATTAAAACGGGAGCACCTCCCTTTTTTACCCCCGTTACCCAGCATAAACTTTATATCCATTTTTACCGACAAAACCCCCTTTCCAAAACCTGAAATTAGCTCTTGTTAAAAAATTTACTTTCTTTATCCAAAATCCCCTTTAAAAAAAACACTAAATATCTTACGCTTTACAAACAGCCCTTGGCCGGTTTAAAATTTAAGGTTTTTTTTTGGGCACTTAAAAATGCTATCGGGGGGTTACCAAAACGGAAACCCTATCCTTGCCCTTTTCCCTTTCGTTTTTTCGAACTTTTTGATGCATTGTCCTTTTTTTTCCTCCCTTTTTTCCCCTGCCCCTTTCCTCCCCCCCCCCCTTTTATTTTTTTTTTTTTTAAAACCACTGAAAAGTTTTTTTAAACCCGTTCGGGGCGCTGGTGTGTTTTAGGGGGCTCATCAAATATCAAGGCCCCCGCCTTTTCCTTACGTGAAACCTTTTACTATGGCCTTTCCCCCATTTTCCCCCAACAAAGTTTGTTACTTCAAACCCCAACCTCACTAATTCCCGGGTTTTAAATTTCTTTAAACCCCAACACCCACCCTTACTCAAACCTTTTTTCAATTCCTTCCCCCACCTTTAAATTTCCCCTTCCCGACACCCCTGCTTAGTGCCCCGCCCCTTTATTTGAAATTTCCTAAAAAATTCTTGAATAACTTTTCTATAGTACCGTAACCTGACTACCCAAATCCTTTTTCCACCTCATCCCCAAACGATTATTCTCAATAACCTGAGACACCCCGGGAATGTTACACCCTTTTTCCGGGTTGTCCCACGATTTCCCCTCCATGTTCCTGATCTTGAAGATGGGTCCCCTGTAGACTGGGGGTCACCTCTTCCCCCTTTCCCCACACCTTTTCCCTTTTCCATTTTTCTCAGGGGTTGTCGACGAGGGCACATTGTGCTTTTAAAAGATCAAAGGCTCCACCTTTGTCTACGGTTCGTCTTTGCCCCCATATGTTTAAAAAATACCTTTTATTCCCAAAGGGCACTCAAGGGTCACCCTAAGGGTTTTAGATTTTCGCAAAAACATTTTGAGGGTAAAGGGCCCCCCCCCCCCCGCCCCCCCGTCCACCATACCTATTAAACCAAAAACCACCTTCCAAAATGTTTTTCCCGATGTATTTAACCCCATAAACCCTTGAAAAGTTGCTTTTTTATCATCTTCATCCCTTAAATGGGAACCCTTCCGTAAACTTTACCCAAGTATAATACTTGGGGTAGTCCCTCATGCGTACTTCCAGACCGGGGTTTAAACCCTCAAACACCCCTTTTTGGTTTTTTTTCCCCCATCTTTTCATAAGGCGCAGCCCCTCACAAAATTTTTTTACAAATTTTCCCTTTTTGCCCCCCATTTTAAAAAAATACCATACAGAAACGTCTTTGTGAACATAGGTATCCGTGTATTCAGGCAGCAAAACAGGGGGCAAAATTTTTTTGATATACTGCTCCTTTCAACACCTCAATACACACAGTGTTGATTCTCCGCCTGATAGCCTGCGCCATCTTGTGAAAATCACTCAGTGCAACCAACAGGTGCTAGCTCAACTGCCAACGTCCGTCCTCCACCAAGGCTGAGTGACGAATGCAGGAGCAAGGCGCAGCACAACCTCACGGCCCTAGAGCGATGAGGTCAATGTGTAAGGAGTAATTTAGCAGGTAGAAATTTTGGTAGAGATTTAAGAGATTATATGTACACGAAGAGAAGCGTTAAATTCGTGAAGGGTCATTCAGTGCTCTATCCTCCGTTTGCTAATTGCTAGACAGACACGCTGCATCACTCATTTCTAGTCTGTTGATTAAATCCATCAATCAGTATCCAGAGAAGTCTTCACTATGAATCAAATGAACCACATGTATATATCACCGCGCTTCGCAACAATGAGATGACAATACCTCTCTGTTGTTGTGGTAATACCTACGTTATGTAAATAAAAAACACTTTTGTGCACTTTTGAACATGTATTAGAGAAACGTTTCGCCACGATTGGCTTCTAAACAACTGGAGAAGCCACTGGTAATTGAAACGTTTCCTGTAATATCTACCAATGTACCACTAAGTACCACTACCTCACAGCTGCATGTTATTACCACTTGCTGGTCTGGCATGGGTCAGTAGGTACTTACTACAGTGGTAGACTCTGACGACACAATATAGTTGAAGTGATCCTCTACTCTTATATTTATGCTATGTTCTTATATTTTCCTATTGTCCGAGTCCTTATCATCATAACTATCATACCATAATCATCATCATCATCATCATTTTCAGTCATAATCGTATCCATGGTATGGACAAAATGGGATGCTCCGTGTCATGTGTGAGAAGTTTCTTACGGGCGACTCCCATATGTAATGAAAGAACGAAGAACGACTCCGGAAATACATTACATTCAGGGGGAAGCGCTAAGCTCGTTTGGGTTATACAACGTCTGTGAAATGGGAGGCGCCTATGTTCGATCTACGGATGAAGGGGATAGTTCTGGTTGGCATCCACTACGTACACAACGCACCACTCTCACTCTTCCCCCCTACCAACCACCTTCCTTCTCCGCAACCACTCCCACACACACACACACACACACACACACACACATACACACACAAACACTTCCTAACACCACTCCCCCAAACATCCACCACCTCCTACCACCATTTCCCCACACGTCCATCTCCCCCCACCACCGCCACTCCTCCTTCACATCCACCTCCCCCACCACTCGGCACACCCATCTCCACTCAATCAAACTTGATCGTCTCTTCCACTGTAATTTCCCTCTTCGCTCGTCATCAACTTGTCCTTCACGCTATAAATTACGCTTAATGTAGACCCCATTACCTCGTATTCTTGAACCGTAAAAAAATAATAACTCAAATATACAATATTCTTCTCTTGTATGTATTTTCCAGGGAAAAGTGGACAATAGATAGTTTCTTCAATAACAGAAAACTTTCATCGAAAATGCCATTAGAAAGATCTAATATCTGGCTTATGGTCTGATTCCCCTTGTCATATCTCACACACAATCACCCTTACTTCCTCACACCCAAATTTATCTTGCCTCGTCCTACGTCCAAGATTAGGTCAATAACTGACATTTTCCCATTATGCGATCCAACAGCATTTTCGGTTCATATATCATACTCACGACAGGATTTTCACGAACTTAGGAAGTGTATATATTTTAGGGGGGGGGGAGCCCTGTATATTTTTCTAAGTAGCCTTAACTGTTGTGTCAATATGTCTGATAATTAATGGAATCTAAGGATATATTAATTATGCATTTTTTAGATTCTCAACACGGCCAGAGCAGATCCTAAATTTACTTGCAACAGAGAAGATATAATCTTTAAATTTATATCCTGCTGTATTGCTGCTAATCCTATTGGGGCCGTTTGAGTATCCATACGTTCTTGTTACCGGTCATAGGATAGACATAGGGTGCCTCAAAACTAGCCGCAAAATCTTAATTTAGTCCAAAGCTCAGCGTTCACAGGTCTAGGAAGCATCTCTAATTCTGATTCTGTTAGGTATACACTGACTCATCTCTCGAAGGGAACTCTAAACATAATTTCAGGGGCGTTGCTAGCTTATTTGTCAGAAAACGTACTGACACGGCTCTTTTTCTTATGATATCCCAATCAATGGTGCCGGCCCTATAGTTGGTAGGAATCATCAATTCCTTGGATCACTTCACTTATATCAAGAACCACATCCTTTCACTTAAACTGGTCAATATTCTCTACTCAAAATAACATCAGTCATAAATTAGTGAGTACCAGAATGGAGGCTACACTACATAAGTACATAAAGTTAAATGATGCAAAAAATCTTTAAGACTGGATCAATAAGTAAATGGTAGTGTCTTTCCCTTAGCCCTAGCAGCCCACAGTTAACGGAAAGAGGATCGAGCCTCCAAATAACGAAAAGAGCAAAAGGGCATAATACCGTAACTGGAACAATACACAGATAACCCGCACATAGGAGAGAGAAGGAGCTTACGACGACGTTTCTGTCCGACTTGGACCATTTACCCACAACGGTTTAGCGCTTCACATAATAATAATAATAATAATTTTATTAATATTATAATCTGTCATCCCTTTTCAACTACTTTTGCTGTGGCTTGATCATAACTCGTTGATATTGTATACCATTAGTGTAAGACGGGAAACCGATAAATGAGGGCACAACTGGTAGTTTAAAACATACACAAATCACAGGAAAAACATCTTCAGTCATTGAGAGGTTGGGAAGTGAAACGGCGTGGAGAACAAATAGAGGCATGATCGATACATAGCTATAAAACTAGGTAAGATAGGGTTCACGAAGCCAGGTGTGAGTGATCCCATTACCGACTAGTTTGAGGGACTGGCCAGGAGCAGTGACTCAGCCCCTATACTCACAAATAGAAGAGTTCACACACACATACACACAAAAACTATCATTTAGGACGACAAGGTTATTACATTATGTTTACCATCCAGCAGGCTGGACCCTCCACGGCATTCCTGAGCGCCGCCACATAACGGGAATACGACATCGTAAATTCAATAATGAGGAGTTCCATCTGAAACGATAATGCTGCCGTAAATGCGTAACAAGAGTGGCGTGTCTGGCGAGGCATCAAGGCTGCACCAAGCAGCTGTGAGGCTGACAGTCTTACTTCTTCACGCACGATTACTTTAAATGCGGGAGGGGGTGAAAAGTGAATGGTGAAGTGTTTTTGTGGGCACGATATAGGTCTGGTGTGGGCGAGTATTGGCGTGGTGTAAGCTTTAAGTGGGTTAAGCTGGTGATTGGAGTTGAAGAACCTATCGACTACACGAGGGGTCATTAAGGCTACATCTTACCTTTGACCACCAGTCAAGAATGCTTTAATTCCTTAAACAGAGAAACATGCATCTCACAGTGTATATATCCAGCGATGTTGTGTTGGCAGTGGGTGGCAAGTTTCTTCTCAGTGGGAAACTGTCCCTCACAAACGCGTGGCTCAGCCACAGGCACGCGCGAGGTGAATGTGTTTCAGAGTTAAAGAAATGCGGTGATTGGAACGTGTTTGGGATACTTGAGGTGTAAGGTGGTGGTGTGTGGTGGTAGTGGTGGTGGTGGGTGGTGGTGGTAGTGGTGGTGGTGGGTGGTGATGGTGGTGGTGGGTGGTGGTGGTGAGCTGGGGTGATTGTCATCTGATGGGGTTGGTGGTGTTATAGTGGTGGCTTTTAGCCACCGGCTAACATCTGTGGCTGTTAGCCGATGGTGGTGTAGTGGTTATGGACCATGGTGTTGTAGTGGTGGTTGTGAACCGTGGTGTTGTAGTGGTGGTAGTGATCCGTGGTGTTGTAGTGGTGGTTGTGAACTGTGGTGTTATAGTAGTTATGAACCTTGGTGTTGTAGTGGTGGTTATGAACCGTGGTGTTGTAGTGGTTGAAACCCTCGGTGTTATGGTGGATATGAACTTGGTAGGTGAAATAGATACATATGGAAGCTGACCAAGACATTAAGGCAAATTTTCTTCACAGGTGACTGCTTCAGTAGCGAAATGTTTTCTTAATTAATGTCTTGACCAGTGCATAGGTGTCTTTTACCTGTATTGGTAATTGTAAACTTGTGTATTTAGGTAGTAGTTATAAAGATGGGTTGCTTTTTGTAGGTGTTATAATAGTGGTTGCGGATAGAAGAGGTAGTAGTGAGCTGGTGGGATTGTAATGGTGGTAGTGAGCGGGAGGTGTTATGTTGATAGTTTGTTGTGGTGTTAGTGCCGTGGTCATGCTGAGTTAGTAGTTTCGGCGGTTGTGAAGGAAAATTGAAGGGATAGCGTGAACCGTGGGTGGTATGTTGGTGAGAGTAATGACGTTCTGATAGCGGTGGCCAGTTCTAGGTGATCGGCACCATACATAGATCAGATCAGGAAAAACTCTAACAGGGGTATATTTCTTGTTTTCGTTGAGATTATTAAACTCTAACAGGGGTATATTTCTTGTTTTCGTTGAGATTATTAAACAATGTCAATAAATCCACGAGCTTCATAACCAGCTCGTACGGTCACGTACACCAATCTATACCGACAAGATTCTTGGACGTTAAAACGTACCAAAATCAGAAACAAAAACACTCAAGACACCTGTTATTTTGTTCTGTAAAATCCATATCGATTGTACGAGGGTCGTTAAGTAATGTAATTAACTTGTTCAAAGATGTCGAAAAAACTTTAATCTCTAAAATAGTAATTACAATAAAAGCTCAGTGTATATACAATGAGGGATACACTCCTCAGTATATATATATACATATGTATATTCTCCATGGGGAAGTGGAACAGAATTCTTCCTCCGTAAGCCATGCGTGTCGTAAGAGGCGACTAAAATGCCGGAAGCAAAGGGCTAGTTACCCCTTCTCCTGTATATATTACTAAAAGTAAAAGGAGAAACTTTCGTTTTTCCTTTTGGGCTACTCCGCCTCGGTGGGATACGGCCGGTGTGTTGAAAGAAAGATATATATATATGGAGGGATGCACATATCTTTGTGTATATGCACTAAGTGTTATACACCTCCCGGTGATTATACACTGAAATATACACAAATATATACAGTTTGTAAACAGACACTGAATGCAATGCAATCTTTATTGGTGAAGACTACACTGCATTCAGTGACTGTTTACTAACAACAATGTATTTTCACCCGGAAGTGTGTATATTTCAGTACCTATTTACCGTGAGGTATATATCACTCAGTGTATATACACCTGGATTTTCATATCTCTTAGCGTATATCCAAAGACAGGTGGATAAAGTAAAGACTTCAAAAACGACTTCACTGCATTAAACATCTACTTACCACTTGCTGGCGTTACCACTTTATTGAATAAATACGCCATTACTAACACCAGCTCGTAGACACGTCAACAGAAAAACGCCTAAGTCTCATTACTATATCGTCTCTGATGAAGATAGTAACGTAATAAGGGGTTGTCATCGCTAGTAACGTAATGATGGGTTGTCTTCTTTAGTAAAGTAATGAGGGGTTCTCGACGGTAATGTGTTTTCGAGGGATTTGACGATGATGGCGCCACATACTCTTCATTGTTTACCAAGGTGAGGCTGCAAGCAATAAGGGATGTCTCGTCTGTGTGTGAGTGTAGGTTACTGGGTGTCAAAGACACTTGTCGATTGAGTGTGTTTGTGTGTGTGTGTGTGTGTGTGTGTGTGTGTGTGTGTGTGTGTGTGTGTGTGTGTGTGTGTGTGTGTGGCCACTAGAGCAGGCCTGTGCCTTCTCTATTTAGTTTGTAATGCAAAATTTAAATTTTCCATTAGTTGTAGCGCACACACTTCCTGATCTCATAACCCACTCCGACTATCTATCAATATATTATAAAAATCTATGGTCTGTTTTGTTTGGTTCATGCTGTTGAAGATGTCAGGAAAACATTCCTTTCAGTATTCTTGTAACCTTTTCTGATCTTATTTTCCTCTTTACTTCTAATCAGGGAATTTTCAATACTTTCAGACTAACTTCATAATTAATAATCAATATCCAGTCATACGATCCAGTGAGAGAGAAAGAGAGAGAAAGAGAATAGAGAGGGATGCATAGATAGAAGGAGAAGTTATAGAAATTTCAGAAACTGCTGTACCTCCATTAGATATGTACAATAATTACTTGGGGTGTCAACAAAATATTAAATTCTCAAACTCAAACTTCTTCTCTTCAGTCCCACAATTTTCTTTTCTCAACAACAGAGCTGCTAAACTCAAAGCGAATAATTACTTAGGAAGGTGAAATAGAACCCTCTGAAAGCAGCATTGCCCGAGGGAACGCGCTTTGAAAACCTCAAAGCTGATGAGAGCGTTACCTAAAGAGATCCTCATTCACTAACTCCTGTGCATCTCCCCCGTAACCGAAGGAGACTTCACTCTGGTCTAATCTCATCAAGGTGTTCATATCAAACTCACTATAGCGGACGGAGGGTCGAGTTTCCACCATCCGTGCTTGCACTCAACAAACGGCATACTATAAAAGCCTAATATAAATATGATGTTCAGTACAGCGAATAAAATAAATACAGACAGCCTTCACTCTTGGGTCTAAGTGAGTTGCTGTATAGTTTGCCTCATATATTTAGTAAACTGCTACATAACTGTATCTCATGGACTTGACAAGTTGCTCGGTAGCTCACGATATTCCTTAAGGCTCTGGTAGATGCTAAAAATTCTGGAAACAACAGATAAATGAAAATGAACTGCCAGCTACTTTTTACAGGCTTAAAACCTACTGATTACATGAGCTACTGAGGTAATATTGCACCAGTGAACCAACAATCAAGGATGCTTTAGTCGCTTCATTAGTGATGAAAGTAAACTCAGAGCATATATATACTGAGAGAGACACAAACACCTCTCAGTGTATATATGCTGTTTCAGCTTGACCATTTCTGAAAACAAAAATATTCTTATTTTCTGAGGTAGACACTATTGTTCTACTAACAACGGACAAACTATATAGCGTGAATAAACTAATAAATTATTCAATAAATAAAAGTAACCAAAACCCGCATATCAATCAGCGTCGAGAACAACGTGGAAATAACATCACTTCAAAGTGCAATTCCTAGAGAAAATATTTTTTCTCTCTCTCGAAATTCACGCATTTTTTAGTTAACGCTTCACTTATTCCATAGCTGTAATGATTCAGAGATGGGAAAAACAAAACGGTCAGCCTTCCCACTGAATATACTGACTGTAGTATAGGAAGGTTGGTTACAATCATATATCCCACTGAATATGCTGATTGCAACACGTTAAGGCCGGTTATAATCACCCGTCTCAGTGAATATATTGATTGTAACAAGGGCGATATTTACAATTAAACGTCCCACTGCATGCACTAACTGGAACACAGGATGAAAGATTTCACTCAGACGTCCCACTGAAAAAATGTGATTTTAACACACACAGTTTATAGTCAGAAGCGTTAGATGACACACTCACTTCTCAGCTCAAGATAAGAGCAGCCGCAACAAAACACTCACCATGATGTGTAACGTTTGATAAAAAGGCAATAAATTAGCGGGCGTCGGTGTCCAGTCACTCCATGCCACACACCTCAGCATAAAGGCGAAGAATTGCCCATTAAATGTCCAACATTTTAAATGTAAATGTTTTTTTCCCAGCATGCTTCGCCCCTGATGACCATTAGTGTATATTAAGAGTCAACCTAAATAGAATAAGAGCACCGACGGTCAATACATCTTCATGTACATCTAGTACTGATGCTGATATATAGTTGAATCTTGTTTATAGTACAAAGCAATCACATTCCTACAAGTTTAATTTTTGTAGGATTGTGTGGACCTGTGGGTTAGAGCGTCATGTGAATTTCGTTCACCACGAGGCGGGCCAAAACGAAATGGGTTCGAATCTTTGGCTAGGCACAGTGTTGTTATTAATTAAATACCACTTGTTCGTGGTCACAATAATATATATATATATATATATATATATATATATATATATATATATATATATATTATATATATATATATATATATATGTATATATATATATATATATATATATATATATATATATATATATATAATATATATATATATATATATATATATATATATATAATATATAATGTCTTGCCGAATAGGCAGAACTTGCCATCTTGGCTTAAATAGCAACCCTCATCTTGCCATATAGGACAAGCGAAAATTTGTGTGTGCAATAATTTCGCCAAAATCATTCTGAACCTAACGAAAAAAATATATTTCACTGTGTTTGTTTAGTATTAAATTACTGTAAACAAATCTAAAATATATTTAGCTGGGTTAGGCTAAAATAAATTGTTCTTGTTATAATAAGGTTAGGTAAGTTTTCTAAGATTCTTTTGATGCAAAATTATTTTTTTTACATTAACATCAATGAAAAAAATATATCTTTAAAAGTATAAGAGAAAATTATAGAACGAAGTTAATTTTAAATGAGCTCTTGCTAATTGACCAGTTTTACATATTCGGCACGACAT
>NC_069411.1:37130554-37175554 GCF_026875155.1 Cherax quadricarinatus | reverse complement strand
GACACAGCTACCGAGGAGAGGCTGGCTACCACCAACATATTACGTATATTGTTGTTCTGACAGTTAGTTAGTTACCGGTTGTCAGAGGCACTTGTCGATAGACGTTTGGCCTTCTTTATATGTGTGTGTGTGTGTGTGTTTGAAAGAGAGAGAGATCATTAGTTGTAATCATCCAGATTAGTTTACATGTTTCTGAGTGTGAGGGAAAAGTCGGTAAATTGGACTTAGGGTGTTTCAAACTCCGAGAAACTGTTACACTGAGTCGCCGCCCATACTGCCATCTAGCGGACCGCTGTAAAACTTCAAATTTCTTTGGGTCTGAGTTTTTTGTAGTTTCTACTCCTGTTAGTATTTACCTTACCTGCTTTTGGAGGGAGTTTGGGAAAGCACTTCAACTCCACTTTTTCTCTGATCAAGTTGAGGGATCTACCAGGAATACTGTGTTTTTTTTTTTTATTTTGTATTTATCTTGGCTACCAGTAATGACACTGAGGAAGGCGTTTCCCTGACACTTAGCTCCAGAACTCGGGCCGCCCTTTTGATTTCCTTTTGAAAATATTTATTTGGAATTAAGGTACACATTTTTTGAAAGTCTACATTGTTTTTATATCTCTAATTCTCCTGGTCTCTATAATGTCCTTGTGAGTCGTCTGTCATTGATGGTAATATGGTTGTAATAATGGTAGTAACAGCGGTAGTAACACTGGTAGTAACGGTGAAGGTAATGTGGTGGTAATGGTGGTAGTAATATTGGTAGTAACAGAGGTAGTAATTTTACCTGGAGTTTACCTGGAGTCGCTTCCAGAGGTCATCTCCCCGAGGTCTGGTCCCAGACCAGACCTCCTATTATGAGGTGGTAGCAGTCGAAGCAATGATGGCATTAATATTAGCAGTAACTTCAGCATGTTGCTACCCAGCAACAACAACAAAAAAATAAAGTTTAACTCCAGTCTTGTAGCAAACCACATCAGTACTATGATGATGGTGGTGGTGGGTGATTCGGGTGATGATGATAGAGATCATGATGATGGTGGTGGGAGAGATGGTGATGGTTGTTGGGAATCCCATAATAAAGTGGAAACAGCAGCACTTTTCCCCTCGTAAATAGGTCCTTCGCCCCCTGGGTTGTCAGTCCCATGTGTGTCCAACTCTCTCTCTCTCTCTCTCTCTCTCTCTCTCTCTCTCTCTCTCTCTCTCTCTCTCTCTCTCTCTCTCTCTCTCTCTCTCTCTCTCTCTCTCTCTGACTCCCCACTCATTGTCACACACTCTCTTCCTTACTCCCTCTCCCCTTTCCCTTTCTTCTCACTCTGCACCTCTCATTCTTTCCAACCTTCTCCTCTCACTCTTTAAATTTCTCCTTTTTTTTTTTAATCCGCTACACTATTTTCTTAACCCATTCATTTCCATCTTCCAGTCTCTCAAACCTAGTACACCCTTCCACTCACTTCCCACCACTCCTTCAATTTTTTGCATACTCTTTCCGTTATCCCACCTCCCCTCTTTCCGAATTCCATTCTATTCCCAGCAGTTCCAGCACCCTCTCCATCATCTCCTCTCTACTGAAACATGTGAGAGATATTCTAGGGAACAAAAGAGCTAAATATCCCCGGTCGCAGGATGACTGAACACACTGGAAAGTTGTCACTGGAATTCATAGTCCAGCAAGTGCAATGACTTGAAAATTAAGAAAAGGAAATGCAGACTGAATTGTAATACAGACCGAGGATAAAAAAAAAAAGCTGGAAACCTCACTTAAAGATGTTGATGTAAGTTTAAGCGTAATACCGAGCATTTTAGCACATCAATCCAATAAATTCTGCGATAAATGCACGATTGATGAGCCTTAGAGTTTTTAAAAGATATGATAGGGTGGACTGGAACAGATGATTTTAAGAGGCAAGAAGTGGAGTCCTGGAGCAAAGATGGAAGTTAAGAAAGCCATGGCAAGTGAATCCTAAAACCCACTGGGTTCAACCCCACATGTTCCGTGATTTATTTGCAGTCGTGTTATTTACGATTCCGAAATTGTAAGAATGGGGATGATAAGACACACACACACACACACACACACACACACACACACACACACACACACACACACACACACACGCACATACTACAGGCCTAGTGTCTAATCGACATGTGCCTAGGACAAAATGTAACTAACTAACATATATATATATATATATATATATATATATATATATATATATATATATATATATATATTATATTCGGCAATCGAAATTTCAACATATTTGACGATTCTTCCTGTAGACCATCGAAAAATAAACATAGCGTGGTGCTGAGAAGCAGAGACGTCTTCTCCTCGCTTCCTACACACACACACACACACACACACACACACACACACACACACACACACACACACACACACACACACACACACACACACACATTACCTCTGGAACTCCACTTTTGTTGCCCTGTTATAAAAACGTGGCCCGAGACAGCAGGTGCAATTATTACCCGGTGTAGTCCGTGTCGTGAACTGCATCACCTTTTATGGTCACCAGGGTGATGCGATCACGTAAAACAAATTCGCTCTTGTGCAAAGGTAGACAAAAAGGAACCTCGTCCCGCAGCTGTTGCGGATCAGGATAATGTGTTGAGAGAAGAAAGACCCAAGCAGGAGATGTAACGCAGCGATGCACTCCGGGAGAGAAAGAGGAGAGACGTAATGACAGAAGAGACACGAGGAGAATCTACCTCGATTGATGATTAACCTAAGGAATTATGTTAGTAAAACCACCATTTACAAAGATTTGGCTCCAGTGTTTTGCACAATGAGATGAAAAGACCAGATAAGTGATATCCAAAGGAGTGATATAATCAGGCGTACAGTTGTGATCTCTCTTCCAAGAATGATCCAACTTCCAAGACAATTCTCAGAAGTAGCGGGTAAACGAAACCCACAAAGTACAAAGGCAATGACGGAAAGGAAAACATAGAAAAAAAGAGGAAAGGTCATAAAATGCTTGCGAGAGAAGTTTTGTAACATTGGCAGCATAAATTCTTTTACCATACTCGTCCGTTAGGTAACCTCAGACTCAGTTATGGGATTTTGTAGCAAACATCTCGGCGTAAGGAAATGCTGAGCTACGACGCAACAAAAGCCAACAAATCCCAATATGCAATTACAAAAAGGTGAATTACATTCAGTGGAAGGTTTACTGCAGGCAATATCCCGGAGCTCGTCATGCTAAAGGAGGGGAGTTTTAGTTCAGTGCTCTTTTTATAACAATGGTCTTGCAGTTTCCCACGAGAACACCGCCTGCAGTCCAATACCCTCAGGTGGGGCCACGAGGTGAGCACATTATCAGGGCTACCTGTCTCTTTCCGCCCCCTCCCCCCCCTGCACCTGCGCCCATCATCATAGTTTCTACCACTTCAACACCCATCTGCACTCATCATCAGAGTTGCTTCCACCTCAACACCCACCTGCACCCATCATCAAGCTTACTACCATCGTTAGCACTCACCTGCACCTTCCACCTCCCTTGTCACAAATTCTTGTCCATATTCAGTAGTACCAATTCCCCCACCCAACTGCCACCACAAATACCATCACCACCACAGGTTGCTAACACCCCTGCTACCATCACACGTACCACCACCACAACCAACAGTGACACCGTCACCAGTACCACCACCACCAGTACCAGAACCACCATCACAACCCTCTCCTTCCAGCACACTTGTACTCTTCACCACCACTACTGGAGCTACCACCTCACCATCTCTTCCTCACATCTTCCCTCCCATCTCTGGCGGTAATGTATCTTTTATTTCTGTCCTGTAATTATGATGATATATTCATAAATTCCATTTCTCGGTGTGTGGAAGAGGCCACCTTGAGAGATTCCTTAGTAATAGTAACTCCAGCTCTGCGGCAACTAATCTTCTGAGGTTTCCGTTCCGTTGCTACTAAACTCTTTGTAAAATGCTTGACATCTCATCTTGCTGAAGTCTTACCGTTCATGCCGAGACTTTCATTATCTCATATACAATATCTATCCTGTGTGATGGAATGTGTAAGAAAAACATGGAAGCTTTTGTTCCCCATATGTAACTATGCTACTGAATAAGGTATTATACAATACTTTGGTGCTGGTAGCTAGTAGACTGTTGTCACTGCTACTCCAAACACCTTCCTTACTACTAACAATAACTAGCAGCACTAATAACATCCCAAAAGCTGTCGAAAGCACCACCATTACCACAGCAACCACTGCAACCCCCGTCCCTTCAACCTCCACACTCCACCCCACATCTTCCAATCTACCAACATTCACACAATAATCCAGATCTCCTTCTACACTCCACTCCATAACATCGCAAAGCCCTAGCCCCTCACACTACGCCCAACACCCCCACACACTACCCTACACCCTCTCTTCCATCGCTCCCTAAAACTCCACCCAGGTTTTTATCCCATTTCCCACGTTTACTTGTGGCTCGTCTTCTCTGTGTGCCGTCAGTTAAAATGGTAGGCACACTGGAAACATATGATTACTGCGGAATGTTCTCAAGCCCGACCCTTTCTTGCGCTTACTGCGGTCCTAGTGATAGATGACGAAGCCTGCCTCTCCTCTCCACTCTTCCCCTCTCCTCCGGCACTTTTCTCATTTTTTTTGTCTTCTCTGCTCTTGTGCTCTCTTTCTCCATTTTCTCCTCTCTTCTCTTGTATCTCCGCTACTCCTTCTACTCATCCGCCCATTGCGCCTTTCTCTATTTTAATTCATGGAAATCTATAACTTTAGGTATTTCATTAATCTAAATTTATCATTTTTTAAGCAAATAATTGCATGATCCTAAATTCTAACTTTGTGAAGGTATTCATGACGATGTCTGGTACAGTCTGTGGTTAAAACTGTGGCTCAGTTGTTCATTACGATCTGTGTATTCCATGCCTCTGAACCGTATCTCCCTGACTGTAGTTGTGTCTCGGTAGCATAGAACTAAGGCTTTGCTCTACTTATCTGGCTGAATCTGTGCTACTCTTTTATCTGTATGATTGTCTGTGCAGCTGAATCCAATCATAGATAAGAGAGTAAGAGAATACTTTGACAACCTTTTCCCTTGCATATCTCTTGATTGTAGCTGTGTAATATTTCTTTGGGTCTGTATCTGTATATATATATATATATATATATATATATATATATATATATATATATATATATATATATATATATATATATATATATATATATATATATGCAACAGTTAGGTATCTTTATTTCGAAACGTTTCGCCTACACAGTAGGCTTCTTCAGTCGAGTACAGAAAAGTTGATAGGAGCTTATGTTTCCTATTATTGGCTATTTTCACATTGCAATTTAATAATCCAAGACACAGAGAAACGGCCTCCAAAGTTTCCTCTCCGGAGTGTGGGTTATTTGGGCATAATTTAATAATATATCAGATACCACTGTGGAGGCAACTAATTCGTGGTTTCCCACGACTTGGGTTGCCTTGCAGCAAGCAGGTTTGGACCTGGAAGTACCACTCTTCACATCCTTTGGTTCCTCGAAGTGACCTAAGGCCACTCAGACCTGTTTACAACAGATCAGCTGACAGGTGAGCAGCTGATGATGGGAGAAGAGCTGACAGAAGAACATGTAGCTGAGGGGAAATGACATTTGAATCCCGAATTTTACTTCCATTTTTGTGGTGAAGGTCGAAGCAATGAGTATCTAGGCCCGTTGTGGTTGCTTTCCTTCTGCTCTGACTAGCTGTGACTACGCCTCTCATATTGGTGGAAGTTGAAAGCCTATTAAATATTGATTTTTTTTCTTCTCACTTGCTGCATTCTAAAGAATGTATCTAAACTGGTCCTGAAGTACTAATGCCAATTAGAATGTACATGATATATTTACGTATTTTTATGAACGAGATAATTTTTGTAAATTGACCTTCGATATTATTCTCAAAATTAAGTTACTAAAAAAATACTTATGCATTAATTGCTACATGGCTCTTATTGTATAAGAACTTACAACGTTGTAGACTCATTTGTTAAATATTTTTCTTATTTTATACACAAAGAAATTTGTTCTCACAGATGACTCATTCCCCCAGCGAAAATTAAAACGGTTCAATGTAATGGCGGGCCAAGACGAGCTGGCAGGTATCTTTCCATTTACTGCCCACAGGTGTCCAGAAGTCAGTTGAGCGTTTTGCTTGACACCCTGGTGGAATCAAATGGTTATTATCACCATAACTTTTAAAGGAGTGGACCGGTAAGCCAGCGGAAGGCCTCAGTCAGATAACCAAAAGCTCCTGCTGCGAGTCATCATATGACTAAATCCCGCGTCGGGAAACACTTGTCCTGTTTCCTGGCAAATCTTACCTAGCTTAACCCTGGTGGAGGCGTCCCAAGGAACTCGGTGAAAACTAAGCTACGCTGCTAGGATTTTTTTTTTGGATTATTCTGAGTATTATTGTAACCACGAAACGAATGCTATTGATCAATAACAACACTGCACTAGCCAAGGAGTCGAACCCATGCTATTTTGGCCGCCTCATGGTGAGAGAAAACGCTTGACGCTTTATTCTGAGTATATAACCATCATCGGAGGAGCAAGAAAATCTTCTCTGAGATTCATGTTGCCTTATATATTTACTAACTTGCTTTGACGTATTGGATTTTTACAGAATCTTAAAAATCAGAACAAGATCTGTATCTCCATGTAGAAAAAACTGCTTTAAGTTCTGACTGTTTCTTCACATGATTCTTTAAAAGTGAGATAGAGTTAAACAGAAAAAAAGAAAAAGAGAAAGGAAAAGATGGAATAAAGAGAAAAAGAATTAAAGAAAATAAAAGTGAATAAATCGAGAAAATAAAAGAGAATATATAGGTACAAATTCAAAGGTCATATACATAATATTATGGATAAGGAAAATGATATAGAACTATTCTAATTACTGTTCTCATTATATTCATGGGGAAGCGCTAATCCAGTCAAGGAGATAGGAAGGTCAACACATTCGATCTAAAAAATACAGAAGTTATCTCCAGTTCCTTGAATGAAGAGCTTTCATTTGTCTGAACTTACCTCCCTTGAAGGGTCAACCCCATAATGAGCTCTGCAAAGCGCTAATCTCCGCTGTTACCTCGACACACATTTAAAAACATGTTTAGCATGTCTTTAATGAGGTGTTAAGACAGGAGCTGCCTCCCACAGACTGATTAACTCGCATCATTAAGTGTAGTGAAGGCGTCCAACGCCCTGTTTTCATTAGCCAAGTGAACGTCTCTCCGAGATTATGTTGACTGCTTCGCTCTAGCTCTGGAGATAAGTATACGCTGAAGAGTTGAATGTTTCTCGCGGTTATCAGACGGTAGATGTTGCAGCTTTATAACTGTAGTGTAAGCACGCTTCTGGCAAGACAGTGATGGAGTGAATGATGATGAAAGTTTTTCTTTTTCGGGCCAGCCTGCCTTGGTGGGAATCAGCCGATGTGTTAATAAAAAAAGTAGATAGAGCCTCCACTACTACTTATGCTGAATGACCACCACAAGACCCACAAAAAATAAGTAAATATATAAAGAAGAAAAAGAAGAAACAACAACAAGAAGAAAATTAGTATATTAAAAATGCTTTCAACATGGTATTGCAAAATTCAATGTTTTGTTCCCTTAAAATATTGTTATTATGCATTGATGAAGGTCACAACACATCCAGTGTTGGCCCCGCCTGCCTTCATGTTTATTTTGCAACAATCTTCCTGTATAAGTCATGACCCTCCTACATCTCTCACAAATTCACAAACTTTGAAATTCACTTCTGTTATCTATAATCTTAATTCCAACTTGCCGTGTGACATTCTGAATTTAATACATTTCTGTAACAATAATTTGAGAAACTGTATATTAGAAATAAGCTAAATTTACAATAGGTTAAAATTTTTCTATGGAGATGTGTTTTTTTTTCTTTTTTTTTAGGGGGGGGGGGGGTAGGAGGGGGGGTTATTCTGTGTTTGGGGAATAATCTAGTAAGCTAGTTTTTCTAAAATGATCTGAATTTTGGATATTTTATCTTGGAAAGATTACTGAATTTAACGATATGTTTCGATAAATTTGTCTGGAAATGCAATTTATCTAATAAAAGTTTGACATGCATAAGCTTAAACTGAATTATAAACATTTGCAATTTTAAGTTATGGTTGGTTAGGAAATACGATGAAAATACAACTTTACCTGTCGTCAGCGATCATATTCGCCGACGACAGGTAAAGTTTGTTAGTTGATTTTGCTCAAAGAGTAAATTTTATGTGCTAAAAGAGCACGTATTCAAGTTATAGTCGCAAAATGTTAGTGCTCTGTGATTTATGAAAATTGAGCGGTCAATATTTAATTAACAACAAGACCACAAGTTGACAAATGAACACTAGACGACGTTACCGCCCAGCTGTTGTTGTCAATTTGAGTAAATTGTGGACTGTGACTTTTATGCTTCAGTATTTTATATCTTATTTTGATTATAGATAAAGAGTCGCGTTCATGCACTGGCCAGGAAATTGTTAGCTCAGTAGCTTTCATCTCTGGAGTGGGAACGACACAATAGAGATTCTTACGTCTTGCGTGTCGTCACCGTCACTATAACCAGTACCTAAACGTTAACAACCTCACGATTTTGTTGACCTTTTCACCTTTGACACACGAATATATATACACACACACATAAATATATATATAATATATATATATATATATATATATATATATATATATATATATATATATATATATATATATATATATATATATATATATATATATCTTGTTTGAGGGTGTCGTGGAGCAAATTGCTACCTTGCGCGGAGTCTGACGTTGGATATCTTCTGAATAAGGACTCAAAGGTCAATTTATGTTGCTACTGAATCACTTCCTGAGTGAGGTTTTTTCTCCCACTGACCCGCCTGACACGAACTTTCAGCTTGCCCTTATTTTGCCTGTTTACGAGAAACTAATTGCAAAGTTGTTAAATTACTGAGTACTTTCTGGTATTTAAACTTCATATCTGGATGATAAAGTTAGCAATTAAATATCGTAGATGAATCAATAAAGTTAGAAAGTTATCCAGTAAGGAACTATTAAGTAGATAGTTAAAACATGTCAAGATTTATATAAAGCACGATTATATAGTTAGAGTATTTAACATTTACATTTTTTTTTATAAATTTCCACACAAAAGGTAAACAGATTCCGATGATATGTAAAGCAGTTTGTGGCGGCACCGAAGGCAAAATTAATATTATTTTGTTATTTTTCCAATATTTGTTTAATTTATCATGAATGTTTAATGCAGTTTGTAAAAAAAAAAAAACTGTTTACATAATTACATAGCATAAATGAGTTCGGTTTAATGAATTAATGGAGATATTTAAAATAAATTATGCATGACTTTTGTAAGGTTGAAATGCAAATGAAATTAGGATCTAAATTTTTCAAGGCAAAAGTAAATACAAACTATGGAGTGAGGGAGGATATCTCCTCCCTCACTCCATCTCCTGTCCTTCCCCATCCATAACGTTCTCTCCAACACTCGCCTCATCACACACTTCTCTCTCTCCCCCACTAAAACACCACACACCTCTCTTCCTCATTAATCCACATTTCTGAACTTCTCCATCACATACCTTTCCACTACCCCAACACAGACCTCTTCGCTGCTCCAACACAGACCTCTTCGCTGCTCCAACACAGACCTCTTCGCTGCTCCAACACAGACCTCTTCTCCGCTGCTCCATTATACACTTCTCCTTCACTAATTGGATACTCACTTCTCTCCCTAAAAAAAAAAAAAAACACACACCTCTCATTCAGTACTAAAAGACACACACAGACACACACTCACACACACACACACACACACACACACACACACACACACACACACACACACACACACACACACACACACACACACACACACACACACATTTTATCTCTCATTCCAACACATTTGCTGGGAAAAAATGAATACTAAGAAGCCTGAATATTTGAGGGCAGAGAACAAAAGAGAATGAATTCTAATGAAGTTGGAGAAGACACTCTCAACAGTGGTGAAGTTTTAGGCTAATTATGCGGCAGTAATGACATTCTGTGAGGAAAGTCACTACATAAATTGATTACACAGAAACAGAGGAGGAATGAAAGTTCTGCTGGATTTATATGATTATCACAGGACTATGAGTTACTCTCTCTCTCTCTCTCTCTCTCTCTCTCTCTCTCTCTCTCTCTTTTACACAGGGTTTGACAATGTTAGGTTAAGGATCACTAGTTTTATTGACAAGCTATTTACAGGTTAAGGATTCCTAACTTTATTGACAAGCTAAGAGCTGTTACCTACATCAGCTCATTTCAAAGCATTTTTATTGTCATGAAACATACAAGTATTTTTATTGTTATGAGACGCGCTTCCTCCAATGATATGTTGCGATAACGTGTGTTGTATTAGAAGCCAACTGTAGTAGGCTGTGTCGTCTAGTAGCTTCACTCAGGAGAAGCACTCCGAGTGCTTCTCCTTAGTAGCTTCACTCAGGAGAAGCACTCCGAGTGCTTCTCCTCAGGCCGCTATACTGTCCGGAACATTACAATTCCTGCGATACGTACAGACAAAAGTTATGGTATTATATGACTAGGCATACTATGAATTACAGTGCTGTGTAGTCTTGTGTACGGTATTTGCCTTAATAAAGCTCTTTGCTACAACTGTATCAGTCCTTAACTGTGACACTGAACTTGGTACAAACGCCCTGGGTTATAACCCCATGAATGTGCAGAAATTCACTGAAATTGCCTTATTATTGTGGTTTTTGCCCTATGTCCAGGTTCAACAGGGTCCAGGTTTTTTGACATGCGCTGACGCGACATATATGCACAAAAACTGAAATATGAAACAAATTTGCCGTACGGCATTTTATTATTATTAAGATTAGCTTGGCGGACAGTTGCATTCTTAGATTCTTATGAAGATAAGATGACATGGCTTCTCATGTAGAAATTTCAAGGTGACAGATTTGAATCTGATATTATTGATTCAAATAACTTTCCAGTATTAAGGTTTTTCAAAACAGGTATGACACTGGCCAACCTCCTTTCTCTGACAGTCTGGTTGATCATTATATGTGTCAGAGACACGTTAACGGTTTCCTAAGATTTTATTTGCATTTCTTATGAACATTTATGGGGCAAGAATAGGCTGCCTGTATATTGTACATAAAAAATCCTTTCGATTTAATTTTCATTATTTTTAACCTGATTTTCTATCACTCCTTTGTTTTTTCTCTTCATTTTGTACATCCATTTTTATAAATCTGTCTTTTCTTTGGCAGTTCCGTGGATTAATGTCTGCTAGATCTCCATCGCAATATTTCTTAGCCAGGTTACCTTCCTCAGCGCTACGTAGATGACTTCATATTACCACTCTTGTCTAATACTAAAATTTTGGAAACTTAAACTAAGTTATCGTTGTTACTTTTCTTTCACTGAATAATAAAAAATAAGTGAATTGGTGATAGGTGCCAAGTTCCTCCCCAACCTCAAAATTATTTATTATTTGCCAGAAGTGAACCAGGTCGTATCCACTAGTTCACATGTAATTTTAGAAAGCTGTTCTGGACTCTCTCTAGTAGGTCGTACGACCCCAGATTCCGTTGTAGTGCTAACTCAGTTTGGAGGAAATTAAAATAACCGAAGCTTATTTAAATTCCTCCTCTAAGAGGTCTTCCGTAGGCACTTTCCAAGTTTCGTAGTATTTATAACCTACATAAGACCAGCCAGCCTTCCACCTTCTATGCGAAACTGTAACCAAACAGAATTTTCGTGCACTTTTTCAGCCTTTATATATTTTTTGGATGCCGAAATTCGCCTGTTTTTTTTTTTTTTCCCCTGACGCACAACGACACGCTACCCCTCTCCTGTTGTTGCTGCCAGAGTGAATTGTTTTTTTTTTTTTTCACTAAGTTTCTTTCACTGGGCATATTCCAACAGTTAAATTTTTAACTAGGTCTCATTTATTGCAATATTATGTTTCCTGTATATGCAACATTTTTTTTTATTTTTTGTGTTCTATGTAATTGAATACCAAGTCATGAGGAAGTTCTTGTCTCGAGGTTCTCCTGTCACTCTTTGTTTTTTAAACACCTCTTATTTTTTGCAACTGACGAAATTCCGTGTGATAATTCATATTTCTGCCGATCATGGATTAACATAATTTTCTATCCTAATGAACGCCAACACCTACGATTTCAATCAGTTTAAATATTTATGCTTAACTGCTCACTGCCTGAAGCACTTTAGTAATGTAGATAGATATCTTATGACATCCATATTTCTCTTCCTCCACCACTTTTTCTTTACTCTGTCTCCTGTGTATAATTTATCTTCACCCTCCACCCCTCTCCCGTTTCGGAGGATAGAGATATCTTCATAAAAAAAAAAAACTCCATTTCTCCCGCGTATGGGCTAGGCTATCCTGAGAGATGGTGATTCTAAAGTGATATAAATTCCAGCTATGCCGGAAGGAAACGTTTGAAGCTCCTTTAGATGATGAACTCCTTCTGGAATACGTGACGATGTCCTTTTTGCCCTGCTGAGGTCTCCGAGCTCAGGCTGGCGGATTTCAACACTTTGCACGAGCCTCATCCTGCGTGATGGAATATAATAAGGAAACGTTGCTAGCTCTTGTTCCCACTGTGTAAGTATCACAGATTAGTGTAGTAGCACACTGCTGATGTAACCCAATATTTTTTTTAAATTAAAAATAATGATAGTAACGTTTACATCAGCAGAGCTTTTAAAACTCTATCTTCATTATTAATAAATAAATTTTAATTATTACGTCGAATATGTAATTCTTCACTATGTCCTCTTTAATATAGCCAAACATTCAACACCTTACCGTTTATTAGTTACAGCAGTCAACGCAAAAACCGACAGAACCCGGGTTCGAGTTTCAGGTAGGGCGAGACGTATGGGCTCGTCTCTTTACAAATGCTGCACTGCTTCCAGTGGCGGACCTACATTTTTTGGGGCCCTGAGGCTTGAACCGTTATGGGGGCCTCTTCGCAACCAGCAGCAAGCCTACATGACACTTTAATAACATTTAAATTTTTATTTTAACTATTATTTTATATGGAATTACACTTACTAATGTTAATTTTTAAACCCTTCTCACACAAGAGACCCAAAATTTTTAAGCAATGTAAACTAAAGTCTCTTCTGGGGCCCCTCCGGGATTAGGGACCCTGAAGTTGAAACTGCATTAGTTTCACAGTAGATCCGCCCCTGACTGGCTCACCTAACAGTCAATAGGTAACTGGGTGTTAGTCGTCCGTGGAGGGTCACATCGGGAAAATAAGATACTGAAATGAGCATTCCTTGATCCTGTATCTAGAAACAGGTAATTATAAATGCCGTCTTCCACAGTTTGCCGAGCCTAAGGCCGAGCTTAAGGTCGACGAAGACATACAGGCAGAACAAATCTTCCAAGACGGCGTTTCGGTCTAAGAAGAAAGCTTGAACAAAATTTATTTCTTGTATTTTTACTCTGTACCTCTTCAAACATCTGTGTTTCCCTACTTACCTTCATCCCAGCCTTCGTCTCTTCTCTTGCTCTGAAATAACATAAATTTCAAAAAAAAAATATATCTTCCGTAAAAAAATATATCCTTTTATCAAATAAAGCTGACAACGATATAAACACGGAAAGAAAACTGAACGGAAAGCAAAATAATTATAATAGAAGGGAAATGAAACGACCTGTAGTCCACGATGAGCACAGACCGTCCAAAGTGAGCACAGACCGTCCAAAGTGAGCACAGACCGTCCAAAGTGAGCACAGACCGTCCAAAGTGAGCACAGATAGTCCAAAGTGAGCACAGACCGTCCAAAGTGAGCACAGACAGTCAAAAGTGAGGAACACAATTAACAGCTAGCGCGGGCAGTCCACGCTATCGTGCAGGGTTCATTCGTTTTAGTGTCTTCCATTTGCTAGCTTTATCTCTAATAAAAGGCTGCTAACATGTCCAGTAGCCACATTGTACACGGGTTGAAAAAAGAGGAAAGTCTTGCGGTTGTTCTGAGAACACAAGTCACTCAGGTGTCGTGAGACGTAACCACCTGTACCTTAACGGTTGCCTCTTTTTGTCAAGCTCACACCTCAGTGCTAATCTAAAATTGAAGACAAGAGGAATACTTGATGACCACCTCTTTGAAGCTTCCGGGGATCATCGTCCCCGCAGCCGGCTCTCAAATCCGGCCTCCGACTCGCGAGACTGGTGAATCAGGGTGTTCGTACAAGTAGTTCTTTGTTTTCTGTCTTGTATATGTTGAAGCTGTTTCTACCGTTTTGTTTCCCGCAGAAGGGGACCTTTTAAGAGATTTTTTTACAATGGAAATTAATATAAAGTAAAAGGACACAAGTGCAACGTTTCGCTCTCCAGGAGCTTGATAAAGCTCCTGGAGAGCGAAACGTTGCCACAATAAAATGTCACATTAGTTGCACTTGTGTCCTTTTACTTTACATATTGTCGGTAATTCAACTAACTTTGTTACAATGGAAATTAATGTGATGCAAGGTGTGATTCAGGCAGTCGTTGCTCTTACTAGTTTCTACGTTCCTTGAGAGGGTTCGTAAAGAAAATGTTTGTAAAGATAGAATTCGCCATGTATTAACGTCTCTAACAATGTAAGAACCATCATCATGTCAATTATCATGATGTCTTAAAGGATATCATCTACGGACTTATAGAGCCATAATCATTCATAGAGACTAAATTAAATCATTCGTGTTAAGCGCAAAACCCTTGTGGGTCATTCACAGCAAAACGTGGTGGAGGCTCAATCCTCCGTCCGCTGAGAGCGAACAGACGCGCTTCCTATTTGTTCTAATTGAGAAAAAAATTCAGATGACTGATGACCTTTGTAGGTTTAACGACTCTTTTTATTTTAATAATAATCAGATGACTGAATGTATACGGTCAGTAGAGAAGTTTAAACAAAAATATAAAACTGCATCATATTTTTTTCTGCATGAAGCAGAACAAAAAGCATAATACAATCCAAGAGAACAAATGGAAAGAGATGTTGCCACAAGCAATAATAAACTTGACATTAATCTCTGTCATGCTTACAGTCCTTTCATAGCCACATCCTAAATCCCTCCTATTGTAGCCATATCCTAAATCCTCCTATTGTAGCCCCATCCATAGTTATATCCAGGATACATCCTGGATCTTGAAAACAGGAACTCAGAGAAAAATAGATTTTTTTTTTTCCAATCACAGTCGTATACTGGCATCGAAGGAGAGCAAACACACAGTGTTGAAATGTCTTTAGTCTACGCCCTGAGTTCCGGCCATGTTTTGATTTAAGATAGATCAAGTTTACTCTTATTTCTTATTTCTGCCTGCCATCCCAAGTTAGCCACAGCTCAGGCACTACGATACAGTGCCTCACCCTCACTAAGTTACATACTTTCACTCATTCACTCAGGCAGCTACGACACAGTGCCACACCTTCCTTCATTTCACTCGGACACCTTGACTCAGTGCCATACCTTCACTCATTCACTCAGGCAGCCACGACACAGTGGCCTCGCTGCTCTCCTTGATTAAATACCACGATCGTCACTCAATTGTCTGGGAAGGTACAACTAACACACCGTGACAATGGCGTTATATATTATTGTGACCTTCACTGTGATATCCTGGGGAATATTTTTTCTTATTTTCCCGTGGACACAGTCTCGTATACACGTACTTATAGACATATACGTTCATACACACACACACTCACACACACACACAACACTCACACACACACGCACACACACACACACTCACACACACACACGCACACACACACACACTCTATTCTTACTTCTACTACTGCTGCTACCATTACTACTACTGCATCACTAGAGGCGTAGTGAACAGAAAATTTAGCTTCAATATTTAAGAAAGGGGACAGACAGGTAGCATTAAACTCCAGCCCGGAATCCCTCAAGTGCACTATATGGGTTAAGGAGATTAACGAAAGAGTGGTGGAGTACATGGAAGGAATAGTTTTGTAAACAACACCCAGCAAGGATTTTCAGATGGTACATTCTGTTTCACAAATCTGTTTGAGTTCTATGACATGGTAACGGAAGAAAGGCAAGAGAGAGAGAGAAAGAGAGGAATGGTTGAGCTGCATATTTCTGAACTGTATGAAGGGGTTCGATACAGTATCACGCAAGAGAATTACCACAGAACTTTTTATTGGATGAAATATCCGAGCATGAGAATGAGAGTAATGCTATCTCAGTTCAGTTCAGCTGAAAGTGTTGCTTTATCTATTAATGATCCTTGAGAGATTTAGTGTTTTCCTGAATTATGTTTAACCCAGCTAACCTTAGCTGGGTTAGGCACCTTGTGAGAAGATATAAAACATTGTGAGCATCCAAATCACTTATTCCTTTCTCCATCCTCTTCAGGTCGGTCAGGCTCTTTCCTCAAGCGTCGTCGAGAAAATATCCTGAGGATCTAGATTTGCCTCCAGCAGAATGCTGTCGGTTGGAATGGCAGTTGAAGCTTCTGGTAAGATGAATCCAGCAGCAGTAATGATTGGCTAGCTGGCTAAGAACGACTACCAAGCCATATATCCCCGTGACCATATTTCTGGAAGATCTACTACAAGAGTCTCTTCAGCACCTGTCAGAGTCCCATCATCCAAGTGCCAGATGCTGAGGTCCCTGATCAATACAACTATGTTATCGCTATGCAGAAGAATGATGCGAGTCTTCATTTTGGACGCCCTCCGATAAGATGGTTTTATTTTCGCCTAATAAAAGAGTCGAGTCTTTGCTTTACCAAGTTGAGGCGAATGGAAAAATGTAAGAGAAAATGCTAGGGCAAAAGCACTCTTGATACCACCCCATTATATATATATATATATATATATATATATATATATATATATATATATATATATATATATATATATATATATATATATATATATATATATATAAATATATATATATATATATATATATATATATATATATATATATATATATATATATATATATATATATATATATATGTCGTGCCGAATATGTAAAACTGGTCAATTAGCAAGAACTCATTAAAAATTAAGTCCTTTCTAAAATTTCCTCTTATACGTTTAAAGATATATTTTTTCATTAATGTTAATGTAAAAAAAGTTAATTTTGCACCAAAAGAATCTTAGAAAACTTACCTAACCTTATTATAATAAGTGCAATTTATTTTAGCCTAACCCAACTAAATATATTTTAGATTTTTTTACAGTAATTTAATACTAAACAAACACAGTGAAATATGTTTTTTTTGGCTTTTGGCGAAATTATTGCATACACAAATTTTCCCTTGTCCTATATAGCAAGATGAGAGTTGCTATTTAAGCCAAGATCGCAAGTTCTGCCTATTCAGCACGACATATATATATATATATATATATATATATATGCATATATATATATATATATATATATATATATATATATATATATAATATATATATATATATATAATATATATATATTATATATATATATAAGACGAGCCACTGGCCTCCACGTGGCAAGGTCTGGTAACTCAGAGATAACTCTGAGGCTGACAGTGGTCGCAAATAATTTAAGTTAGGTAGTAGGTTGGTAGACAGCAACCACCAAGGGAGGTACTACCGTCCTGCCAAGTGAGTGTAAAACGAAAGCCTGTAATTGTTTTACATGATGGTAGGATTGCTGATGTCTTTTGTCTGTCTCATAAATATGCAAGATTACAGGTATGTCTTGCTACTTCTATTTATACTTAGGTCACACTACACATACATGTACACATTTATTTATACACACTCATCTGAGTTTTCTTTGATTTTATCTTAATAGTTCTTGGTCTTATTACTTTTCCTTTTATATCCATGGGGAAGTGGAATAAGAATTTTTCCTCCGTAAGCCATGCGTGTTGTAAAAGTCAACTAAAATGCCGGGAACAATGGGCTAGTAACCCCTTTTCCTGTAAAGATTACTAAAAAGAATAAGAAGAAGAACATTGTCAAAGTGGGAAGTCTGAATGTGCGTGGATGTTGTGCAAATGATAAGAAAGAGATGATTGTGGATGTTATGAATGAGAAGAAGCTGGATGTCCTGGCTTTAAGTTAAACAAAGCTGAAGGGGGTGGGAGAGTTTCAATGGAGAGGAATAAATGGGATTAGGTCAGGGGTTTCAAATAGAGTTAGAGCTAAAGAAGGAGTAGCAATAATGTTGAAGGATAAGCTATGGCAGGAAAAGAGGGACTATAAATGTATTAATTCAAGGATTACGTGGAGTAAAATAAAGATTAGATGTGAAAAGTGGGTTATGATAAGCGTGTATGCACCTGGAGAAGAGAGAAGTGTAGAGGAGAGAGACATTTTGGGAAATGTTGAGTGAATGCGTGGGGAGTTTTGAATCAAGTGTGAGAGTAATGGTGGTTGGGGATTTCAATGCTAAAGTGGGTAAAAATGTTATGGAGAGAGTAGTAGGTAAATTTGGGGTGCCAGGGGTAAATGTAAATGGGGAGCCTTTAATTGAGCTATGTGTAGAAAGAAATTTGGTAATAAGTGATACATATTTTATGAAAAAGAGGATAAATAAATATACAAGGTATGATGTAGCACGTAATGAAAGTAGTTTATTAGATTATGTATTGGTGGATAAAAGGTTCATGGGTAGGCTCCAGGATGTACATGTTTATAGAGGGGCAACTGATATATCGGATCATTATTTAGTTGTAGCTACAGTTAGAGTAAGAGGTAGATGGGAAAAGAGGAAGGTGGCAACAACAAGTAAGAGGGAGGTGAAAGTGTATAAACTAAGGGAGGAGGAAGTTCGGGCGAGATATAAGCGACTATTGGCAGAAAGGTGGGCTAGTGCAAAGATGAGTAGTGGGGATGGGGGTTGAAGAGGGTTAGATTAGTTTTAAAAATGCAGTATTAGAATGTTGGGCAGAAGTTTGTGGTTATAGGAGGGTGGGGGCAGGAGGAAAGAGGAGTGATTGGTGGAATGATGAAGTAAAGGGTGTGATAAAAGAGAAAAAGGTAGCTTATGAGAGGTTTTTACAAAGCAGAAGTGTTATAAGAAGAGCAGAGTATATGGAGAGTAAACGAAAGGTAAGAGAGGGGTGAGAGAGTGCAAAAGGAGAGCAGATGATAGAGTGGGAGAAGCACTGTCAAGAAATTTTAATGAAAATAAGAAAAAATTTTGGAATGAGTTAAACAAGTTAAGAAAGCCTAGGGAAAGTATGGATTTGTCAGTTAAAAACAGTGTAGGGGAGTTAGTAGATGGGGAGAGGGAGGTATTAGGTAGATGGCGAGAATATTTTGAGGAACTTTTAAATGTTAAGGAAGAAAGAGAGGCAGTAATTTCATGCACTGGTCAGGGAGGTATACCATCTTTTAAGAGTGAAGAAGAGCAGAATGTAAGTGTGGGGGAGGTACGTGAGGCATTACGTAGAATGAAAGGGGGTAAAGCAGCTGGAACTGATGGGATCATGACAGAAATGTTAAAAGCAGGGGGGGATATAGTGTTGGAGCAATTGGTATTTTTGTTTAATAAATGTATGAAAGAGGGGAAGGTACCTAGGGATTGGCGGAGAGCATGTATAGTCCCTTTCTATAAAGGGAAAGGGGACAAAAGAGACTGTAAAAATTATAGAGGAATAAGTTTACTGAGTATACCAGGAAAAGTGTACGGTAGGGTTATAATTGAAAGAATTAGAGGTAAGACAGAATGTAGGATTGCGGATGAGCAGGGAGGCTTCAGAGTGGGTAGGGGATGTGTAGATCAAGTGTTTACATTGAAGCATATATGTGAACAGTATTTAGATAAAGGTAGGGAAGTTTTTATTGCATTTATGGATTTAGAAAAGGCATATGATAGAGTGGATAGAGGAGCAATGTGGCAGATGTTGTAAGTATATGGAATAGGTGGTAAGTTATTAAATGCTGTAAAGAGTTTTTATGAGGATAGTGAGGCTCAGGTTAGGGTGTGTAGAAGAGAGAGAGAATACTTCCCGGTAAAAGTAGGTCTTAGACAGGGATGTGTAATGTCACCATGGTTGTTCAATATATTTATAGATGGGGTTGTAAAGGAAGTAAATGCTAGGGTGTTCGGGAGAGGGGTGGGATTAAATTTTGGGGAATCAAATTCAAAATGGGAATTGACACAGTTACTTTTTGCTGATGATACTGTGCTTATGGGAGATTCTTAAGAAAAATTGCAAAGGTTAGTGGATGAGTTTGGGAATGTGTGTAAAGGTAGAAAGTTGAAAGTGAACATAGAAAAGAGTAAGGTGATGAGGGTATCAAATGATTTAGATAAAGAAAAATTGGATATCAAATTGGGGAGGAGGAGTATGGAAGAAGTGAATGTTTTCAGATACTTGGGAGTTGACGTGTCGGCGGATGCATTTATGAAGGATGAGGTTAATCATAGAATTGATGAGAGAAAAAAGGTGAGTGGTGCGTTGAGGTATATGTGGAGTCAAAAAACGTTATCTATGGAGGCAAAGAAGGGAATGTATGAAAGTATAGTAGTACCAACACTCTTACATGGGTGTGAAGCTTGGGTGGTAAATGCAGCAGCGAGGAGACGGTTGGAGGCAGTGGAGATGTCCTGTTTAAGGGCAATGTGTGGTGTAAATATTATGCAGAAAATTCGGAGTGTGGAAATTAGGAAAAGGTGTGGAGTTAATAAAAGTATTAGTCAGAGGGCAGAAGAGGGGTTGTTGAGGTGGTTTGGTCATTTAGAGAGAATGGATCAAAGTGGAATGACATGGAAAGCATATAAATCTATAGGGGAAGGAAAGCGGGGTAGGGGTCGTCCTCGAAAGGGTTGGAGAGAGGGGGTAAAGGAGGTTTTGTGGGCAAGGGGCTTGGACTTCCAGCAAGCGTGCGTGAGCGTGTTAGATAGGAGTGAATGGAGACGAATGGTACTTGGGACTTGACGATCTGTTAGAGTGTGAGCAGGGTAATATTTAGTGAAGGGATTCAGGGAAACCGGTTATTTTCATATAGTCGGACTTGAGTCCTGGAAATGGGAAGTACAATGCCTGCACTTTAAAGGAGGGGTTTGGGATATTTGGCAGTTTGGAGGGATATGTTGTGTATCTTTATATGTGTATGCTTCTAAACTGTTTTATTCTGAGCACCTCTGCAAAAACAGTGATAATGTGTGAGTGTGGTGAAAGTGTTGAATGATGATGAAAGTATTTTCTTTTTTGGGATTTTCTTTCTTTTTTGGGTCACCCTGCCTCGGTGGGAGACGGCCGACTTGTTGAATATATATATATAATATATATATATATATATATATATATATATATATATATATATATATATATATATATATATATATATATATATATATATATATATATATATATACATATATATATATATTATGCAATAATCGCGAACAAGCGATACAAAATGTAAATATAAAATAACCTCGGAGGGAGTTGAATGATAGCTCTAAGTATTTCGTGTTGCAATCAACACCTCATCAGGAGCTTGCAGTGTCGCAGAAAAAAAAGGAGGAATTCCAAGCAAATACGTTCAGAGGAAGCATGTCTGGTCGAGGAGACACGCTTGTGGGAAATAAAGGCAGTCAAAAGTAAGTTGTATGGAATGAGACATTATTATATGTAGACTGCCCTTCAATACACTCAGATCTAAAATATAGTATCACAACAATGTAACAGAATGCACAGTCATACAGTGTAAATGTTACGTAATGAGAGAGGAAACATTCACACATTGTTATTGTCTTTAGGCTTAGCAAATGCTGAAGAAATTCCTGCTGGATATTTTAAATGCACATCCTGAAGACCCGCCACATATGTGTACCCAAACCACAATTAAAACTTTTTTCAACATTTACATTTAGAACGATCTCCAGGTCTAATTTCTTTTGTGCCAACGTCGGGCACAGAAGAGGAATTTTTTTCTTGGGCGAACGTGCAAGATTCTGTCGAGTGTTGCTGCTTGGGTTTCGTAGAAACGGATTTTGTAAGTATACTGAGTATTGTTTCTTGATTTACGAGGATTTGTTAGGCAATGAAAATTTTTGTGTCTAAGATCAGTTCGTGGCAGGAATGTTGTGTACAGAATAACAAATTCAGATGATGAATTAGGCGCATATGCAAGACCTGGGTATTTTCATTTTTAAAATAAGGATACTCAGGTATTGAACCTGTGTCTAATTCAATGAATTTGTCCATATTGTATTCCACTGATGAATTAATGAAATTACAAGGCAAGTGGTAGTATGAAAGAAAAATTTCGCAAAACATTAGAAGGCTCTTACAGATTGCTTAGTCTCGTACAATGAATAGAGAAATATTGGTTAGTTGTAGAATGTATGGAAGTGTTACAGACATGGTTGGTAAGGCTGGACCGCGGGTGTGAGAGACCTACTAAGAAGTGAGACTATAACGATGCAACAGCTTGTGGGAGCTAGAATCCCAATGGTGTGTTGCAGAAATTGCTGAAAATAAAAAGACACAAGTTGCAGAACTAGCTCTAATATCGACATCGTCTCGGTGTAAGAGAGGGAAACTTTGCCGTAGTTATAGCTTGTTCCATAGCGTATGCGTTTGTTTAATGTGGAAGCATGTTTTATAGAAGGGAGTTGGGCCGAGTGGTCATTGAAACCAAAGACGCTACTGGAGTATAATCATGGTTAGATCTGAGATGAAGTTCGGGGAGAACTGGGTAGCCGGATATGGGTTACGGAGGTGAAAGGTACAATGCCTTCACTTTGATCCTGATAGCATTCACCTCGAAGTCCTATTCGAAAGACGGCTTCCAAGCAAATGGTGATGAATGAAGTTTTGTCCTCCTACTCTGGTAGTGAGAAGGTTGGAGTGAGCATGCCAGCCGTCCCATTAACCACAAATACCATGGCACTGTTCTAAAAAAAAAAAAAAAAAAACACACACAAATGGGCAGTTGTTGACGGAGTCTTGAACTGTTAAAATATATATGACTGTTTTTACATGAGCCCCGCCGGGTGGGTGCCCGTTTTCTGTCCCTCGGTAGTCTTTTTTTTCTTTTAATCATCTTTAATTTTTTTTTAAAATTTCCGCCTTTTCCTAACCTAACTTAACTTAAAGGCTGCAAACACTTGTGTGACAGTGTGACGTATTACAAGAAGCGGGTTGCAAAATGCAAAAAAAAACGCAATAAAACACAACAACTGGTGTAAACATTCTACAAGACCAACACCTGATGTAAACATTCACAAGACACAAAAACCGGATTAAACATTCTACAAGACACAACAAACGGGATGTAAACATTTTAAAAGACACAAAAACTGGATGTAAACATTCTACAAGACACAACAAGGGTTAAACATTCTAAAGACACAACAACTGGATGTAAACATTCTAAAAGAACAACAACTGGATGTAAACATTCTACAAGCCACATCAACGGGGATGTAAACATTCTTACAAGACACAACAACTGGATGTAAAATTCTACAAGACCACAAAAACTGGAGTAAACATTCTACAAGACACAACAAATGGTGTAAACATTCTACAAGACACAACACCTGGATGTAAAATTCTACAGAACAACAACTGGATGTAAAATCTACAAGACACAACAACTGGATGTAAACCCACTCTACAAGAACAAAAAATGGATGTTAACATTCTACAGACACAACAACTGGATGTAAACATTCTACAAGACACAACAACTGATGTAAACATTCTACCAAACACAAAACTGGATTTTTAAACATTCTATAAGCCCAACACCTGGATGTAAAACATTCTAAAGACACAACAACTGGATGTAAAAAATTTACAAGACACAACACTGGATGTAAACATTCTACAAGCCACATAAAACTGATGTAAACATTCTACAAGACACAACAACTGGATGTAAACATTCTAAAAGCCAAACAACTGGATGAAAAACATTCTACAAGCCAACATCACTGGATGTAAACATTCTACAAGACACAACAACTGGATGTAAACATTCTACAAGACACAACAACTGGATGTAAACATTCTACAAGACACAACAACTGGATGTAAACATTCTACAAGACACAACAACTGGATGTAAACAATCTACAAGCCACAACAACTGGATGTAAACATTCTACAAGACACAACAACGGATGTAAACTTCTACAAGACACAACAACTGGATGTAAACATTCTACAAGACACAACAACTGGATGTAAACATTCTACAAGACACAACAACTGGATGTAAACATTCTACAAGACACAACAACTGGATGTAAACATTCTACAAGACACAACAACTGGATGTAAACATTCTACAAGACACAACAACCGGATGTAAACATTAAAAAGCCACAACAACTGGATGTAAACATTCTACAAGACACAACACTGGATGGTAAACATTCTACAAGACCACAACAACTGGATGTAAACATTCAACAAGACACAACAACTGGATATAAACACTCTACAAGCCACAACAACTAGATGTAAACATTCTACAAGCCACAACAACTGGATGTAAACATTCTAAAAAGACACAACAACTGGATGAAAAACATTCACAAGACACAACAACTGGATGTAAACATTCTACAAGACACAACAACTGGATGTAAACAATCTACAAGCCACAACAACTGGATGTAAACATTCTACAAGACACAACAACTGGATGTAAACATTCTACAAGACACAACAACTGGATGTAAACATTCTACAAGACACAACAACTTGATGTAAACATTCTACAAGCCACAACAACTACTTGAAAAACTCCTGCAAGTTTGATGTTACTGCTGATTAAATTAAGATAAGAGAAATTCTGAGCAAGTATCATAAATTTACTTGTAATTGATACACTAATAGGATGGCAATTAGTAAATAATTAGTAAATAATTTAAGCTCAAACAGGTTCCTGTTAGCTCCGTTAAGTGCATCTTCCCAGGCCCCTTTTCCGTCTGTTCGCTTGCGCTACTGTGCACGGGTTGGATATGGTTATTATTATTTATATTTTTAAATTATTTTTATTTTTATTTTTATTTTAAAATTTAATTTATTTTAATTATTTTTATTTTACTTCCGTCCACAGGACAGTTATTGACTGCACAATAAAACAGTCACTTCGACAACAACCACACTCTGTTACAAAGGAGGATTTGATTGACATCATGCGGACATTCAGTCTACGAGACAGCTTGAGGAGAAGACTCCTATACCAGATAATGATTCTGAATGGGTAAACTGACCAATAATATCCTACGCAAGCTAGATTATCAGGTCTTGCATTCGCCTGAAATCTAAGTCTCGTTGCTTCCTCGGCTGAAAATGATCGTAATTGTGATTTATTTGTCTCCATTAGAGGCGTGAGAACCTTGTGATCGCTATGAGTGAGATAACTCGGTCTAGCCATCTCTCTCTCCCCTTCAACTCCCACTCAGATGTCATACAGAAAAGAATTTTTTTTTTTTTTTGCAGTGTGGAGTGCGTTGACTCAAGAGGTATTGTATGTAATAAATTGTAATGAGATTGTATAGCTTCACATTATATTCATTATCTTATCTTGTACGGTTTTTGGACTCTTGAAAACATACATAAGCTTCCCTGGTACCAGATTGCTAAGTTTTTAATCTTTATTGAAAATATCTCACTTTTGAATTTGCATATGGATTATTGGAGAGTCGCGCGATTCCCTTTTTGAACTGTACAAGTTCGACACATTTTACAGATTCAATTTTCTTTTATAATTAGATTTTCTGCAGAGTCACACCGGAGTTCTCCACAAATAAATAGATATAACAGTCTCTCATTACTTCGTAACCTTGATTTTATCTTACTACCTCAGTAGGCCAATCACAGTGTGTGTTACAGCGGTGTTGACGGTTATTGTTTACAACCAGCTGTAGTGTCTTGTGTGTTTACAACCAGCTGTAGTGTCTTGTGTGTTTACAACCAGCTGTAGTGTCTTGTATGTTTACAACCAGCTGTAGTGTCTTGTATGTTTACAACCAGCTGTAGTGTCTTGTATGTTTACAACCAGCTGTAGTGTCTTGTGTGTTTACAACCAGCTGTAGTGTCTTGTATGTTTACAACCAGCTGTAGTGTCTTGTATGTTTACAACCAGCTATAGTGTCTTGTGTGTTTACAACCAGCTGTAGTGTCTTGTGTGTTTACAACCAGCTGTAGTGTCTGTGGTACAACACTTGTAGTGTCTTGTAGTTACAACCAGCTGTAGTGTCTTGTATGTTTACAACCAGCTATAGTGCCTTGTATGTTTACAACCAGCTGCAGTATCTTGTATGTTTACAACCAGCTATAGTGTCTTGTATGTTTACAACCAGCTGTAGTGTCTTGTATGTTTACAACCAGCTGTAGTGTCTTGTATGTTTACAACCAGCTGTAGTGTCTTGTATGTTTCAACCTGTAGTGTCTTGTTGTTTACAACCAGCTGTATGGTTTGTATGTTTACTAACCACTTAGTTTTGTATGTTTACAACCAGCTGTAGTGTCTTGTATGTTTACAACCACTGTAGTGTCTTGTGTGATTACAACACTGTAGTGTCTTTTGTTTACAACCACCTGAGTGTCTTGTATGTTTACAACCAGCTGTAGTGTCTTGTATGTTACAACCAGCTATAGTGCCTTGTATGTTTACAACAGCTGCAGTATCTTGTAGTTACAACCAGCTATATGTCTTGTTATTCCAAACCACTGTAGTGTCTTGAATGTTTACAACCAGCTGTAGTGTCTTGTATGTTTACAACCAGTGTAGTGTCTTGTATGATTTACAACCAGCTGTAGTGTCTTGTATGTTTACAACCAGCTGTAGTGTCTTGTATGTTTACAACCAGCTGTAGTGTCTTGTATGTTTACAACCAGCTGTAGTGTCTTGTATGTTTACAACCAGCTGTAGTGCGGTGACATATCAACATTTTCCTACAATATTATGTAATTAATTTCTGTATTGGTGTCTGTTTATTCATAAAGTGTAAATATACACTGAGAGTTCATCTTTTTTGGTTTAAAGCCTATCGACTGGTGTTGTTGCTAGGCCATTATGCAGTCATAGGCTCTTGCGCTACCCTTCACAGGATGAATATGGAGTTTGCAATAACCTTGCAGCTTCTGCGACATATTTCGAGAGTCGGTTGCTGAGGGCGCCAGCCACCTTCAAACCAACTAGCAACTGTTCTTTAATCCCTAAAAAATAGGATTTGAATAAGCTCCCAGAGAGAGAGAGAGAGAGAGAGGAGAGAGAGAGAGACTGCTAGGAGTATAGCTGGTTAATTGGGTTTAAAGCTTATCGACTACTCGAGGGTCATTCATTCTTCACGTGGCACTTTCACTACCAGTCAAGAACGCTTCAATCCCTAAAATAAAGACGAAACTCTGAGCGTATATACACACTGGATGTATGTGATCTTTTATTTGGTGTGTATAATACCCAACGAGAGATATAATTCTCGGAGTATATTCCTTGTCTGTTACTATTTTATTAAGTTTCTTTTTTATAAAGTTCTATTTTTTTTTGTTTTATTTCCTGCTTTATATCAACAGTTTTATATTTCATTATTCGTATTGTTATTGTATTATATATTATTTAAAATATGCTCTTTTCTTTCCCCCTCATTGTCCTGGGAAGCTCACATGCGAAGCTCACATGCGAAGCTCACATGCGAAGCTCACATGCGAAGCTCACAGGCGAAGCTCACATGCGAAGCTCACATGCGAAGCTCACAGGCGAAGCCACATGCGAAGCTCACAGGCGAAGCTCACATGCGAAGCTCACATGCGAAGCTCACATGCGAAGCTCACATGCGAAGCTCACAGACGAAGCTCACATGCGAAGCTCACAGGCGAAGCTCACAGGCGAAGCTCACATGCGAAGCTCACAGGCGAAGCTCACATGCGAAGCTCACAGGCGAAGCTCACAAGCAAAATTCACATTCACTTAATGTTGAATGGTGGCACGGCATAATGCGAGCGGCCTGACTTCTGTATTTTGTTAACCTCGGGAATGACTCGAGTCCAGGAGAGTACAGGCTGTGAATAGTGTATTTCGGAGCTCTCACACTGCTTAAAAAATTGATGTAGCTGAGAACGAAGACAAAAAGAAAGCAGGAGCGGAGAACCAGTGATACTGGATAGGAAGCAGGGAGAAAGGACGAAGGTAGGAATGAAGAGGAAACGGGGTGTGAATAGGAAGAAAGTGGTATGAGGGTCAGGCAAAGAACGTCGTAGAAGAGAGACGCAAAGAAAAACGGATTGTAGTGAACAACAGGAGAAACGAATGGACGAATAATTAACTGCGTTAGACACGTCAAGCAGAATCAGGAAGGGCACAAACGGTCATGATGAGTTTCGATAACAGCTGAATGGGAAATAAGAGTCATCAATGTGCGAATAAAAGGACTAAAGCACGAATACTGGAAAAGGAAAGATAACTGGAAAGACATTTCTGTCAGTCTTTCTCTCTCTCTCTCTCCTTCTCAAAACTACACAACACACAACACTACACAACACAATCACACACACACATATAATGCTATTGCATAGAAGCTCAGAGAAAGATTTTTTTGCTTCATCTCAGTCTCACTAACGCATCCTTCATTTCACAATGGTGCGCTTTGTTATGACTGTCTTTTTTTGGTTCCTTGATCTAATGACTAGATTGTTTCAGGTTCTATGCATATTAAAGCGTTGCTAGGCAGTGATTCAGCGGTACTGAATTGAACTGGTGTTCCTGTGAGCAGCTGGAGTGTGTCAGTGTTGTTGCTATGCTGCATTTAGTTGATAGTCTGCTGTGTTGTGTGCTGGTGTTTCTGCTGTGTTAGTGCAGTGATGCTGTTGTTGGTGCTGTGCTGTTGTTGTGCTGTGCTGCTAGTTTTGTCTGTTCTGCTGTTGTTAGTGTTACTAGTTGCGTATTGTTGGTAACTGTGCTTTAAGCTGTTCGTTGTCTGAGCTGGTTTCTATTGCTGGTGTGTTGACTGCAATTGAGTTTTTCTTGTGCTGTTGCCTGTGTTCTTTGCTGGATAGGAGCAGTGCTATTGCTGCATTTGTTGTGTTCTGCTGGTGCTGATTGCTACTGGTGTTACCTGCTGATGCAGCAGGAGCAGTGTTGTGACTAATGCGTTGTTGCTGCTCTATTGCTATTCGCTGTAGGTTTTCATGTACTACCGTTATAATTGTTGAGTTTGTAATGGTTTGAGCACGTGTTGCAAGCGAGTTGAGGGTGTCTGCTTGTGTTGTCTTTCTATTTTGCTGTTTGCTTGCATTTTTTGTGCTAGTACGATTGCTCACAGAATTGACTAACCATAAAGAACCAAATTGGCCTAATCATTAAGAATTTAACTCATATTGTAGCCAAAACGTATCAATAGTAGTTTTTGAGATCTGTTTTAAAATTATACTCACAAACTTAAATACAGTAAGGTCAAGTTTCAATCTAGTTTGAGTAATTAAATTTTGTGAAACTTTTAAAGCACTACTACACATTTCACTAGTCAAACAGTGACACACACACACACACACACACAACACCACAACCAAGATCTAAAATTACCAACTATATGTACAAATGAAAATATATTTATATAATAATAATATATTAATAATATAGTATATATCTATAGATATTATTAATATACAAAATCATTATAATAAATATAATATAATATTACTTAAACGTTAAGAAAATTTCACAAACAAATTTTCGATTCTTGCAAGAATTAGACACATTTTTAAAGATATAGTTGCTAACGAATAATATATTTTCATTTATTAAAAATTAATATATACTAAATTCATAGTAATATATTTTATTTCATATATAAAATGTTCGAAGTATTAGAGCTTACATTAGTTTCAAGACGCTATTTCCCAAATTCGATTCTGCATTGTTTCGATGGTAAAGTGAATATTAAATTTTCTCATATATTATATAAAATTTTACTTATAAATGAAAGCTCAAAATGTGTATGAACTTTACACTTACATGTCAAGTATTCCCCGCTAAATTGTCCCTCTGATACACAAATTGATCGTTACCAGCATGGTAACTGTGAATTCAATTTCCATCATATAATAAATTCTGCACTCCACCGAGCTCACAGTGTTTTTCATTGTACCACTACAAACTAGATGTTCAAGTATCCTGCCGCAATTGTCTCCCTCAGAGAAACCAACGTCCAACATGTACCTGTTATCAGCAATCGAATACCAAAAAAAATCACAAGCTGAACTAGTGGTTTTGATCATTTACACTAGGCAGTGGCTGACGCAATTAGATCCCTCCTGAAAAAAACGCACTCCACAATCAGTCCATGTATCATAACAAAAAACAACTGCTGGTCTGTGGTTTCAGACGAACAGGGAGTGATTAATTACTGTAGCTCACTGCCACGGTGTCTGAATCCCCCTAACATATCTCTATGTATATATATAAATGATCATGCTGAGTGGTATATTATATAGAATATAATATAATTTATATACATCAGATTCTATAAAAATATATACGTATATTATATTTTATATTATAAATCATACTATATTATATATATAATATATATATTAATATAATATATATATATATATATATATATATATATAATATATATAATAATATATATATATATATATATATTATATATATATATATAATATATATATATATATATATATATATATAATATACATATAATCACACTTGCTACTGTGGAGAACGATCACGACAATCCCATAAAGCAATGACTGCTTGAATATATGGATGATAACTCTGAGTTTTTTTGCTCTTCACAATCTGGGTTGAATTTTGCAACAAGATTGCGACCTGAATACCTCATGGCCTTTATCTCGTGTTCTTAAAAGCCGAAATTGTTATTGTTGCTGAAACCTGTTCAGTTGTGATGGTCATGCCAGGAGCATTGTCTCTTCATGTATTGAGCTTCATGTTTTTTGTATGTCATAGTTAGTGGTTCGTGTGTGTGTGTGTGTTAGCTACCAATTGCTAAAGGCACGTGTCGCTAAGACACTTGGCCAGTTGTGTTTATATGTGTTTGGGCGTGTGTGTGTTAGTTGTGTTTATGTGTAGTAGTAGTTACTGGTTGTCAAAGGCACTGTGTGCGTGCGCGCGCGCGCGCGGTGTGTGTGTGTGTGTGTGTGTGTGTGTGTGTGTGTGTGTGTGTGTGTGTGTATCTGTGTGTGTCTGTGTGTGTCTGTGATTTATTAATATTTAACACAGTAATGTTTTAACATTAGTTGATGATAGTGCCATGGCCAATTATGAAGGTTCAGCCATTGAGTTATCTTGAAAGAAATTGTCTTAATAGCTGTCTATACAGTTTCTTCCAGTATTATATAAAATGTATATAGCTGACACTGTCCTAAATAAAGTGTGTCTAGCGACTGGATCACTGACTCTGCAGTTGTCTATAGTTTACCAGCATTTTTTATAAGATGTATATGTTAGTACATCGGTACGACAACGAAACAGCCCAAAAGAGACTAATAACTGACTAAATCAATATTCTCAGGCATCATGAAACACGAGCATGCTGTCAGGGTCTTAGCTAGCTACTTTGCAGAAAAAGAACTGAGATTGACAGAGACGCTCTATACTCAATACCTTGAGCAGAGGCACATGAGGGCCCCTGCGACTGTATATATAGCTCTATGTACCACTAAAACCTTTCTTAATAATGTCCGTTTTTTTCATTATAGAAACAAAGTTCATTAAGGGAATTATGCAGGAGGAATGGAAAAACTCCTTTCTGTTTACAAAATTCCTCAAAAAGAGATTCATTTTATATGAAGTTAGTTGACAGACAAGCCATACGAGAACGCGGGGACGAGAATGTTGCTAAAAATGTTTATAAAACATTAATGACCTTGTTGCTATCAGCTCTGCAGAAGAGTAAAGCTCCATTAATCAAACTGGAACTGGATATAGCTTGACTTTCGCCTATTTCCAAGACACGGTAGAACTCTAATCGGTTTAATCAATTAAAATAAATCTCCACTCTTCTAATTCTCACCTTTTTAAATATATCCATCCTGACTGCTGAGAGCTTCATTGTTTTCCATATTAATTAATATAAATATGAGGCACCTCCGTCCAATAGAAGGGATGTCAAACGTAAAAATATATTTAACACAAACACTCGACAAAATTGGAAAAAAAAAGCTCGGTAATAAATCATTCACACGTAGACCAAAGGTTCTTCAACGTGTGCACCTGACGCGTGTGTACCCGCAGCGTGTGCACATGATCACCAGCAAGCACAAAGTATTTGCGCACACAGCCGTCATTTGTTTCTGACACTTAATTACAAATTCGCACATGAACGCACGGAAGCGCTTTGATGAAGTCTGTATCACCAGAACCTCCCGCTTCCCCCCAGCATCCTCCCACTCCCCATCCTCCCCTCCCCACACAAACCCCCTCCCCATGGAACCTTCACCACCTCTGTAAAACGATATTCCTGTGATGCTCAATATAATATAGTCGCTTAGTGATTTCATTTTGGCGCCACCCAAAAAAAAAAAATCAATCTGAATATTAATTATAGCTGCCGGAAGCAACGGGTGTATTTTTTTTTTAATTATTATTGTTGAAATGAAAACGGGGAGAGTGTTTGTGTTATGGAATTGACGGAGCATGCGGGGGGAAACAATCACATACAGGCATTCCATTGTTTTGTAGATCGTGTTGGATGTTATTCCGATTCTCTGTACCCACCTCCCTGCTCTGCTCTGATAGTGTTATCACTCCACGTCTACGCCAGTTACTTTACCCTCATATATTTGATATGAGAGGAGGTTAGGAAGCTTGAGCTCCAGCTTCTGGACCTGCATATCGGCAATAAACCCTTCTGGAGAGTTACCTTGATACTGAGGAAGGAATTGGCACTGTCTATCACACCTTTCTCTTTAAACACCTATGAGGCCAGAGAAGGGCTCTTGATCCAAACAGCTGGACTAATCTTCTTCCTTGGATTGAACCTGACTGCTTATTACTCCCCAAGCAGTTTATTATCCCTACGGGTTTAACACTTCATTCTGATTATAATAAAAAAAATTGCTTTCACAACACCTGATAACATGTCTCATATATATATATATATATATATATATATATATATATATATATATATATATATATTATATATATATATATATTATATATATATATATATATATATATGAGACACTGTGTTGCTAGCTTAATTCTTTTATCCTGTCTCTTCAAATGCCACTTACAACCAATCACTTCAAAAAAGTTTTATATAAACTCTTGATAATTATATGAATTAAAATAATGACTCTTCGCTTATCTTGGGTTTAACTGAATTTAATCACAGGATATATACATAGAGAAGAGCATTTTTTTCAGCGCATATATACTGAGAGTTTGTTTTATCCTATATTTTAGGGGTTATTTTTCTCTGGTTGTGAAAAGGTTACTAGTAACCTTAATAATAACCCTAGTGCAGTCAATGGGCTTTAAATTCCATTAACCAATCGACCCCCAACCAACAGAATCAGTTAGTTTACTAACCCAGAAGTTGTGATCAATGTTAATGATACTTGTGTGCGAAACAGCAGCTCAGTGTTTGACATCTCTTTAGTTGTTCCTAGTTTACCTGCCGGCAAAGAAGTCACAAATATTTTTTCACAGAGGATGAGTCTTTCAACCTATTGATTATATTTCTATGGTTATACTTGTGGCTAACCTCTGCGATGTTTCCATTTACTTTATATTCCTCACGGGTTTAAGGCAGTATGGTCTATATAGATTTTTAAATTCTTGCTCAGATGTTTGAAACTGATTTTAAATTTGTCAGTAATGTTCATTCCGCCCATGTTTTTCTGTCTTCCTTCTTCAAAAGGTTCACTGAGATGATCAGACCTTTTTTTTTTTCCTTTTCCACGTCTTCCCTTCTGGAAGTACTAGTCCTCTAGCCTCATTCTGTGTGTTGAACTCAAATAGTGACTAGTTAGACCATTACTGTAGCTTTCCTCTAGCACTGTACAGCCGTCATCTCTACTTATTCTCGTAAATTGTTATATCAGTCTCAATCGTGTATTTATAAAGGGGTTTACTCCAGTATCTCATTAACTTACATCAGAAACGGTGTGAGAGGAAAATGATACTCATGTTAGACTCGGCTCATTTCTTCTTTCCATCTTGAGACGATTATACAGGGTAATTCACGGAGGCAGGCTCAGTGGGTCACACTCAAAGGCAGTGTGACCCTTGAATGTAAGGATGACCTACCATTGCAGGATGATTCACCAAGTCAAAGTGGCTCACTTAGGCAGCATTATACTCTAGATATTTCATCATATATTGTCATTCTCAACAGAATTTTCACTATCATTCTCGCCATCATTCTTGGCATCATTCTCACCATCATTCTGCACCGGCTGCACAAGCTTCCTACACATCGATCACAAGACTTTTTCATTTCAGCGACTAGCGATTCAAGTCACAATATTTGTCGGATCGCAGAGAATAATGGCATCCGAAGCCTCGTGGATTTTATTAGATCATAAAAGTTTAAAGAGGAAGTGACAGAGGACGAGAGGACTACCTTGCAAGGGGAAAGCGGGGGGTGGGGAGGTTTTGGGGGATGGGAGATGTTGGCAGCATTGTGAGTGGGAAGAGGGATGCTGGCAGGAGTGTAGGTGGAAAGGAGATACTGAGATGAGGGTGAAGAAGGAGAAATGAGATGAGTGGTATTAAAGAGGACAAGGAAAGATGATGTGGAAAGGGAAGGGGAGAGAAAGGATGGAGAAATAATATTGGTTTGAGGGTAACAAACGATGAGGGCAAATGGTTGTTCAGAGGGTAAGTATAATGGGATTGAATGAAGGATATTGACATAACTATAATGAGGGAGGGGGAGGATGGGTGGAGGGATGTTGTCAGAAGGGAGATGAAAGAGGATAAAGGAAGAGGGATGTTAAAATGAAATTAAGGAAGGTGGCAAGAAACGGATGTTTATGATAAAGGAGAATAAAGGATAAGGAGAAAATGGGATGCAGAAATGACAGCATGTGAACAAGGATAGTGACAAAGGTGGAGCTGAAGAGGGCGGAATGTAAATGGCGAACAATGTGCAACAGATTTTCAGCATCAACAGTGTAGACTAATCATATTAATCCATTTAAAAGAGGGATCGGCCCTTAAAACAAGCGTACAATATGCACAACTTTGACCAACTTGAAGAGACATTCACACCTTACGCTGTCCTCCAGAACTTTAAGATACACTCATGCTTTACACTGTTTTCCGGAACCTTAAAACATACCCACACTTTACATTATTCTTCGGAACCTTAAAATACATCCGTACCTTACACCGTTCTCCAAAAAAATAAGACAAATTCGTACTTTACATTGTTCTTCAAAACCTTAAAACACACCCACATCTTATAATTTTCTCCAGAATCTTAAAACACATCCACACCTTACAGTGATCACACTGAACCAGCAAAAGTAAATCTTACTTCTATAATAAACACACTAAACTCTTTGTCTTTCCAATTTCAACTTTCCCAAATCTATCAAAAGCCTTTCAGATTTCTTTTACAAGACCAAACGGCCCAGTAGGAACCAAACAGAATTTTCGTTGTTGTGAATCCTCTTTAATCCTTCGTAATCTTTGGCAAGTGACGGTATACTGCGTGATGGCGGAAGTCGAGTGAGGAAAGGGAAGGAAAGGGAATGAGAGGGCAGAAGGGGAGGAGATTTGAAAAATAGAAAATTGAGAAAATCCAAAGGATGCCGAAGATAGGAGAATTATTGTTATTACTGTGATGGGGAGCGCTAAACCCGATCCAAAGAAAGGGAGAGTAGTTCTGATTCCTTGGATAAAGAGCCCTTCACTGGCATCAAGGCACCTCTCATAAAGGGAAGGAAAGGAGCTTTGGGAGACAGGAAAGAAGGAGTAAGGTAATGTAAGAGAAGTATGAGGAATGAAATCGGAGGGGAGAGACAGGAGGGATATATGGAGGAGGAAGATGGAAGGGGGAACGGATGTGAGAGCGATGGGATGTGAGTGTGATAGAATGTGAAAGAGATGGGATGTGGGAGGGATAGGATGCGGGAAGGATGGGATATGAAAGGAATGGGATTACCTGGAGGTTACCTGGAGGTTATTCCGGGGATCAACGCCCCCGCGGCCCGGTCCACGACCAGGCCTCCCGATGGATCAGGGCCTGATCAACTAGGCTGTTACTGCTGGCCGCACGCAGTCCGACGTACGAGCCACAGCCCGGCTGATCCGGCACTGACTTTAGGTATCTGTCCAGCTCTCTCTTGAAGGCAGCCAGGGGTTTATTGGCAATTCCCCTAATGCTTGATGGGAGGCTGTTGAACAGTTTTGGGCCCCGGACACTTATGGTGTTTTCTCTTAGTGTACCAATGGCGCCCCTACTTTTTATTGGCGGCATTTTGCATCGCCTGCCCAGTCTTTTACTTTCGTAGGGAGTGATTTCTGTGTGCAGATTTGGGACCATTCCTTCCAAGATTTTCCAAGTGTAGATTATGATATATCTCTCCCTCCTGCGTTCCAACGAGTACAAGTCAAGTGCTTCCAAGCGTTCCCAGTAGTTAAGGTGCTTGACAGAACTTATACGTGCAGTAAAGGATCTCTGTACACTCTCTAGATCTGCGATTTCACCTGCTTTGTATGGAGATGTTAATGTACAGCAGTATTCCAGCCTAGAGAGAACAAGTGATTTGAAAAGGATCATCATGGGCTTGGCATCTCTCGTTTTGAAAGTTCTCATTATCCATCCTATCATTTTCTTTGCACGTGCGATCGTGGCACTGTTGTGATCCTTGAAAGTGAGATCCTCAGACATTACTACTCCCAGGTCCCTTACATTATTTTTCCGCACTATTGTATGGCCGGAGTCAGTAGTATACTCTGTTCTAGTTATTATCTCCTCCAGTTTTCCATAACGGAGTAGTTGGAATTTGTCCTCATTGAACATCATATTGTTTACCGTTGCCCACTGGAAAACTTTGTTTATATCTTCTTGGAGGTTAACCGCGTCCTCAGCAGATGACAGCCTCATGCAGATCCTAGTATCATCCGCAAAGGATGATACGGTGCTGTGGTGTATATCTCTGTTTATGTCTGATATGAGGATAAGAAATAAGAGAAATGATACGTGACTGGCTAAACGCCGTCAAAATAAAAAAAACTCATGTGTTGGACATGTGTCTAATCTATCATTCTGACTTTCCGGAACACTTCCCAACATTCCCAAAAAAAAAAGAAATTAACTTGTATCTACGAAATACACGGAGTAGGTCACCAGCCATAAGCAAGTAGAGGCCTGGTCACAGACCGGGCCGCGGGGGCGTTGACCCCCGAAACTCTCTCCAGGTAAACTCCAGGTAAAGTATGGAGAGGCAAAAATACCGGCAGTCATAGCGTGTTGGTACACGTACGAGATGGATATCAATACTGACTAACTGTGAGATAAAGTCATGCGTGAAACCCTTTGAGAAAGAATGAGAAAGACCTCGGAATGCGAAACGCCTCATGTAATTCATGTTCTAAGCGTTGCAAACGAGTCATAATTTCAAAGGAATGAGCACGAACACTTAATATTTATAACAAACCTTGAATGAGACAAAGTTCTTTTCCGGGTAAAGCATATTGTACACACTGGGTTTTAAAGCCCATAAACTATGTAACAATTCCACACTCGCATACACACACATACTTGAACACAAGGGTATAAATAAATAAAAAACTGCCACAAATACGTGCTCACACAAATCAAACTGAGTCTTACATGCTCGTTAACAAACAGAGAGATTTTGTTTATTTTCATGCACTGCATTTCTGAAATACAACTAAGACTCTCTCAGTAACAACAGAGGAATTAAACTGCTGTAAAGTTTTGCATATAAATATTGGAGAAATTATTCGTGCATGATTTGATTAAGAAAGAATGATGTATATATTATATATATATATATATATATATATATATATATATAATATATATATATATATATATATATAATATATATATATATATATATATATATATATATATATTCTTCTTCTTTCAACAAACCAGCCGTATCCCACCGAGGCAGGGTGGCCCAAAAAGAAAAACAAAAGTTTCTCTTTTTAAATTTAGTAATTTATACGGGAGAAGGGGTTACTAGCCCCTTGCTCTCGGCATTTTAGTTGCCTCTTACAACACGCATGGCTTACGGAGGAAGAATTCTGTTCCACTTCCCCATATATATATGTATATATATATATATATATAATATATATATATATATATATATATATATATATATATATATATATATATATATAATGATATAATATATATATATATATATATATATAATATATATATATATATATTATATATATACTATATGTATATATATATAATATATATATATATATATATATATATATATATATATATATATATATATATATATATGTATATATATATATATATATATATATATATATATATATATATATATATATATATTATATATAATATATATATATCGTGTTACCCCTTTCACTTTTTGTCAAGATTTTAGGACATGGAATTCACCAATCAAACTTATGAGGCCCCCGGGAGCGATGAGGGCCAGTGAGGCGAGCCGGATACCTCGTGCGGGACTGCATGCACCCAATGAATTCTCTTCCTCTCCTCCATCTCTCCTCTCCTGCTCTTCTTCCTCCTCCTCCTTCGTTGGTAGTTATGCCTCAGGGGGGTGCTGAAAGGAGGAGTCTAGGGGATAAGATGAGAGTGGAGGTGTTTCAGTGAAGATAAGGACTAGGAATGTGGAGAAAAGAGATCGGAGGATGCTTGAAGAGTGGATTTGAAGGATACCATGTAGTTATTGTACTCCTGTGACGAGCTTTTCTGTTTCTTTTCCTGTTTCGTGAGAATGAGCATTGACGGGCGCGCTTGAGTCGTATTATCTTTTGCAGACGATTCTAAAGCAAGTACAAAAGTCGCCTCAGTAGAAGACACAAGAAAAACTAGAAATAGAAATTAATAAAGTCTTCCAAAGTGCAAATGAAAATAACATTTTGTTGAATATCTTCAAAATTCAACTGCTTTCACAAGGAAGGAAAGAAGTCCTCAAAACGAGAACAGTATGTAAATGTATACAGAGCGTAACGAACAGGTAAAAGACTTTGGAATATGTCTGTGAGAGGATGTGTCATTTGGAAAACATAGTAAGGCAAATGCAGTAAAGACAAGGAAAATGACGTGGCGAATTACGAGAACTTTCAATATTATAAGAGAAGCAACGGTAGTATTGTTAATTTTTAAATCACTCGTGTTCTCAGGACTTGAATATTGATTTGTGCTCACAGCATCCTATAAGGCAGGAGAGACAGAGGGGCTGGATAATGTACAGAGGTCATACACTACCCGCACAAACTCAGTATAACATCTAACAACTGGGGAAGAGTAAAAGCAATTTGAATGTTCTTTTTGGAACAGAGAAGAGAGACATGTTTGAAAATATATTCATGGAAGATAACTGAGAACCTGGTCCCTAACCACAACTTTCTGGAGTGGGATAAATGGCAGAAAGTGTAGAAAATGACCAGGAAGGAGCAGTACAATTAGAGAAATACTCTCTCAAAATCTGTGACTCAAGAATCTTCAACATATTACGAGCAGAAATCAGAATTATTGAAGAAAGAAGATAGAAGCTTCTAAGAAGCTGGAGAACTTCCCTCTGCAAGTGCTGGATCAGGTGTGTTGTAATGGCTGTGTGATCCTGCGGGCAGCAAACACAAGCAGCCTGGTTGACCAAGTAGTTAGCAGCGAAGGCAGGCCTCAAGCCGGAGTGCAGGGAAAGAAGAGCCCTCGAACCGATCCCAGGTAATTCACAGGTAAAAATGGTCTTCTAAGGTGGTCCACTTGGGATTCAGACGGGAGACTCCTGGACTTCTTGCATGCCTGACTCAGATGATGATACATATACCTTAACGTGAAGCAGGATCTGCGGGTTACGCCTCCATTATCTACCAAGTAATGATTGTGCTAATATTGTGAGGAGAATATCCGCCACTCTACCTTCCTGTCATCAGGGAGATATTTTAGGAAATTTTTTATGAGTTGTGAGTACGTCATTTGGTCTTAATATTGAGTTTTTTCTCAGAGTTTCTCTCGCCTCATTTGCACCTGGCTTTAGAATTTTTGTCTCATTAGATTACCGTAAATTCAACCTTGAATGAGTCCACTGAGATCTTTGTAATGATTTATGGCAAATTTGTTTTTGCCAAATATATGCCACATATCTTAAGTATATATATATATATATATATAATATATATATATATATATATATATATATATATATATATATATAATATATATATATATATATATATATATATATATATATAATATATATATATATATATATATATATAGAGTTATTAAATGGAGAGTTAGAGGTATTGGGAAGATGGAAGGAATATTTTGAGGAATTGTTAAATGTTGATGAAGATAGGGAAGCTGTGATTTCGTGTATAGGGCAAGGAGGAATAACATCTTGTAGGAGTGAGGAAGAGCCAGTTGTGAGTGTGGGGGAAGTTCGTGAGGCAGTAGGTAAAATGAAAGGGGGTAAGGCAGCCGGATTGATGGGATAAAGATAGAAATGTTAAAAGCAGGTGGGGATATAGTTTTGGAGTGGTTGGTGCAATTATTTAATAAATGTATGGAAGAGGGTAAGGTACCTAGGGATTGGCAGAGAGCATGCATAGTTCCTTTGTATAAAGGCAAAGGGGATAAAAGAGAGTGCAAAAATTATAGGGGGATAAGTCTGTTGAGTGTACCTGGTAAAGTGTATGGTAGAGTTATAATTGAAAGAATTAAGAGTAAGACGGAGAATAGGATAGCAGATGAACAAGGAGGCTTTAGGAAAGGTAGGGGGTGTGTGGACCAGGTGTTTACAGTGAAACATATAAGTGAACAGTATTTAGATAAGGCTAAAGAGGTCTTTGTGGCATTTATGGATTTGGAAAAGGCGTATGACAGGGTGGATAGGGGGCAATGTGGCAGATGTTGCAAGTGTATGGTGTAGGAGGTAGGTTACTGAAAGCAGTGAAGAGTTTTTACGAAGATAGTGAGGCTCAAGTTAGAGTATGTAGGAAAGAGGGAAATTTTTTCCCAGTAAAAGTAGGCCTTAGACAAGGATGTGTGATGTCACCGTGGTTGTTTAATATATTTATAGATGGGGTTGTAAGAGAAGTAAATGCGAGGGTCTTGGCAAGAGGCGTGGAGTTAAAAGATAAAGAATCACACACAAAGTGGGAGTTGTCCACAGCTGCTCTTTGCTGATGACACTGTGCTCTTGGGAGATTCTGAAGAGAAGTTGCAGAGATTGGTGGATGAATTTGGTAGGGTGTGCAAAAGAAGAAAATTAAAGGTGAATACAGGAAAGAGTAAGGTTATGAGGATAACAAAAAGATTAGGTGATGAAAGATTGAATATCAGATTGGAGGGAGAGAGTATGGAGGATGTGAACGTATTCAGATATTTGGGAGTGGACGTGTCAGCGGATGGGTCTATGAAAGATGAGGTGAATCATAGAATTGATGAGGGAAAAAGAGTGAGTGGTGCACTTAGGAGTCTGTGGAGACAAAGAACTTTGTCCTTGGAGGCAAAGAGGGGAATGTATGAGAGTATAGTTTTACCAACGCTTTATATGGGTGTGAAGCGTGGGTGATGAATGTTGCAGCGAGGAGAAGGCTGGAGGCAGTGGAGATGTCATGTCTGAGGGCAATGTGTGGTGTGAATATAATGCAGAGAATTCGTAGTTTGGAAGTTAGGAGGAGGTGCGGGATTACCAAAACTGTTGTCCAGAGGGCTGAGGAAGGGTTGTTGAGGTGGTTCGGACATGTAGAGAGAATGGAGCGAAACAGAATGACTTCAAGAGTGTATCAGTCTGTAGTGGAAGGAAGGCGGGGTAGGGGTCGGCCTAGGAAGGGTTGGAGGGAGGGGGTAAAGGAGGTTTTGTGTGCGAGGGGCTTGGACTTCCAGCAGGCATGCGTGAGCGTTTTTGATAGGAGTGAATGGAGACAAATGGTTTTTTAATACTTGACGTGCTGTTGGAGTGTGAGCAAAGTAACATTTATGAAGGGATTCAGGGAAACCGGCAGGCCGGACTTGAGTCCTGGAGATGGGAAGTACAGTGCCTGCACTCTGAAGGAGGGGTGTTAATGTTGCAGTTTAAAAACTGTAGTGTAAAGCACCCTTCTGGCAAGACAGTGATGGAGTAAAATGATGGTGAAAGTTTTTTCTTTTTCGGGCCACCCTGCCTTGGTGGGAATCGGCAGGTGTGATAATAAAAAAAAAAAAAAAATATATATATATATATATATATATATATATATATATATATATATATATATATATATATATATATATATATATATATATATATATATAGTCTCGGCTAATCTGAATTGTCCTCCACGTCCTCCTTCCCTTTGTTCTCTCCCTTTTTCTTTCTCATCCTCTCTCTTAATTATCTTCCTATCTCCTCTTTATTTTCCTCTCAATATCTCCTCGTTTTACTCTCCCTGTTTGCTCCTCATTATCCTCTTCCTGTTACCTCCCCTTCCTCTCTCTGCCCTTCTCTAATCTTCCTTTCAGTGATTCCTCCTCATGTTCCTCTCTTTGTCTTGCCTTACATACTCCATGCCTGCACCCACTCCCCATCCATCTTTCACTCCACCCACTGGCTCAACCAGTGGCATCCAACCCTCCTCTCTAAGATTGAATATTTGGCAACGGATTTTTACACGCTATTTGGCTATAATGCGATTATTGCGTGACATTTTGACAGCATAATGAGGGTTTGCTTCTGGTGTTTAATTGTCACTCAACCTCACGGGAAACGTAGCTCTCAGCTGGTAGGTAGGACGGAGGTAAGGTTGGGAGCATTGCTCTCAGCCGGTATGTAGAAGAGAATGGATAGGGAGTAGAGCTCTAGGCTGGTCGGTATTAGCGAAAGATTATAATGTAGAATTCCCAGCTTGTTGGTAGGGTGGTTTTAGGGGTATGGAGTTATTGCACTACCTTAGTAGGTATGTAATTAAGTTTTTTGTTTATGTCTTATACATAATTTTAAAGTTTTACAATGATTTTATATAGTCAGTGATGTAGAATTTAACCCAGAATATCCCTATAAGCCAAACAATGAAAACAAAAATGCCTTAAGCTCCAGTGGGTTCATTCGGAACTCGAAAGGTGCCAAAAATTATTGCAAAACGATAAACATCTCCAGAAACGAATATGCTGAGAATCATCTGTTACTGTTTCTTAAAACGCCATCGTACAATACACAGAGTTTCAACATCTCTGAAGTTCTGGTTCAATTAATCTTAAAATGCCAAGACACAACAATCAAATAACTTACATAACCACCAACAAGCCACTCTCACATTTGCCTGACAACCACCACTTACACCACGTCTACTACTACTGTTCCTACTATTAGTACAACTTATTCATTGCACGTCAAACATGACCACAGCTTCCACGGCAGTCAAGGTAAATTGCATCACTAGCAAGCCCCGCCCACGCTAATGTAACCATTACTACTGCTTCATAGCATCACTGCTTCAACCTGTCTGAGTCCCCTAAACAAGTCTCTTGTCTTATCTCTGTAGTAGACTGATGAAGCTCCTGGAGGGCGAAACGTCTATAAAATATAGATGCCAAGTTGTTGCACCTACAGTATGTCTTATTCACCAGTATTGTTATTAGTAGTGTCATTAATAATAACAGTACTGTTGATTATTATTATTATTATTATTATTATTATTATTATTATTATCATAATAATAATAATATAATTATTTTTATTAGTAGTATCATTATTACTATTATTATTGTAATTAATTACGATTATTATATTATTATTATTATTATATTATTATTATTAGTAGTAGTAGTAGTAGTAGTAGTAGTAGTAGTAGTAGTAGTAGTAGTAGTAGCAGTAGTAGTAGTAGTAGTAGTATTACTATTATTGTTAATGAAATAATATTATTATTATTATGAATTCTCTTTATCACCAACATCTCTATTACTACCATTTACTTTTCCACTACTTATTAATCTTCTTGACAAGGCCTAAAAAGAGCCGTTAAGAACAGACGGCCAGTGAGGCAGAGAGGTTACTTGAGCCATTAATATGGCACGTCGAGGCAGAGGTCAGATCGTGTTGGGTACACCCACAGTCAGCTGCTGTTTGAGTTACATAATGGAATCACAAGCTTGCCATGTTTACCTGTCATTTTCCGTCACACAGGAGTAGCTGCATGCACGAGGTGACGAAGACTATCAGCCTGCCTCTAATGTCAGCATATGTTAGAAGTTTAGATGTGTCTTTACAGCAGAGCTGTCATTATTGTTAGCTGAGGGACCTGCGAGAGAAGGGGGAGGGGGAATACTATCAGCCTGAGAAATGCGAAAGGAGGAAGAGGAATAAAGATAAATATTATTTTATGTATAAAGAGCTTTCATTTCCATAAGAGTTTTACATGATTTATTTCAGTTTTTCTTTTAAATAAGATGGATATGTGGAATAGATACAACTGAACTTTCTTAATCAGCGAGCTGATTAGTTCCCGTCAGGAGATATGCTCCACTACTATAGACGCATTATATGTGTTAAATTAATACAGCGTGAAATTCCGACGAATGAGGATATTTCCTTGTCATTGAAAATCAAATATAATGCTGAGCACTTCGTTCGTGGACTCTAGAAGACAGAAGCCACACGAACACTGTCCAGAAATCTTCTAGACTAACTAAAGGTGATTCAGCTTCGGGGAAACAGAGGACTAGGAAAACAAGAGAA
>NC_069411.1:37055554-37125554 GCF_026875155.1 Cherax quadricarinatus | reverse complement strand
TCATAAATTAAAGGTATTGATCTACATTAAGTCTTTGGATTCAATACTGGATTGATCATAAAAAACTGTCTTTGTCTAACAAAAAGGTTATGATCTCAATAACTGGATGATCATACAAACTGGTACTGATCATACAATGGACTGGTCATTATCATACAAAAGGGTTTTATCGTTTAAAAAAATGTTATGATATACAAACTGGTCATTGTCATACCAAAACTGGTATTGATCATCCCAATAACTGGTCTTTGTTAAATAATTTATTTTTAAATAACTGGTGATTATATAAATAACTGGTTACTTATTACTATGACATTATATTACATTAAAATGGGTTGAATAAATTAACTGGTTCTGATCAATAAAATTTAAGTGGTATTGATATACAAAAACTGGCACTGATCATAAAATTACGGTTATTGATCATAAATAACGATCATTGATGAATTAGTTTGGTGATTGTCCAAATACCAAAATATTTCAATAAGGGTTTGCCCAAATTATTCTTTTATGTATGTTTAAACTAAATCACATGTTAATTGTCTATGTTTAAAAACGGGTTACTGAATTCCAAAACTGTCACCTGACCATACAAACTGAGCACCATGAATCGCTAAAATTTTCTGGATAATTTTTTTTCGCAAACGAGAAAATTATATTGTTTTTCCACATTTTTCATAGATATTTTAAATAATCCCCAGGGAAATTTCTAATTGAAAAGGGTTTTTAAAGAGATTCCCACTAGGGGAACCCTAAAGGGCCCCACGATCCAAAATTTCAATAAAAACTAAAAAAGGGCCAACCTCTCCTTTTTGGTTACCACTTTACTATGGAAAAATTAATTTATTTAATATTTAAAATTAAATATTTATTATATTATCCACGTATTTAAATCGTTTACCAATTTAAATTTGTGGCCCGGGTTCCTGTGATCCACAAACTATTTAAATATTACATTTTTAAATTTGAAATAATAATAAAATTCGGGGTTTATAGATCTGAACCTTGTTCATCTTGTAACCCAGGAGTTTGTGAGTACGGCGTTGAATTTGGAACATTCCTGTATTTGAAAGGGTTAAAGTGTTTTTTCTCTAGACTTATTCAAGGGACATCCTCAGCTTTTGTATTTAACTGTAGTGAATTTTTTTAAATGCGTGTTGTATTTTTTAATTTGCGTTTTTATTTTCTTCATAATAAACTATATTTTAATATTTTATATTTTTAATATATGTATTTTTATATTTATTATATTTTATATTATATTTTATTTATCATTAAAACATTCAAATAGATAATTGAATTTTTTTTATTAAAAAATTTTAAAATAAATCTTAACCCGGGCCCCGAATTCCAAAAGAACCTTCGTTTCCCGGCTAGGTGGAAAACCCATGATCCCAGGACACGCCTGTCCCCGAGCAATCTTTAACCCATTGGGACTGGGTTGGGGTGGGTAATTTTTTAACCCTTTGGTGTTCCCTTAGGATTTTTTAATTTTTGTAACCCAAACTTGGTTTGAATCAACAACAACACTGCGACTAGCCAAGGTTCGAATCATGTCGTTTGGGCCGCCTCATAATGAGCGAAAATGCGTGGTTTCCCGTGGGTTAGAGCGTCATGTGTGTTTTTCGTTCACTATGAGGTGGGCCAAACGACATGGGTTCGAATCCCCGATTAGTCGCCCGTGTTATTGATTCAAAACCACTCGTTCGTTGGATTACAATAATTATATATATATATATATATTATAATATATATATATATATATATATATAGATATATATATATATAGTGTGTGTGTGTGTGCAGGAGCTTCGCTTGAGGTGTCTTGTCTTCTTCTGTTAATATATCTTACTTGTTTTTAAATATTTCTAATGGGAGTTGCACAAGCAACTTTCTCCAGGAGAGAAGTCCACTCCTCAACCACTCTGTTTATATAAAAAAAAATATCTTCCTTCTATCATTTGCTCTCCACATCTTCAGTAATTTAACATTGTGTCCTCTCGTCTTTAAGGTCCTTCCTTGCAAGAGATGTACTTTACCTGTTTCCTCATAGTTTCTCATAAACCATCATATTAAATTTTAATACAGAAATATTTAGCGTTTACAGTGTTGCGTCACATCTCATACTACTAGAATTCTGAACCCAATAGCGATCAAGCGTCAGCTACTGGTACCGCTAGTTGGTTTCAATCCTCTTTAGTCTCTCATAATTACCTATTTTTGAGTACGATTTCCCCTGCCAATTCAACAAATTCATTCCATAGTTTACAATTACCCTTCAATAATAAACTCTTCGTGGTACCCAATTCATTATTTGAGTGTTCATAGCATTTCTCTGCCCAGTTATTTTGGTCCCTCCTTAGAAAACAGTCTATCTTCTGCCTTGTCACTGCTGAGGAGTATTTTGTACATCGTGACCATGTCTTTCATCGTAGCTCATTTACCTTTCCTCCAGACCAATTGTGTTAATCAGCTACAACATTTTTTAAGTTTCCTTACAATGTGTAACTTGGGTGAGAGATTCACATTGCATGTAGAAGCCCACTGACATATATATACCCGTATGTTTTGCACAGCGCTTTGTTTTCGTATTTCCAGCCAGTTGTTCTGAGTCTCTGTCTCTTTGTTGTGTTTTGATTTCTTCAGCCATTGACTGGTTTTGTGTCCAACCGCTACTGTTATTACAGCAGCAAATAACAGCCATTAGTCTTACCTAAGATTTTTGTGCTTAGTCCCTCATATATTTTTATTTTATAAAGAAAAGAGCTTTAAGCAAAAATTAGACATTACGGTGGGGTGGAAAACTGAAGGTGATCAGTTCAATATTATTATATATATATATATATATATTTATATTATATATATTATATATTTATATATTTTATATATATATATATATATATATATATATAATATATATATTATATACATTTAATGTCATCTCCGCAAAATACTGCACAGTGTTCTTAAGTATCTTTGCACAGCTTGTGTTTGGTTAGTTCCGGAAGTAACTCTCAGTTCTCCCAGTCAATTATTTTGTGGTTGAAGTCACTCAGAATTAGTAATTTTGCACTCTTCTTATGATATTGTGGCCCTTTTTGATATCATTCTACTCTCGTCGCTTCCTGTTGTTTAACCACTGTGATAACTACTCTGGGACCACCACTTGTTATAGTACATGCTATTACCTCTGGGTGAGTGTATAAATATTTTATTACATTCTCTATCTCTCAATAATATATATATATTATATATATATATATATATTTTATATATATTATATATATATATATATATATATATTTATATATATATATATATATATGGTATATATTATGCAAATATCGCAAAACCCAAACGATACAGGATGCAAAACAACCACGTGGGAGTAGAATGATAGCTCTCGGCCTTTCGTGTTGCAATCAACACATCAGAAGCATGCAAAGTTGCAGAAAAAAAAGGAGAATGTCCTAACCAACACTATCCCAGAGGATGTATTCACTAGAGTCCAGTGAACACATCCTCTGGGATTGTGTTGGCTCTGACATCCTCCTTTTTTCTGCAACTTTTCAAGCTCCTGATGATGTATTGATTGTTACCTCACAAAGGTAGGTAACCAAAAACATCACCATCTATCACGCAATAGCTGTTTTGAGAGAAGTGCTCAGATGTCACAATTCAGACGATCTTTTGAAGGACAATATCCCCATCTCTCCTTCAGAGCGTAACTGCAACATCCTTACTCCTCGTTTACAATGCAGACACTGTACTTTCCACCTGTAGGACGAATGTCTGGATAACCTGGCTTCTTCAGTCCCTAAAAGAATATTATCTTACTCTTACTACAATCATAAAAAAACACTTATATCGATTTAAAAGGCACACACACAGCCTTGCTGAATGTTCATGCCCGTACCATTTAAAACGTCTTTCAGTTACCCAATCTCAACCATTCCAAGAATGACCGTGAATTATACTTTTTTAAATCTTACATAATCTTCTAACTTCTGTAAAATATTCTCACCATATACCTCTCTCAAACATAACATTTCCTCTACTTCCAACTTCCTCCTCGCTGCAACGTTTAAAAACCATGCTTCACACCCATATAAAAGTTTTGGTGTTACTTTACACTGGCATGTTCCTGTTAGCCTCCGTAGTTAAACTTCGTTCTTTCCACAGTGGTGCAGAATATATATGACAGTTGTGAGAAGGGAACAGGAACCTTAGTTTACCTAGTGAAAATTCAAGTAGGTAATCTCTCGCGCTCGCTCGCGCCTGCACACACACACACACACACACACACACACACATACACACACACACACACACACACACACACACACACACACACACACACACACACACACACGCTATACAATGAATTCAACTGGGCCTGGGGCTGTGATTCGAGTTCCGCAAATACAATTCTGTGAGTACAGATGAGCCATGAGCTGAGACTCGGCCCACGCAAATACAACTCAGTAATTACAACTCTCCGAGGACCACTAGGTCATGAAACTCGACCCCTTCAAAGATAACTGGGTTAGTACAACTGGGCCCTAAGTTCACACTTACAAAAGTAAACACACGAACTCACATAAAAATACATATACACGAACATTAACACAATCATACAAGCACATTCATAAACAAATGTAAGCACATATATACAGGCAAGCAAACACGTACACAAAAGTAAACAAAAACGAGGCAAGAAGGCTATGTATCGACCCATACAAGCACAATTAGGCGCCTACAGCCGAGGAGTACAAACACACCCTCCATTGTTATCAGAAATTATAATCATCAGTGAGTACAACACTTGTATCGCACCGCCCATTTTAGTTCATTAAGTGGATCACCTTGAACTTCAGCAGTATAGCGCGATAGGTGGCGTGTGGAGGACCCGTATTCCACACGTTTTTTTAAGTGATCAAATATAATATTGTTCGCGAACCTCTAGTACACTAGAGTGCGGGTTGGCAGATCGTCAACAAGACTTTGCTGATAATGCTGCACTTACTGCCCTATCATTTCTTGTTCTCATGTCGCATTTACGCTCGTTTTGGCTGTGGACTGGTGATGGTGCCTCAGGGTTTCTGTGAAACGTGAGGGCAATGTACATTTCTTCAGCTTCATCTAATTTCTCAATTCAATTTCAGATAACAGATCTGAACAGTTCTTATCAAAGAAATAATGAACTTATTTTCATTTAACATGAACAGAATTCATAATATATAATATATATATATATATATATATATATATATATATATATATATATATATATATATATAATATAAATGCATTTTGTTTTTAAATTGCGTCATCCATAATTCCCGACAAACATTAATGATGTTAATTTCTTTGGACCGTAAGTGCTGTTTTATAGATCCACTTATTTCTATTGCATAATTTATAGCACAAACTTTGACCTTGTGTTTATACTCAGTAAACACATGCTGACAACTACCATCACGAAAATAACAGTGTAATGTAAACAGTCACGACACCGCTACATAAGCAATAAGAATAACATTGTATTTTTTTTATTGAGCCATTTTTCATGGTAAAAGTGACAGTGGAATTGCTTTTTTGCTCTGTTCGTTCAGTTAGTGCCCAAGCGATAATGTCATTTTTGGGAAGCTGATGGTAGTGGGGTGGGAGTGGTGTGCGTTGCGTAGTTAGGTGGTAGGGGTGCCAGAGGGTTGTTGTAGGTGATGTAGGTAGTTTTAAGGCTGCAGGTGGTCGTTGAGGTTGCAAGTAGGGCAGCTGGTAGAGTTGACTGACAGTGGTATGGGTGGCTGGGGAATGCTGTAGGTAACAAGGTTATGGAGATGATGCGTTAAGCGTTATAGGTCTTTATTTTGTTATAGAACAGCGTTAAATTTCTCTCTAGAATAAAGTAAAAACTGAATTTAAATTATTAAAACTTTTGTTTTCAAAGAAGAGAGATTGATACGTTTATATTCGATAGATATCCAAGAAGAAAAACTGATTATACTACTACTACCACCACCACCATCACCACCACCACTGCTATTAGTACTACTACTACTACTACTAATGATAATAATAATAATAATAATAATAATAATAATAATAATAATAATAATAATAATAATTGTAATTATTAAACTGCACGCGGGGGCGTGTGTGTGCACGTGAGTATGAGAGAGAGAGAGAGAGAGAGAGAGAGAGAGAGAGAGAGAGAGAGAGAGAGAGAGAGAGAGAGTATTGCGATCACATTCATCGTGAACTATTCATGATTCATGGCTCGAATCGTCAGAAATAACACTAAGAGACATGCAATAACACACTGTAACAGAGCTCCTCAACCGGTCAGGTGACTGTCAATACAGTATAATCCAATATTTAATTTCACCATTAAATCCCACATTGTTGTACACCAAACTGTAGAATACTGGAGGTTAGCGCTCCTCAATGAACTAGAAGACAATACAATCATTCGTCGCTCGACCTCTGTAGTGAGCGGACTGCCCTCTGCTGGCCGTTGAAGCAAGCTGAGATTTTCTCAATATGGCGGTGCAGCCACGGAGCCGGATCAACACTGTTTTGAGCTGGCGCGTAGGGCTGTGACAGCTCAAACAGCTTCTGTTCTCCTGTCAGCCATCATCAGGGAGACTTATGGTGTCGCTGATGAAGAACTTTATGGAGTGGCGGTAAATAGGGCCTATAGGGTCTTCGTTAAGCTCCGAACAACGAGTGTCTACGAGCAGTTGGTCAACAAATATCAGGATTGTTGTGTGGTTGTCAACCCGGCGGTCACAGTGAGGCTCATCGACGTATCACCTTACTTCACTTGGGTTAAGGTACGAAACGTGCCTTTTGAAGCCGATGAGACGGATTTACTGCAGGTATTCAGCAGGTATGGAACTGTACATGTGGCGACTGTCGGCAAGTGGACGGAGGGTGCATATGCTGGCCTTCTTGAAGGTACCTTCTCACTGAAGATGTCTTTGAAACTTCCCATACCGTCGTATGTAGTGATGAACGATTTTTGTAGGCAAGTGATGGTGTCCTTTGCTGGGCAACGCCGCACTTGTCGTCTTTGTGGGGAGTACGATCACTTTGCAGCACAATGTGGTCGCCAACAGTGGAAGAAGGACGTAAGGCGGCCACCAATGGAAGAGCCCATCCAGAAGGTGACTGTGGTGCCTGAGTCAGGTGCACGTCCAAAGACGTCATTGTGGAGTGAAGAGGTGGAGCAAGAGGAGCTGATTGAGGGGTCTTGTGTGACTCTACCTGGAGATCCTTCCTCCGTTGGCCCGGTTACGCTGGGTGAGGAGGGTAGGATGGTCATGGAAGAGAGAGTGGACGACACATTAGCGACTGTGCTAAAGAGATTGTTGGACACACCTGGAGAGGTGGAAGAGGAGGGGCTTGAATTATCCCTTGGGAATGTGTCTTGTGTACGGTCCCAGGATGTAGAGGAGCTGGTTGAGAAACAGGCTGCTGGGATGGATGTCATCACCGTGGAGGCGGTGGTACATAACGAAGGCCTTCTGGAGGTAGCTATGGAGGCTATGCAAACGGGGGGCGGCATTGTCAGACTCTGATGATGTCCTCACCCTGGTGCAGAAGCCAGGCAAGAAGGTGTGGGCAGAGGTGGCATGGGGCGGCCCTAAGGGGCCAAGGGGTCCGGTGGCGGATACTGGAAGACCTCCAGTGTCTGGTAGTGAACATGGTGGTAGACGCCGGCAGGCATCTAAAGGTGGATCAGTGCCGACAGGGCACAAGGTATAGCTGGCTTGAAGTGTGTCTCAGTAAATGTAAATGGGTTGCGAGACAGAGTGAAGTGTATGTGGTTTGTGGGTTTTCTTCATAGGTATGGAGTGGATGTAGCATTTGTACAAGAGCACAATTATAAAGCCGGGTGTGAGTTAGTACTGGATGGATTTTGGGTGTTTGTTGTGCATTCAACTCGATTGAAAGGGGGGGTCGCCATCCTTCTGCGAGAGACCAGCCCATTTGTTGTGTATCATAGTGAGGTAGGGGAGGAGGGGCAGGTCGTGCGAGTGGATGGGCTATGGATGGGGGTGAGGGTGGTGCTAGTGTGTGTATATGGGCCCACAGAGGGGGATGGACATGTCAAGACTGCCTTTGTGAGGGATGTGTTAGTGTACCACCTCCGGTCGCTCCCCCCCATGGCGGTTGTGGGGGGTGGCTGAAACTGTGTGGTGAGAAGGAAAGATGTGGAGCCTCGAGGGGCTGGGTTTCACTCTGTAGTGTTAGGGGATCTTTTGCGAGGGGCGGGGTTGCCGGATGTGGCTACGGGAGAGGTATGGGAGGTGGAGCACACATTTGTGCAAGGAGGGTATGCTGCTCGTCTGGACCGTTTGTATGTAACGCAGACTGCAAGGGTAGAAAGGGTGTGTGTGGTGGAAGTAGCATATTCAGATCATCGGGCGGTTTTCGTTGAAGTGGGGTGGGACGGGTTGCCTAGGAGGCATAGGAGTTTTTGGAAATTGAATGTTCAGCTCCTTGCAGATGTAGGGGGGAGGGAGGGGTTTGTGCAATTGTGGAGGGAGTTGTGGTCAGGGATGGGGGATGTTGGGGATATGTTGGCGTAGTTGGATGGAGTGGCAAAGGAGAGGATCAGGGCGTATTATGTTAGACAGGGCAAGGGGGAGGCCCAGATGACTTTTGGGCTTATAAGATATTTAGAGGGGCAGTTGCGGGATTGTTATGGGAGAGGGGTGGGGGGCGGGGGCTATCCTGCGGAGGAAATAGAGGGGCTGAAGCAACGCATCAGGGAATTGCAGAATGAGAAGTTTAATGTAGTGCAGGTTAAGGATGGGTTAGGGGAAGATTTGTGGGGTGACAGGCCATCGGCGTGTGTTCTGCGGGGGCAGCAGAAGCATCAGGCAGTCACAGAGATGGAATGTTTGTTAGTGCAAGAGGAGGTCGGAGGGTTTCGTGTGGGGCAGGTGCTTCGAACGATGGAAGGGATGGGTTGTTATGCGGATGAATGGTTCAGGACTTCTTTGAGGAGTATAGGTGTGCAGGAGGAAGCGTTAGGGCAGTTGGGAAGGCATGTGGTCAATGTCCTGAGCAGAGGGGACCGTATGGCACTGGGAGGGGACATTGAAAAAGGGGAGGTGTGGAGGACATTATCGAGTATGAGTAGGGGTAAATCCCTGGGAATCGACGGTCTGCCATGTGAGTTTTACTTACAAAATTGGGACATACTTCAGGAGTTCTTGGTGAGGTTGTTGAATGAGATAAGAACATAAGAACATAAGAATGACGGAACACTGCAGAAGGCCTACTGGCAAATGCGAGGCAGGTCCAAGTCTCCTACCGGCTTAAGCCAATGCACCCAACCTAGTCAGGTCAAGTCACATTGACTTAAGGGAGGAACACGGCAACCGACCTGGTAGCACAAGCTATCAGGTTCAACTCACACCCACCCACATCCACTCATGTATTTATCCAACCTATTTTTAAAGCTACACAATGTTCTGGCCTCTATAACTGTACTTGGGAGTTTGTTCCACTCATTCACAACTCTATTACCAAACCAGTACTTTCCTATATCCTTCCTGAATCTGAATTTTTCCAACTTAAAACCATTGCTGCGAGTCCTGTCTAGGCTAGATATTTTCAGCACACTATTTACATCCCCTTTATTTATTCCTGTCTTCCATTTATACACCTCAATCATATCCCCCCTAATTCTACGTCTTTCTAGAGAGTGCAGATTCAGGGCTCTTAGTCTATCCTCATAGGGAAGGTTTCTGATACATGGAATCAACTTTGTCATCCTCCTTTGTATATTTCCCAGAGCATTTATATCCATTCTGTAATACGGTGACCAAAACTGTGCAGCATAATCTAAATGAGGCCTAACCAAGGATGTATAGAGTTGAAGAACAACCTGAGGACTCCTATTATTTATGCTTCTTGATATGAAGCCAAGGATTCTATTAGCTTTATTGCGAACACTTATGCACTGTTGTCTTGGTTTCAGATTACTGCTAACCAGAACTCCTAAATATTTTTCGCAATCCGTAATATTAAGATCTACATTATTTAGTTTATATGTGGCATGGTTATTGTCCTGTCCAACATTTAGAGCTTTGCATTTGTCTATATTAAACTGCATCTGCCACTTCTCCGACCACTGCATCAGTCTATTCAAATCTTCCTGGAGTGCTCTAATGTCCTCGTCAGAATGAATTCGACGGCCTATTTTGGTGTCATCGGCAAACTTGCTGATGTCACTCTTTATGCCCTCATCTATGTCGTTTATATAGATTGTGAGCAGCAGGGGGCCCAACACTGACCCCTGTGGAACACCACTCGTGATGCTTCCCCACTCTGATTTCTCCCCATTTAAGCAAACTTTCTGCTGCCTATTTGTCAACCATGCCTCTATCCAGGAAAAAATTTCTCCTCCTATTCCATGTGCCTTAATTTTCCTCAATAATCTCTGATGTGGGACCCTGTCAAAAGCCTTACTTAAGATGAAAAAAAGGGGTGAGCTGGGGGTTTTGCAGGCGACGGCAGTGGTAGTCTTGGTCCCGAAAGTGGCCAGTCCACACACGGTGAAGGACTATAGGGTTATTTCTTTACTGTGTGCAGATTATAAGTTATTCACTAAAATATTGGGGAATAGGTTGAAGTGTGTGATCAACAGGGTGGTGGCAGCGGGCCAGTATGAGGGTGCCGGGAAGGACCATGTATGAAGGGCACGGGGTGATTCGGGGGTTTGTGGAGAGTGTGCAAGAGATGGAGGGTGGGGGGGGTGTTGGCCTTAGATTGGCATGCAGCATGTGATAGTGTTGAGAGAGAAGCATTGTGGTGGATAATGAGGAGGCAAGGGTTTGGGAATGAGATTGTGAGGTGGATGCAAACGTTGTATTATGGGGCGGGTGTTCGGGTGCAGGTAAATGGGAGGGTGGGGAAGCGGATCCCTATGGGTAGAGGTCTGCGGCAGGGATGTCCTTTATCCCAATTACTTTGTGCTTGTTTGCAGGATCCGTTTTATAGAGCGGTGGAGGTATGTGTGAGGGGGGGGGCGACAGGGGTGGGTAGGAAGAGGCGTGCCGGAATTGTCGGTTATGTAGATGACACAATGATTCTTGTGCGGGAGTGGGAAGGTTTAGAAGGGGTGGGGAGGATTGTGGACCTGTTTGGAGAGGCTACTGGTATGAGGGTGAATGTAGAGAAGTCTAAGTTTATGGGGTTGGGGGATTGGGAGGGGAAGGTGGGAGGGGTAGGTAGTGGGAGGTGGGGTGTTGTGGATAAGGTCAAGATTTGTGGGATTGAGTATATGTAGGATGCACAGCAAGCTAGGATGGTTAATTCAGGGAGTGTCGTGGAGTGGGTGACTAGACGATTGGAAGGGTTGCGGCCAGGTCATTTAGCGCTTCATCAGCGGGTCATGTAGTAGTGTCTTACTATATAGTAAAATTTGGCATGTGGTCGCTATGTACCCATTGTTGCAGTCAAATATTGGGGTATTATTGAGGAGAGTCTTTAGGTTTATTTGGGGGTCGGGATGTGATTGGTTGTGGAGGGGGGTTGTGACTCTCCCAGTGCGCAGAGGCGGGCTGGGGTTAATTAATTTAAAGAGTAGGATCTTGGGTGTATATGTAAAGAGGGGTTCCTCCGAGAGGGGGGGTTGTATAGGTGGTGGGCTGCACCTTTTGTATGAGGATGGTAGAAGATGGTGGGGAGGGAAGGATTTGCGTGTGTGTGAGGACATGATGCAGGTGCTTATGTATGTTAGGGATGCGAAACACGTGAGGGTTTTAGAGAAAGTGGTGGGGGAAAGGGAGGTAGCGACAGTGGAAGGAGCATATCCAATGTTTGCATGGGGGGATATTTGGGGTAGGTTGTGTAGGCTATGCATCCCGCCGCGGGAGCGGGAGGTGATGTTCTGGTTCCTGCATGGTATCCTGCCATCAGGTACGGTTCTTAGAGACCGGAGGATTCGAGAGCAGGGCATCTGTAGGGTTTGTGGGGGTGAGGATACAGCCTTTCATGCAGTCTATTTCTGGTGTCAGGAGCTTAACGTGTGTACCCCAGCCCAGGTGATCAGGAACTAATTTGAAGAATTGCGTGTTGTCTCTTAAAATACAGCCAGGGCAGTGACGTGTACTTAGCTCAGTGGTGACATGTACTTAGCTCAGTGGTGACGTGTACTTAGCTCTGTGTACTTAGACCTGTACTTAGAACTGTGTACTTAGACCTGTGTACTTAGCTCTGTGTACTTAGACCTGTACTTAGACCTGTGTAATTAGACCTGTGTACTTAGCTCTGTGTACTTAGACCTGTTTGTGTGCTTTCTGTGAGTCTGAACCAGGATGCCCTCTCTTGAGTAACTTTACCAGCATCTGAAAGAAGAGCTTAGGGTTGCTAAGCAGGAGATACAGCAATTAACGGAGGAGAACAAGAGGATTCGAAGTAATCCTCCTGTTGTGAGTCCCCAGGTTAAGAGGGAAGCTTGGTCAGTGGTCGGGCAACATGGAACCAAGCTGAGGATCAAGAAGACTGTTGGAGAGGCAGAAACAATGAGGACCCAGAAGGCTGCTTTGGAAACTTCCACCCCATTTTCGGTGCTACCTGACGAATGTGGGTGTTCTACTGGGAATGTCACAATGAGCACCAAGGAAGCATTGGCTGATGTGAGTGAGACATCCTCTGGAAACCCCAATGAAAACCATCGAGAACGTCTTGACGAATTCCACAAGTGAAGGTGTAGTGCTACCTAATGAATGTGAGTCGACTACTGGGAACATCACGACGGACATCGCCAAGGAAGGTAAAAACATTGTTGTTGTTGGGGATAGCCAGATTAGGTACATGGATAGGGCATTCTACTTGAAGGATATGAGTAGGAGGCAGAGAGTGTGTTTTCCTGGGGCTGGGATGAAGGATATTGTTAGCCATCTGGATGACATCATGAGAGATAATGGGAGCAATCCTATTATCTGACTCAGTGCTGGAGGCAACGATGTTCGCAGACGTAGAAGTGAGGACCTGATTAGCAGGTATAGGTCAGCAATAGAGATAATTACGAGGAAGGGTGGGAACCCTATCATATGTGGTATTTTGCCAAGGAGAGGAGTTGGAAATGAATGGTTGTCCAGAGCAATTGGTGTCAATTGCTGGCTGGACAAATACTGTAAGGAAAATGCAGTAACATTCATTGACAACTGGGACCTCTTCTATGGCAGAAATGACATGTATGCCAGGGATGGGGTTCACTTAACTAGGTGTGGGGTGGGAGCACTGGCCAACGCAGTGGAGGGAGCTGTTAGGTCTTTAAACTAGGAATAGTTAGTGGTATGGGTTTTGGCGGGAAAACAGTGAAGTCCCAGTGTAGTAATACGAGTACTAGGAGAACTAGTAATGGGCAAAATGAGGTGGATATTGGAAAGCCAGTGGTACTAAATGACAAGGACAGTAATAGGTTTAGTGAAATAACAGAAAGGAACAGGAAGGGTAAAGAGAAAGGGGGTCTTTAAATATATATTAGACAAATAGTCGTAGTGCTAGGAATAAGATGGACGAGTTGAGACTAGTTGCTAGTGCAGGTAACATTGATGTATTTGCCATAGCTGAGACGTGGTTTAATTCAAAAAGTCGGGACATGCCTGCAGAATGTCATATTCAGAGTTTTAAATTGTTCCAAGTAGATAGAAGTATCGGGAAGGGGGGTGGGGTGGCATTGTATGTCCGAGATCGCTTGAACTGTTGCATAAAAATGGGTATTAAGTCTCAAGTAACACATACAGAGTCTGTTTGGATAGAATTTTCAGAGGGGCATGAAAAATTGATTTTAGGTGTTATATACTGTCCCCCAAACTTAGATAGGGACCAAGGGAGACTACTATGGGAGGAAATTGTTAGGGCCACAAGACACGATAATGTAGTAATTCTAGTCATATTGATTGGAGTTTCTTGACTGGGAATTTAGAATCATACAACTTCTTAGAAGTAGTTCAGGATTGTTTTTTGAAGCAGTTTGTGAAAGAACCTACTAGAGGTAATAACCTGCTTGACTTAGTTATGGCAAACAATAAATCCCTTGTTAATAATTTAGAAATTTCAGAGGAACTGGGTGCTAGCGACCACAAATCGATGACATTTAGCATTGAATGGAAGTATGATAGTAGGGATAACTCAGTAACAGTCCCAGATTTTCTCTTAGCAGATTACGATGGGCTTAGAGAACACTTATCATCTGTTGACTGGGGTAACGAAGAGAGCTATCAATATGACAGTTTTCTGAACACTATATATGCAGCTCAAAGAACGTTTATCCCGTATAAAGAAATTAGATCAAATAGAAATGACCCAAATTGGATGAATAATAGGCTGAAATATCTACTAGGGCATAAGAAAGGAATTTATAGGAGTATCAAAAGAGGTGAGGGTCATCTTATGAATCAGTATGTTGACATTAAGAGGGACATTAAAAAGGGGATAAGAATAGCTAAAAGGGATTATGAAATTAAAGTTGCTAGGGATTCTAAAACTAACCCAAAAAGTTTTTTCCAGGTATATAGAACAAAAGTTAGAGATAAGATAGGTCCCCTTAAAAATAACTATGGGCATCTTACTGACAAAGAGACTGAAGTGTGCTCGATTTTAAATAATTATTTTCTCTCGGTTTTTACACAGGAAGACACTAACAATATTCCAGAAATTAATTTTTATAGTGGGCCTGAAGAAGATAAATTATGTAACATCACAGTCACTAGTGAAATGGTTGTGAAGCAGATGGACAGACTGAAGCAAAATAAGTCGCTGGGTCCTGATGATGTTTTTCAAGGGTTCTTAAGGAATGCAAAATGGAACTATAAGAACATAAGAACATAAGAAAGGAGGAACACTGCAGGAGGCCTGTTGGCCCATACAATTCATCCCACTAACAAAACATTTGCCCAACCCAATTTTCAATGCCTCCCAAGAAATAAGCTCTGATGTGAAAGTCCCACTCAAATCCAACCCCTCCCACTCATGTACTTATCCAACCTAAATTTGAAACTACCCAAAGTCCAAGCCTCAATAACCCAACTAGGTAGACTGTTCCACTCATCAACTACCCTATTTCCAAACCAATACTTTCCTATGTCCTTTCTAAATCTAAACTTATCTAATTTAAATCCATTACTGCGGGTTCTCTCTTGGAGAGACATCCTCAAGACCTTATTAATATCCCCTTTATTAATACCTATCTTCCACTTATACACTTCGATCAGGTCTCCCCCCATTCTTCGTCTAATAAGTGAATGTAACTTAAGAGTCTTCTATCTTTCTTCATAAGGAAGATTTCTAATGCTATGTATTAACTTAGTCATCCTACGCTGAATGCTTTCTAACGAATTTATGTCCATTCTGTAATATGGAGACCAGAACTGAGCTGCATAATCTAGGTGAGGCCTTACTAATGATGTATAAAGCTGCAATATGACCTCTGGACTTCTGTTGCTTACATTTCTTGATATAAATCCTAATAATCTATTTGCCTTATTACGTACGCTTAGGCATTGCTCTCTTGGTTTAAGGTTGCTTTGTAGATGAATGGTTCAGAGAACCGACATGTTGATAAATTAGACACATGTGCAACTCTTGGGTATCTTTATTGAGGAAACGTTTCGCCACACAGTGGCTTCATCAGTCCATACAAAGGAGAATCTTGAAGAACTGATGAAGCCACTGTGTGGCGAAACGTTTCCTCAATAAAGATACCCAAGAGTTGCACATGTGTCTAATTTATCAAGGTTGCTGCTCACCATAACCCCCAAGTCCTTTTCGCAATCTGTATGGCTAAGTTCTACAACATTTAACTTATAAGTACTAGGGTTATGGGCGCTCCCAAGCTTCAGAACCTTGCACTGCATCTGCCACTTTTCTGACCAAGAATAGAGTTTGTCCAAATCCTTCTGAAGTTCCATAACATCTACGTTTGAATCAATTATCCTACCTATCTTTGTGTCATCGGCGATTTTGCTCATATCACTAGTAATTCCCTCATCAAGATCATTGATATATATTATAAACAACAACGGGCCCAAGACTGATCCCTGTGGAACGCCACTTGTCACAGATCCCCACTCGGACTTAACCCCATTTATGGACACTCTCTGCTTCCTGTCTGTGAGTCATGACTCGATCCACGAGAGCACTTTTCCCCCAATGCCACGAGCTGCCACTTTCTTTAACAGTCTAAAGGTGCGGGAACTCTATCAAAAGCCTTACTAAAATCTAAGTAAATAATATAAAATTCTTTATCGTGGTCAACAGCCTCAAAAGCTTTACTGAAGAAAGTTAATAAATTAGTTAGACAAGACCGGCCTCTTGTGAATCCATGCTGAGTATCATTAATCAAGCTATGCTTATACGAGATGGCTTCTTATAATCTCAGCTATAATTGACTCTAGTAATTTGCCTACAATTGAGGTCAGGCTTATTGAGCGGTAATTTGACGGTAACGACTTGTCCCCTGTTTAAAAATAGAATTACATTAGCCTTCTTCCACATATCAGACACTACACCTTTTGAAGAGATAAATTAAAAATATTAGTTAATGGTTCACAGAGTTCCATTTTGCATTCCTTAAGAACCCTTGAAAAAACCTCATCAGGACCCGGCGACTTATTTTGCTTCAGTCTGTCTATCTGCTTCACAACCATTTCACTAGTGACTGTGATGTTACATAATTTATCTTCTTCTAACCCACTATAAAAATTAATTACTGGAATATTGTTAGTGTCTTCCTGTGTAAAAACTGAGAGAAAATAATTATTAAAAATCGAGCACATTTCATTCTCTTTTTTCAGTAAGGTGCCCATATTTATTTTTAAGGGGACGATCTTATCTCTAACTTTTGTTCTATAGACCTGGAAAAAACTTTTTGGGTTAGTTTTTAGAATCCCTAGCAACTTTAATTCATAGTCCCTTTTAGCTTTTCTTATCCCCTTTTTAAGTCCCTCTTAATGTCAATAACTGATTCATAAATACCCTCACCTCTTTTGATACGCCTATAAATTCCTTTTTTATGCCCTAGTAGATATTGAGCCTATTATTCACCATTTTTGGGGCATTTTTATTTGACTAATTTTTTTTTTTAGGGATAAAAATTCTTTGACACATGTATAGTGTTCAGAAAACTGCCCTATTGATATCTCCCTTTGTTACCCCACAACAATGATAATGTTTTCTAACCCCATCGTAACTGCAAAAAAGTATCATTAATCAAGCTATGCTTATCGAGAGGGGCTTCTTATAATCTCAGCTATAATTGGACTCTAGTAATTTGCCTACAATTGAGGTCAGGCTTATTGAGGGGTAATTTGACGGTAACGACTTGTCCCCTGTTTTAAAAATGGGAAATTTTACATTACCTTCTTCCACATATCAGACACTACACCTGTTTGAAGAGATAAATTAAAAATATTATTTAATGGTTCACAAGTTCCATTTTGCATTCCTTAAGAACCCTTGAAAAAACCTCATCAGGACCCGGCGACTTATTTTGCTTCAGTCTGTCTATCTGCTTCACAACCATTTCACTAGTGACTGGATGTTACATAATTTATCTTCTTCTAACCCACTAAAAAAAATTAATTACTGGAATATTGTTAGTGTCTTCCTGTGAAAAAAACTGAGAGAAAATAATTATTAAAAATCGAGCACTTTTCCCATTCTCTTTGTCAGTAAGGGCCCATAGTTATTTTTAAGGGGACGTATCTTATCTCTAACTTTTGTTCTATAGACCTGGAAAAAACTTTTTGGGTTAGTTTTTAGAATCCCTAGCAACTTTAATTCATAGCCCCCTTTTAGTTTTTCTTATCCCCTTTTTAATGTCCCTTTTAATGTCAATATACTGATTCATAAGATGACCCTCACCTCTTTTGATACGCCTAAAAATTTCCCTTTCTTAATGCCCTAGTAATATTTGAGCCTATTATTCATCCATTTTGGGTCATTTTTATGTGATCTAATTTCTTATACGGGATAAACGTTCTTTGAGCAGCATGTATAGTGTTCAGAAAACTGTCATATTGATATCTCACTTCGTTACCCCAGTCAACAAATGATAAGTGTTCTCTAAGCCCATCGTAATCTGCTAAGAGAAAATCTGGGACGTTACTGAGTTTATCGCTACTATCGTACTTCCATTCAATGCTAAATGTAATTGATTTGTGGTCGCTAGCACCCAGTTCCTCTGAAATTTCTAAATTATTAACAAGGGATTCATTGTTTGCCATAACTAAGTCAAGCAGGTTATTTCCCTTTTAGGTTCTGTCACAAACTGCTTCAAAAAACAATCCTGAACTACTTCTAAGAAGTCGTATGATTCTAAATTCCCAGTCAAGAAATTCCAATCAATATGACTAAAGTTAAAGTCTCCTAGAATTAATACATTATCGTGTCTTGTGGCCTTAACAATTTCCTCCTATAGTAGTCTCCCTTGGTCCCTATCTAAGTTTGGGGGACGGTATATCACTCCTAAAAACAATTTTTTTATGCCCCCCTGAAAAATTTTATCCCAACAGACTCTGTATGTGTTACTTGAGACTTAATACCCATTTTCCATGCAACAGTTCAAGCGATCTCGGACATACAATGCCACCCCACCCCCCTTCCCGATACTTCTATCTACTTGGAACAATTTAAAACCCTGAATATGACATTCCGCAGGCATGTCCCGACATTTTTGGGAAATTAAAACCCCATCTCAGTTAAGGCAAATACATCAATGTTAACCTGCACTGGCAACTAATCTCAACTCGTCCATCTTATTCCTAGCACTACGGCAATTAGCATAATAAACATTGAAAGACCCCTTTCCCCTTTACCCTTCCTGCTCATTTCGTTTTACTACAAAACCTATTACGGGCCTTATCACCCAAGCCCGGGCTTTTCAATATCTACCTCTTTTGGGGTTTATTACAGTTCCCCTAAACTCGAAAATTTTACACACTGGGACTTACTGTTTCCCTGCCAAACCCATACCACAACTTTTCCTTTTTAAAGTCCTAACTCTCCCCCCACTCGTTCCAGTGCACCACCCAACCTAGATAAGTAAACCCAAAAAGGGAAAAATGAATTTTTTTAAAAAGGGGTTTGGGGTTGTTGAAGTTTATATTTTTTTAAGTTTTTGTAGAAATTGAAAATTTGGACAACCTTCATTTCCAACTCTCTCCTTGGTAAAATACCACATATGACAGGGTTCCCACCCTTACTCCTAATTATTTCTATTGCTGACCTATACCTGCTAATCAGGTCTTCACTCCTACGTCTGCCAACATCGTTGCCTCCAGCACTGAGACAGATAATAGGATTGCTCCCATTACCTCTCATGATGTCATCCAGACGGCTAACAATATCCTCCATCCCAGCCCCAGGAAAGCAAACTCTCTGTCTCCTACTCCTGTCCTTCAAGCAGAACGCCCATATCCATGTACCTAACTTGGCTATCCCCAACAACAACAATATTCTTACCTTCCTTGGTGTCGTTCGTCGTGATGCTCCCAGTAGTCGACTCACATTCGTCGGGTAGCACTGAGAATGTATTAGATGTTTCCACAACAGTTTCCACGGCAGTCTCTTTCTTCATCATCGTTTCTATCTTCCATTGTCTTCTTGATCGTCAACTTCGTTCCCTGCTGTCTAGCCACTGACCAGTTTCCCTTCTTGACCTGAGGACTCAAAACAGGAGGACTACTACGAATCTTCTTGTTTTCCTCGGTCAGTCGCCGAATCTCCAACTTCGCTATCCTCAATTCTTCCTTAAGCTGTTGGTAAAGTTGCTCGATGGAGGGTATCTTGCTTCAATTCGTAGAGAGCGCGCAAACAGGTCTTCACAGAGCTAAGTACACGTCAACACTGCGCAAAAGCCAACTCAATCAGGAGCTACTGCGCAGCACGTCCGTACGGCCCAATAGCGATGCGAACACTGTGAACCATTAACTAATATATTTAATTTATCTCTTCGAACAGGTGTGGTGTCTGATATGTGGAAGATGGCTAATGTAATTCCTATTTTTTAAAACAGGGGACAAGTCGTTACCGTCAAATTACCGCCCAATAAGCTTGACCTAAATTGTAGGCAAATTACTAGAGTCATTTATAGCTGAGATTATAAAAAGCCATCTCGATAAGCATAGCTTGATTAATAATACTCAGCATGGATTCACGAGAGGCCGTTCTTGTCTAACTAATTTATTAACTTTCTTCAGTAAAGCATTTGAGGCTGTTGATCAAGATAAAGAATTTGATATTATTTACTTAGATTTTAGTAAGGCTTTCGATAGAGTTCCACACCAAAGACTGTTAAAGAAAGTGGCAGCTCATGGCATTGGGGGAAAAGTGCTCTCGTGAATCGAGTCATGGCTCACAGACAGGAAGCAGAGAGTGTCCATAAATGGGGTTAAATCCGAGTGGGGATCTGTAACAAGTGGCGTACCACAGGGATCAGTCTTAGGCCCGTTGTTGTTTATAATATATATCAATGACCTTGATGAGGGTATTACTAGTGATATGAGCAAATTCGCCGATGACACAAAGATTGGTAGGATAATTGATTCAAACGTAGATGTTAGGGAACTTCAGGAGGGTTTAGACAAACTCTTTTCTTGGTCAGAAAAGTGGCAGATGCAGTTCAATGTAGATAAATGCAAGGTTCTGAAGCTCGGGAGTGTCCATAACCCTAGCACTTATAAGTTAAATAATGTAGAACTTAGCTATACAGATTGCGAAAAGGACTTGGGGGTTATGGTGAGCAGTAACCTTAAACCAAGACAGCAATGCCTAAGCGTACATAATAAGGCAAATAGATTATTGGGATTTATATCAAGAAGTGTAAGCAACAGAAGTCCAGAGGTCATACTGCAGCATTATACATCATTAGTAAGGCCTCACCTAGATTATGCAGCTCAATTCTGGTCTCCATATTACAGAATGGATATAAATTCGCTAGAAAACTTTCAGCGTAGAATGACTAAATTAATACATAGCATTAGAAATCTTCCTTATGAAGAAAGATTGAAGACTCTTAAATTACATTCACTTGTTAGAAGAAGAATGAGGGGAGACATGATCGAAGTGTATAAGTGGAAGATGGGTATTAATAAAGGGGATGTTAATAAGGTCTTGAGGATGTCTCTCCAAGAGAGAACCCGCAGTAATGGATTTAAATTAGACAAGTTTAGATTTAGAAAGGAAATAGGAAAGTATTGGTTTGGAAATAGGGTAGTTGATGAGTGAAACAGTCTACCTAGTTGAGTTATTGAGGCTAGGACTTTAGGTAGCTTCAAATATAGGTTGGATAAATATATGAGTGGGAGGGGTTGGATTTGACTGGGACTTACAAATGAGTGGATAGAGTTATCAGAGCTTATTTCTTGGAAGGCATTGAAAAATGGGTTGGGCAAATGTTTTGTTAGTGGGATGGATTGTAAAGGACCTGCCTAGTATGGGCCAACAGGCCTGCTGCAGTGTTCCTCCTTTCTTATGTTCTTATGTTCTTATGACTTACGGGAGTGGATGGGGAGGGTTGTACGATGGGTGGGAGGGGAAGATTTCGGTTTCGCGGGCTTTAAGTTTGGATGTGGGAGGAGTGGGTATCCCTGTGCAGTGGGCACTTGTTTATCTTATTGTGAATTTTGTGTTTGTGTCGTGGGCTATGATGAGTCAGGCGGAGGGTAAGGGGTGCATAAAAGAGTATTGGTGGCAACCTTTTATCGTACGTTGTGTCGAAATCGGGTTCTTTACGGGATGTGGTGGGAACGGGATTTCCCTGTAAGTTACCGTGGTTTAACGGTGGGGGTCCTCTTGGGGATGTAGGAAGGGGAGGGGATAAGGGGATGCGGCGGGCTGGTGTCACCGTGGGGGGGGAACTAGTGTGTGAGAGTATGTAGACAAACCAACACCACTACACACCAGACAAGCTAACACCACTGTACACTAGACAAACCAACACCACTACTCTGTAAACAAGCTAACACCACTACTCGGTAAACACGCTAACACCACTACTCGGTAAACACGCTAACACCACTACACACTAGACAAACTAACACCACTACACACTAGGCAAACTAACACCACTACACACTAGGCAAACTATCACCTTTACACATTACACATTCTATCACCTCTTTTTTTTTTTTTTTTTTTTGTTACAGTAGTTAGTTGTGGTTATAAAAGTATTCCTGATCATCTCTCACATCACTGGTTGATGTCGCCTCAGCATTGGCGATGAGCAAATATTTTTTGCACCATAAGGGTCACTGCTGCCAGGGCTTCTACAAGTCTCTTTTTGAGCCGTTTACGTTTCGTTGTGGTCTTCATGATTTTACACAAGCGTTCCTGAACAAAGGTCAACTTTGGTCGCTTCCCTGCTTCAGGTTCCATCATTTCTCGTGCCAGGGCATTCAGCTTCTTAGACTGATTCTTATTTTTTAAGTAATCAGAAACAAAACCAATAAGACATCCAAAGGAATACACATCCATGGTTGGAGATACCTTGCCTTTAATACGTGTCTCTGGAGCATAGTGTTCACTTTGAGAATTGAAGCCCCGATGATCTCACCTGCCTTCCGGGCCAGGCCAAAGTCTATTATGTTAACAAGGAAGTTAGAGTCCTCCTCCACATGTTGAACCAATACATTGTCAGTTTTAAGGTCCATGTGTACGAATCCTTTATCATGAACCTCCTGGAGGCTCTCAGCTAACCTAATCAAAGCCAGGATGCGCTTTGAGGAAGACTTACAGTTGTAGAAAAATTCGTTGAAATCTGTGTGTCCACGATACTCCATGACCATGGCCGAGTAATCATACGCCATGTATCTCACCAGAGGGGCACCTCCAGCACCATCAACTTCTTGAAGCAAATTCATTTCATGGCCAAATATCCTCATGTAGTTTTTTTCATGGGATTTTTTGACGCACAGTTTTTCATCGAGTACAGTGAAGAGATAGACTGATCCGCTGACTCGGCAAGATTACACTCCTGGCTACATCAAGTCTCAGCTCTAAGGAGACGAAGTAACCTTTACACCTTTTAAGAAGTGAAGATGCGTATGTCCCTCGAGTTGCTTCTACAACCTCACGAATTTACCAGTCTTCAATTGCCTCTACAAAGTAACTATCAGTAAGCTTTTTATCTCCTTTAATATAGTTAATTAGAATGATTACTTTCACCTTCAGGAAGTTAATCTTCCCACTATCTGAGAGGCGTAGAATGAGGGAGATATCATTGGGTGTATAAGTGATGACGGGCATAAACAAGAGATATTCATAATACTGAGTTCGAACCAGTTAAATAGAAATGGTATAAAATACCGACATTTGTTGTAAGACACTTGCAAGTTAGGTATCTATAATTGAACTTCCCTACACAGTAGGCTTCAGTCGAGTAAGAAAGTTGATAGAGCAGAAGATATTGAAGACGATGTAATCAGTCCATCACCCTTAAAGTTAGGTGCAGTCCTCATTGGAGAAGAGCATTGTCCAACTATGGAACAATGCGAAACGTTGAATAAAGATACCTAACGTCAAGTGTTTACTAAAGAACCAAAATAAGATTTAAGTTGGATAAATTTAGATTTAGAAAGGACATAGGTAAGTACTGGTTTTCTAACAGAGTTGTAGATGCGTGGAACAGTCTTCCCAGTGGGGTGGTAGAGGCTAGGACCTTGGGTAGCTTTAAGAAGAGACTGGACAAATACATGAGTGGGAGGGGCTGGGTTTGATTGGTATCATTGGGTACGGGAGTTATTTCTAGGGTAGCTTTGGGTAGAGGTCGTTTTGATAAGGACCTGCCTCGCATGGGCCAGTAGGCCTTCTGTAGTGTTCCTCCATTCTTATGTTCTTATGTTCTTATGTATGTAACACCTATTATATGTTAACATAGAGGATTGATGTTTTATGGTGTGTAGGTTGAGAGTATTGGGTATGAGGTATGAGGTTTTCTATGTGTGTTGTAGCGTAAGCATATATTGTGCAACGTCTTCATAACATAGAGGTGGAAATAAATGGTATCAAATACCGACACAGTGGAAATATAAACACATATGCAGTATAATGTGATCCTTTATTGACAACGTTTCACCCACACAGTGGGCTTTTTCAAGTCACACACAGATCTACCTGTGTGTGACTTGAAAAAGCTCACTGTGTGGGTGAAACTTTGTCAATAAAGGATCACATTATACTGCATATGTGTTTATATTTCCATAACATAGAGGTATAATGCATGGCATTATGTTTTTAGACAAGCGTGCGCATTTTTATGGTCAGTGTTTATGGTGCTGGTTCTACCCCATAGGGTTAATGCAGTTGTTCAAATGCGATATGTTTATCGCAAATGTACTTTTTTTCCATGTGTATATACCATATAGTGGAATTGTGATGAGTGAACATTGCATGCCAGTATGGAGTAAGGTTTATGTTGTATGCATTGGGGTTGGTCACAAGGTTTCATAATTTTGTTTTTTACATTGGGGGGGAAGGGTTAGTGGAGGTAGGAGGCATGGTGCCAATACTATTGTATGCTGCAACCATTGTACTAGTTGCTCATGTATTTGTTGGTAGGTTGCTTGTTAGGTACCCTTTGTGTTATGCATGGTGTCTTGTCTTTATGACCTGGTGCAGTGTCAGGTTGAGTTAATGTTTATACCACACACATTGTATCTTTTCTTGTGTACCTAACCATGTATGAATAGGTATGAGCGGGTTCTAATAACATTAATAATATGCTATGCATTGTGTGTGTTTAGGTAGGAGTGTGTATTGTATTGTTTATGGTATAGGTTTATTTTCCCTTTTATAGTTAATGTTCAGTTGTTTATATGCGTTATGCTTATTATGAGTGCAATGTTCATCCTTTGTGTTATGGTTTATATGTAGTTTGGCCTTGGTCACAGTGTATCATATTCTTGTTATGTCGTGTTTTAAATAAAAAAAATCCAGTATATAATTTCACCATTAAATCCCACATTGTGGTACACCAAACTGTAGAATACTGGAGGTTAGCGCTCCTCAATGAACTAGAAGACAATACCAGAACGCCTGAGGCTAAACCGGTCAACTAGAGAAAAAAACAGTTTTAGAAGAGGAGCCTCAGTTTTTCAAATACTGTTCTGCTAATGTCAATAAGAGAGAGATCTGTAGATGAATGGTTCAGAGAACCGACATGTTGATAAATTAGACACATGTGCAACTCTTGGGTATCTTTATTGAGGAAACGTTTCGCCACACAGTGGCTTCATCAGTCCATACAAATTGAAGATTGAGACACTTATGCAGCATATGGGAATCTATTCAGGAAACGTTTCGCCACACAATGGCTTCATCAGTCCAATACAAAGAGGAAGATGAACATCAAAATGGTATACAATACCGACAGGTTGTTAGGTAAGACACATATGCAACAGTTAGACAACTTTATTCGGAAACGTTTCGCCTACACAGTAGGCTTCTTCAGTCGAATACAGAAAGTAGGCAGGAACAGTAGAGATGTGAAGACGATGTAACTCAGTCCATCACCCCTTAAAGTCGTAGAATTTGAGGTTGTCAGTCCCTCGGCCTGGAGAAGTTCAGATCCATAGTCAGGAACTATCTGAAGATCAAGCGACAGTGCGGAGACTTAAATACTGTCGGAAGGAGAGGTGCAGGGTAGTAGTAGTAGTAGTAGTAGTAGTAGTAGTAGTAGTAGTAGTAGTAGTAGTAGTAGTGAGAGGCCACTGAGAGGTCATGTCCCTCTCAGATCCAACACTTCTCACTTGAAAAGCTTGTCCAAGGTGTTTTCTGTACCAAGATGCCAAGTGTTGCAGTGTCTGACAAGATGAACATCAAAATGGTATACAATACCGACAGGTTGTTAGGTAAGACACATATGCAACAGTTAGACAACTTTATTCCGAAACGTTTCGCCTACACAGTAGGCTTCTTCAGTCGAATACAGAAAGTAGGCAGGAACAGTAGAGATGTGAAGACGATGTAATCAGTCCATCACCCTTAAAGTCGTAGAATTTGAGGTTGTCAGTCCCTCGGCCTGGAGAAGTTCAGATCCATAGTCAGGAACTATCTGAAGATCAAGCGACAGTGCGGAGACTTAAATACTGTCGGAAGGAGAGGTGCAGGGTAGTAGTAGTAGTAGTAGTAGTAGTAGTAGTAGTGAGAGGCCACTGAGAGGTCATGTCCCTCTCAGATCCAACACTTCTCACTTGAAAAGCTTGTCCAAGGTGTTTTCTGTACCAAGATGCCACGTGTTGCAGTGTCTGACAAGATGAATATCAAAATGGTATACAATACCGACAGGTTGTTAGGTAAGACACATATGCAACAGTTAGACAACTTTATTCCGAAACGTTTCGCCTACACAGTAGGCTTCTTCAGTCGAATACAGAAAGTAGGCAGGAACAGTGTAAGGAAGGTGTAAGGAGAGGAGGAGAATGAGGTAATCAGTCCCTCAACCTGGAGTCGATGTGTTCAGTCCATCAATCTTGTAGAATGTACAGCATAGGGCCGTAGACGTGGCTTATATACTGTAGTGAGGTGAGGTGAAGCAGGCGGAGGCGGGGTCATAGTGGTACCATCCACTAGTCGAAGTAGGTCATCGTCCAAAGGTTGAACAAGTGTTGAAGAATTCTTTGTAACAAGATCCCATGATGCTTGTCGGTTTTTCAAACCATTCATCACAACTGTCAGACACTGCAGCATCATGGGATCTTGTTACAAAGAATTCTTCAACACTTGTTCAACCTTTGGACGATGACCTACTTCGACTAGTGGATGGTACCACTATGACCCCGCCTCCGCCTGCTTCACCTCACCTCACTACAGTATATAAGCCACGTCTACGGCCCTATGCTGTACATTCTACAAGATTGATAGACTGAACACATCGACTCCAGGTTGAGGGACTGATTACCTCATTCTCCTCCTCTCCTTACACCTTCCTCTTTGTATTGGACTGATGAAGCGATTGTGTGGCGAAACGTTTCCTGAATAGATTCCCATATGCTGCAAAAGTGTCTCAATCTTCAACTTGTCGGTTTTTCAAACCATTCATCACAACTGTCAGACACTGCAGCATCATGGGATCTTGTTACAAAGAATTCTTCAACACTTGTTCAACCTTTGGACGATGACCTACTTCGACTAGTGGATGGTACCACTATGACCCCGCCTCCGCCTGCTTCACCTCACCTCACTACAGTATATAAGCCACGTCTACGGCCCTATGCTGTACATTCTACAAGATTGATGGACTGAACACATCGACTCCAGGTTGAGGGACTGATTACCTCATTCTCCTCCTCTCCTTACACCTTCCTCTTTGTATTGGACTGATGAAGCCATTGTGTGGCGAAACGTTTCCTGAATAGATTCCCATATGCTGCATAAGTGTCTCAATCTTCAACTTGTCGGTTTTTCAAACCATTCATCACAGTCCATACAAAGGAGAATCTTGAAGAACAGGAGGAGAATGAGGTAATCAGTCCCTCAACCTTGAGTCGATGTGGTCAGTCCATCAATCTTGATGGACTGACCACATCGACTCAAGGTTGAGGGACTGATTACCTCATTCTCCTCCTGTTCTTCAAGATTCTCCTTTGTATGGACTGATGAAACCACTGTGTGGCGAAACGTTTCCTCAATAAAGATACCCAAGAGTTGCACATGTGTCTAATTTATCAAGAGAGAGATCATTGTGAATAATAACGCACACGAAAAAAGAGCAAGAGGAAAGATGTAGGATGGAGGGGAGGAGAAGAAAGATGAGGGTAGAGGCAGTAGAGGCGGAGTAACACAATTCGACTGTATAATAATCGTCGCCATCAATGGACGCCGCTTCAAACATCGTCATTTTTCTACAGCCTCGGCGAGCAGGAGCAGACAGACAGAGAAAAGACTGAGCGGCGCCAACACAGCCACAGCAAACACGGCCACCACAATGGTTCATACAAGAGGTTCATTCCGATCCAGTCTGGCCCGCCCGTGCTGAACCCATGACGACCTTCCCTTTACCCTCTCATGTCTCGGTGAGACATCTACTCTCAAGCACACAAAGTAAAAAAAAAAATCTTTCTTTACGGCCCGAGGATGAAAAATCTCTCTTCATTCTCCGTCTCGCAGGAAGAGGCATCTCCACATGAGGTGTAAGACAGTCTTACCTACTTATCACCTGAGGGTTAAGTGCCTTTTTTCCTTTCTGTTCTTGGAGAACATCTCCATTAATATAAAGGGAGGAAGACCCATGATGCAGGGGACGAATCACCCTTCTTTTTTTTTTGAGCGTTCATTCGACTTATTTCCCATCGCGCATTCAAAGCGATAAAAAAATTTTTCTGAAAATTTTATATATGTTTTGCTAACTTGGGTTAATTTGTCGGGCGAAGCGAGTGGCAATTCCGGCCCTTTTTTAATAATGAAAATTTAATATTTTTTAAGTAGCCCCATCTGCCTGTAGTTTAACTTTTGGGTGATTCTTTTAAACTTCTATTTACCAAAATTTCCCCAAACGTAATGAAAAAAAAAAAAAGGGGGTAATTTACCGGGGAACTGGGGGTAAGAGTTGCATCGTTCCTTTCCCCAGCGTGCATTTTCTAGAATGGAAAAAAACTGGATTTTTTAAATTTTCCCTTCGATACTAATTTTATGCTTTTTAACCATGTGTAATATTTTTTAAGATTTGATTCTTTATGGGTATTTTGTCCAGGGGCCCTTTTTTTTATACATGTGAAAACTCTCTTTTATTTGATGGCTAGTTCTTGATCGTTAAAAATTACTCAGAGTTACAAACTAAGTGGAGATTTTCCTCTTCGGGTTCCAGCAAAAAGTTAAAGGATGAGTGGCTAGCTCCATTCACAAGGGGTGAGGTATTTTTCTTTACCCGCGAAAAGAAAAAAATTCTTTACAAACCAAAAGGGGTTTTACGGACCCACTATCCCAATTCAATTAGGCATAGGTCCTCTGTGTTTGTTTGTGTGGTTGCGTGTGTGCGGGACGGCTTGTGATTTTCGCAAAAATTTTCCTAAAACAATAATTTTCCTTTTTTTTCTTTTTTGAATGAAAAAAAATTGGGAAAAAATTTTTAACCCGAAAGGAAAAAAAAAAATTACGAAAATTCGCTGCATACTCCTTGTTAAATAATTAATATCAAATTCAGTGAATTAGAAAAAGAAGTGAAAAATGTTCCCTCTGCGGAGGGGAACAGGGTAATCTTTTTGGATTTGTTGTTTGTAGTTGGTTTTATTTTTTTTTTATTTTTTTTTTTTTTTATTTTTTTTTTAAAATTTTTATTTAATAACATACATATATATATATATATAATAATATATTATAAAATATTTATATTTTATTTAAAGATATATTTTTTCATTAAGGTTAATGTAAAAATGTTTAATTTTGCACCAAAAGAATCTTAGAAAACTTACCTAACCTTATTATAACAAGAGCAATTTATTTTAGCCTAACCCAACTAAATATATTTTAAATACGTTTACAATAATTTAGTACTAAACAAGCACAGTGAAATATATTTTTTTTCGTTAGGTTCAGAATGATTTTGGTGAAATTATTGCATACACAAATTTTCATTTGTCCTATATGGCAAGATGAGCGTTGGTATTTAAGCCAAGATCGCAAGTTCTGCCTATTCGGCACGATATATATGTATATATATATATATATATAATATATATATATATATAATATATATATATATATATATATATATATATATATATATATATATATATATGTTGATAAATTAGACACATGTGCAACTCTTGGGTATCTTTAATGAGGAAACGTTTCGCCACACAGTGGCTTCATCAGTCCATACATAGGAGAAACTTGAAGAACAGGAGGAGAATGAGGTAATCAGTCCCTCAACCTTGAGTCGATGTGTTCAGTCCATCAATCTTGAGTAGAATACATATATATATATATATATATATATATATATATATATATATATATATATATATATATATATATATATATATATACGTATATATATATATATATATATATATATATATATATATATATATATATATATAATATATATATATATATATATATATATATATATATATATATATATATATGCAAGGAATTCGCGAGAGCATGCGAAATATACACAAACACTGATCTCTGGCTGAAGGAGACTCGAACCTACGAACCTTAGGACAAGGTACGTAGGTTCGAGTCTCCTTCAGCCAGAGATCAGTGTTTGTGTATATTTCGCATGCTCTCGCGAATTCCTTGCATTGTTCAAATCTCTAGTAAGGCTGATGCATGCAGGGGATGAGATGAAAAGCTGTAAGCCTTCTCCCTGAAAGCTGGCTGCCTTGGATCAAACGTGTAGCTCTGCTACACGCCAAGGTATTGGTCCAGTGTGGGTAGATTGGTAAAGCACTGCGTACCTTGTCCTAAGGTTCGTAGTTCGAGTCTCCTTCAGCCAGAGATCAGTGTTTATATATATATATATATATATATATATATATATATATATATATATATATATATATAATGTGTGTGTGTGTGTGTGTGTGTGTGTATATATGTATATGTATATGTGTACTCACCTATTTGTACTCACCTATTTGTGGTTGCAGGGGTCGAGTCATAGCTCCTGGCCCCACCTCTTCACTGATTGCTACTAGGTCCTCTCTCTCCCTGCTACATGAGCTATATCATACCTCGCCTTAAAACTATGTATGGTTCCCGCCTCCACTACTTCACTTTCTAGACTATTCCACGACTTGACTACTCTATGACTGAAGAAATACTTCCTAACATCCCTTCGATTCATCTGAGTCTTCAACTTCCAATTGTGACCTCTTGTGTCTGTGTCCCATCTCTGGAACATCCTGTCTTTGTCCACCTTGTCTATTCCGCGCAGTATTTTATATGTCGTTATCATGTCTCCCCTGACCCTCCTGTCCTCCAGTGTCGTCAGGCCGATTTCCCTCAACCTTTCTTCGTAGGACAATCCCCGTAGCTCTGGGACTAGTCTTGTTGCAAACCTTTGCACTTTCTCTAATTTCTTGACGTGCTTGACTAGGTGTGGATTCCAAACTGGTGCTGCATACTCCAGTATGGGCCTGACGTAAATGGTATACAGGGTCTTGAACGACTCCTTACTGAGGTATCGGAACGCTATCCGTAGGTTTGCCAGGCGCCCGTATGCTGCAGCAGTTATCTGATTTATGTGCGCCTCAGGAGATATGCTCGGTGTTATACTCACCCCCAGATCTTTTTCCTTGAGTGAGGTTTGTGTGTGTGTGTGTGTGTGTGTGTGTGTGTGTGTGTATACTGATTCTAACATCGATATCGTAGGCTATACGCGAAGACATACGTAGATATTATTATTGAAGCCTTTCTAAAAATTCCTTGGATTAATTTAAAATTTTCTAAAAGGGGAAATTGTATTGGTTAATTTTGAAAAAGAATTTAAAAAATTTTCCTAATTCAAAAAGGCATTTTTTCACCCAAATATTTTTAATATTTTAAATAATTTATATATAAAAAAATAATATATTTTTAATGTTGTTGTGTTTGGGTGAATTATTGTAAATTTTTCACCTTTTGTTCACCAAATTGGGTTGCGGGGTGGTCATTAGTCTGGCCACCTTCTGTTGTAAGTCCTTGTGTATGGCTATATATGTTATATATTTTGTTCATTATATTTATTTATATTAGACTTATATATTATTATATAATATTATAATTCCTTATTATCTGGCCGAATATATATTAAAATTTATATATTATTATTATATATATCTTTATATATATTATATATATATCATATTTGTTTGATAATTGACACTTCCAACTCTCTGGTATCTTATGAGGAAACGTTTCGCCACCAGTGGCGTCATAAAGTCCATACATGGGAAACTTGAAGAACGGGGAGAATGAGGTATCAGTCCCTCACCTTGAGTCGATGTTTCAGGTCCATCCAATCTTGAGTAGATATACATATATCTATATATATATATTGTATATATATATATTAAATTTAAATTATATATATATATGTATCTATTATATATATAATAATTAATATATTATCTATATATTTTATTATAATGTGTGGTGTTGTGTATGTATCTATTTATTGGTGGGTGTGTGTGTGTGTGTGTTGATTCTAACAGTCGATATCGTAGTATACGCGAAGACATACGTAGGTTATTAATTGTTTCAAAGATATATTTTGAAAACTAAAAGCGTTTTTCTTAAGGCAGAGTTAGTTTTAGGGAGCAAGGGTTGTTTTGGGGCAGGAAAGGTCGTTGGAGAAAGCGACGTAGAGGCTAGATCGTGCGTGGTGATGGGCGAGAGTTACGACCCTGTGAGTTAGCACAAAGCAGGTTAAGGGGCTTGTCAGTGTTAGTGTATACAGAAACACGGCTTGTTCTTGTGGCTAAACTCTTTCAGGTATTTGAAGGTTAGATATTTGAAGGAAGTTTGCAAGGCCCATGACATCGAATTTGCCTTTTATTCACTCTTTGACCTTCTCCTTCTCTATTATTTCAGTCGAGGACGTACGATACTATAAGAAACAATGTTATACTTGCATAAAACATCAACGTCAGAACTGAAGATTAAGCGCAATCAGTTAAGAAAAGATCCATGCTGAGTTAACCTACTTACCCTCACTACCCCTCATCTACATAATCGTTTCCTCCTTGAGAATTTGGTCTGGCAAATATGCTGCTACGATGGTCGCACCGGGAAATAATGAAGCTGTATCAATAGCAGAATGCTAATGTGACAATAGCCTGAAGAATTCAAGAGATAATTTATTATCAATACTAGTTGAAAGAGGAAGAGAGTCCAACTGCCATTATTCCGGCAGTTTTACTAAACGATGTTTCAGACTTTATCGTGGTTTTTGTTAATTAATGTCGAAATGTGAAAGAAGAAATGTATAGTGCTAAAATTAAATGTTTTATCCTCTTAGCCCAAGTTAAATCAGTGTTTTATTTAATTAAATATTGTTAAATACGAGTTTACTTTATTTACTACAAAAATATTTATACAGTGAAAATTTTTTATCAATTAGCTTTTAATTTCTTATTGTATGATTAAAGTGCTATAAAACTATCAAATGTATTTAATAAAGTAATTACCTGAAGCAATGCCATATAATATAATTCCGTAAAACGTTTAAGTGAAATATTATATCAGAATTAAAATATATGTAATATATAATGAAATTAAGATTCGATGAAGTGAGTATTTCTGCCATCTTACCTAACAAAATAAACACGTTACGTCATACTGCGTCAGACTGAGAACAACTTAAAATCACTCTTAGATCGCTGCTTAGCAGATTAAGTATGACAAGGAGAACGAAACATTTGTGACAAAGCTGTCTGGAAAGAAATTATAAAATGAGACAAGACTGATTGTGATGATAATAATAATAATAATAATAATAATAATAATAATAATAATAATAATAATAATAATAATAATAATAATAATAATCAGCGTTTATTGTGATTACTTTTTCAAATAGCGCAATCCACGGCGTTACCAACTTACATTTTATTACAATGGATAATATCTAGACCATGTATACAGTAAACAAAATATTTTTTTCAGCGAAGATATGTTGGCTGGACTGCTTAGTTTCCGGATGAGCCACCCTTCGGCACTCGAAAAAATTCTGATTAAATTTAAGAATCAGCTGGAACATATTCACCAGCCGGGATGAAAAGGACCCTATCTTGCTCCAAAAGTAAAAATACATAACAAATCTCTGAAAGCAAACAGAATAGGGTAGACGAAGTCATTAAGCATGCATGAAGCTGTGATAACCTATTACACAGAGCGAAAGGCGTCTGCAAATGGGTCGGATGAACGTGGCAGAGATGAATGAGTGACCAGAGACCAACTATCCAGTTGAATAGCTAGTGGATGGATGAGGCAAGTCAAGATTGGAAACAAATACCGAAAAGAGTGGTATTATGTGCGAGAAAAAAATACGTCGAACAGAAAGGGAGACGTACAAAAACATTACAATTGATCAGAGAATACTTAATGAAAAGGAGACAAAGAATGTTTAGGTAAAAGGACACAAGTGCAATTAATGAGACATTTTATTCTTGCAACGTTTCGCTCTCCAGGAGCTTTGTCACGCCGTTAGCGTAACGGTTTGACAAAATGTCCCATTAGTTGCACTTGTTGTTGTTATTATTATTATTATTATTATTATTATTATTATTATTATTATTATGCGGGAGCATTAAACCCGTAGGATTACAGAGCGCATGTGAGGGAGGATGGAATGTATTCAGGCTTAATTCAGGGAACTGGAGCACAGATCTAATTCCGTAGATCAAGTGCCCCTCACCAGCGTCAAGGAACCTCCCTTGAGGGGTATTAAGTAGGATTCCACGAGGATCGGTAGTGGAACAAGTTGTGTTTCTGGTATATGTGAACAATATGGCGGAAGAGCCCATATATCACAGCTCGCAGACAATGTAAAATTAATATGTAAAATAAAATCAGGGAATAACAGAGAAAGGTTGAATATAACCTTGATAAACTGCTGGATACGGCAAAGAAGAGGCTACTTGAATTCTAATTCAGTTAACGCATAGATATAAAAATTCTGACATGAGCAAGTCATGTCAATATTTGGGAGGGAAAGAATGGCAAATCTGAGCACATGCAAAATACAGAAATATGTATCAATACAGATATATGTATCAAGGTGACGTGAGGAGGACTAGCTGCAGTCTGAATCAATAGTACATAAAACTGAGTGCTTGCACCACCAGGTGGTGTACGTATCTCCTCGGGGTGCATGTACTCCCTAGGGGTGCATGTACTCCCTGGGGGTGAGTGATGTCAATAATTGAGGGTGCAAATAATGCCGGCTGGTTAAATTACACAGTGGAAATATATACGTTCCTTTATGTAGAATTTTTTCTTACATGTTCTCCTTAGTTTTTAATGTATGTAGGTAAGTGCACATGTGTGTATTCATGTATGTATGTGCGAGAAAACGTTTTGTGCACCAAAGGGTTACAGTTTCGATCCCCCCCTCCTCAAAAAAAAAAGATAAGAGCCACTGGTCTACCTAGATATCTATACGTCTGTCTAGATAGCTGAGACTGAAACAGTGGAGCAGGAAGTTCGCTCTTGGCTTTCTCAACCCTTCGTTCACATTACTTGCTTGAAAAACAACGAGTATGGATATTTAAAAAAAAAAGTTAGAAAATGCAATATGAACCTCTGCTATGACTATTGCTACTATCGCCACTATTATACTACATGTTATTCCCGAAGTGGTTCGTGATCACTAACAAACGTCAGGGTTCCATGACCACAACTAGCCCCTGTGGTCCGTGATCACGAACAAACGTCAGGGTTCCATTGACCAAAAAACTAGCCCCTGTGGTCCGTGATCACGAACAAACGTCAAGGTTCCATTGACCACAACTAGCCCCTGTGGTCCGTGATCACGAACAAACGTCAAGATTCCATTGACCACAACTAGCCCCTGTGGTCCGTGATCACGAACAAACGTCAGGGTTCCAGTGACCACAACTAGCCCCTGTGGTCCGTGATCACGAACAAACGCCAGGGTTCCAGTGACCACAACCAGCCCCTGTATTACATGTAGTTTAATCCGACACTTGCGAAGTATTTGTTTTACTGGTTCTTACAAAAATATATTGTATTTACTCTTACAACTTAAAGCAGTCAGCGCTGGTGTCCTCAGACTTAAAGAAAAAGAAAAAGAACATTCGAGTGTGTTGCACCCCGTGCTTCAGAGTTTTATGATACTGTTTTGTATTGTTGAATTGCGTTGCCCTTCAAAGAGCTTATGTTTGTGTGTGTCAGATTTGTTTAGCATTTTACAGATGGTTTGAATGAGTTCTCCTCGTAGTCTTTGTTTCCTTAGGGAGAGCATGATATGTGATTTGAATCTCTGCATAGAGTTTATTTGTTAAAAAAGAAAAAAGAAGGTATCTTTCCCTTCTCTTCACGCTCTTCAATTTGCCTTCGTCTTATTGTAATTTGCAGACCATAACTAGGTAGCACTTTTTAAGGCGAGTTAAATCGATGTTAATATTTTTTTTTCTGATTTTATACTCGCAATTTATATTTAAAAGCATAATTTTTTTAAGTTACTGTTTGCACCTAGACGATGTTTATATATTACGTTTCTAATGGTTACTTTAACGTCCATCTCATTGATTGTGTCTATTTACGATAGGAAAAAAAAGAGAAATTTAGACGGCAGGAGACTACACAGTCCACATCTGTAATCTAGATTCCTTAAATTATGTCTAGAAACTTGAGATTAGGATAGAAGATCGTAAGACCTCTCTCTCTCTCTCTCTCTCTCTCTCTCTCTCTTCCTACCCTCAACTCCCACAATCACACCACCAACTGGGAAAAATGAGTTAAATGATTCCATAACATTTTGATATTTAAAAAATATTTAATTGAAAAAGTTATAGTAGAGCATGATTTATACCTCTAAAAGTATTACTACGACTATCATCATCACCACCACTATTCCTGCTACCATTACCAGTATACTTTGGTTCTCTAAATGTCAACTGATCACCCTCAGGCAGCTCCTGAAGTAGTGTGACTTCTGTGACACACGAGCAACTCCTACACAGAGTCTAACCAAATTCAGTATTTCAAACTACTTGTCCAGTTCGTTCTTAATAGTCTGTTATTTATTATAGTTGCTGCTCTAGCGATCCATTCTAGTGATAAATTATTTTCCGAAAAATAATCATTTACTTGCATTTGTGGTGTATCTCTTGCTTCGAAGTTTTACTCCATTGCTTCGGGTGTTAACTCTTTCCTAGGGTCTCTCTTGCCTTGAGTGTCAGGTTAAGATCAAGTGCCGGGGTCAGAATAAGATCAATCAGCCTGTGTTAGGAGGCTGCCTTCTCTTATGTTACCTAGTCTGGTGGTTCTTGGTATTCTAATTGACTGTTGAAGAGAAGAGAAGAAAAGAGAAGAGAAGAGGAGAGAGAGAGAGAGAGGAGAGAAGAGAGAGAGAGAGAGGGGGAAAAGAGAGAGAGAGAGAGAGAGAGAGAGGGTGTTGGCAGCTGGAGAAAAAGTTGATATCCTTGTGGTGAAATCTGACTCTAAACTAACCATGAAGAACCATGTTGTAAATCTTGCAAACAAGGCAGCCAGGAAGCTTACAGCACTTCGCCGTATCTCGCATCTGCTTGACAGTAGGGATTGCAAGATTCTGTACGAGGCACAAGTACGCTCGCACCTTGAGTATGCTCCACTTTCTTAGTTTGCCTGCCCCCCCCCCTTCCCTCTCATCTGCTCCCGCTTGGGCAGAGTGGAGAACAGAGAAGACGTCTCATCTCTCGCCTGGACCTCCTGGATAGATCTGTCATTTTTAACAGAGCCTTCAACACAGGAGGGATGTGGGTGGCCTTACTGTTATGTACAAGGCCTATATCGTCAAAGTACCACACTTGGATCCACATCGAGGACAGCGTGAAACAAGCTTTTTTTTGCCACAAGATGGGCAGAAAGCAGCAACTTCACTCTGTCGGTACCCTTCCCCTAGAACATCACTCCATCTGAGATCATATATACCCAGGATGACTCGAGTATGGAACACATTCGTACAGCATAATGATGTCAACGAGAAACAGTCAGTTGATCAAATGAAATGCTGGCTCACAGATGGTCCAACTTCATCCTGTTCCCTTTCTGTATGTCTCATAACAATAAAAATGCTTTCAAATGAGCTGATGTAGGTAACAGCTCTTAGCCTGCCAATAAAGTTAGGAATCCTTAACCTGCAAATAGCTTGTCAATAAAGCTAGGGATCCTTAACCTAACCTTTTCAAACCCTGTGTAAAGAGAGAGAGAGAGAAGAGAGGAGAGAGAGAGAGAGAGAGGGGAGAGAGAGAAAAGAGGAGAGAGGACGGGGAGAGGAGAGAGGGGGAGAGGAGAGAGAGAGACGGAGACGGAGGGATTTATAGCTGGCATCTGCTATATTCCTGTATCTATGGAAAACCCTGAGTCGAAGTCACTGACCACAGCCGTCTTCGCATACCACTAAACGGACTCAAATTTGTCATTAATACAGAGTTCATGCCGCATTCTAGCCGAGAGAAAAGAGAGAGAGAGAGAGAGAGAGAGGGGGAGAGAGAGAAGAGGGGGAGGAGAGGGGGTAGAGGAGAGAGAGAAGAGAGAGAGAGAGAGAGAGAGAGAGAAGAGAACTTCAACACAAGAGCTTATATAGAAATGATGGATGATGCCGCTGTTAAGATAAGAGCGAGACAAAGAGAGTTGTGAGGAGCATTCTATAGATCACCAGCCTCGCCTTGCAAAAATGGGTCTGCAATTCTCCTTCAGAACCCTTTTTAATTTTTTAATGTATGTAGAGCATAAAGATGGTAACAGTAACTGGAAATGATGAACTAACTCCTCTCTATATACAACTATCTTATTAAGATATTTTATTTCGTATTATTAAAAAGAGAAATAATGTAATGAAAAATACATTAACTAGTACTGTGGGTTTCCTTTTTACGCTTACTCAGTTAGCAAACTTTGCAGAGCAAATTTTTATTGCGTGAATGTTTTGATCTGTTAAGATCTTTATTAAGACTTACAGAAGACACAAATTGCATTCACATTATAAGAAATATTGGGAGGGAAGGAAGAGGTGAAATATAGATTATCACACACACACATAAACACACAACCACACACACACACACACACACACACACACACACACACCACACACAGTCCTAGGATCTGTGCTGTTCTTGGTATATGTGAACGACATAACGGAAGGGATAGACTCAGAAGTGTCCTTGTTTGCAGATGATGCGAAGTTAATGAGAAGAATCAAATCAGATGAGGATCAGGCAGGACTACAAAGAGACCTGGACAGGCTACAAGCCTGGTCCAGCAACTGGCTCCTTGAATTTAACCCTGCCAAATGCAAAGTCATGAAGTTTGGGGGGAAGGGCAAAGAAGCCCGCAGATCAATATAGTTTAGATGACCAAAGACTGCAAACCTCCCCTCAAGGAAAAAGATCTGGGGGTGAGCATAACACCGAGCATATCTCCTGAGGCGCACATCAATCAGATAACTGCTGCAGCATACGAGCGCCTGGCAAACCTATGGATAGCGTTCCGATACCTCAGTAAGGATTCGTTTAAGACTCTGTTTTACCATTTTCGTCAGGCCCATACTGGAGTATGCAGCACCATTTTTGGAATCCCCCACCTGGGTCAAGCACGTCAAGAAATTAGAGAAAAGTGCAAATTTTTGCAACAAGACTAGTCCCAGAGCTACGGGGATTGTCCTACGAAGAAAGGTTGAGGGAAATCGGCCTGACGACACTGAAGGCCAGGAGGGTCAGGGGAGACATGATAACGACATATAAAATACTGTGCGGAAAAGACAAGGTGGACAAAAACGGGATGTTCCAGAGAAGGGACACAGACCCCAAGAGGTCCAATTGGAAGTTGAAAAACTCAGATGAATCAAAGGGATGTTAGGAAGTATTTCTTCAGTCATAGAGTAGTCAGGCCGTGGAATAGCCCAGAAAGTGGGCGTAGTGGAGGCGGGAACCATACATAGTTTTAAGGCGAGGTATGATAGAGCTCATGGGGCAGGGAGAGAGAGGACCTAGTAGCAATCAGCGAAGAGGCGGGGGGCCCGGTGCTGTGACTCGGGCCCCTGCAACCACAAATAGGTGAGTACACACACACACCCCACAACCCAACACCCCACAAAACACACACACACACGTGGGCCCAGGGGGTGCAGACGTGGGTAACAAGGCTCCGAGAACCTTAGCGTTGAAAGGGCGTGAAATTAACAGCTAGCAGTAATAGTGGTAGTGGAACTTTAAAAAATAAAAAAAAAAAAAAAATTTTTTATAATTTTAAAAAAGTTTTTGAAAAGGGGGGGGGGGGGGGGGGTTTTGGGGGGGGGGGGGGGGGGGGGTTTTTTTTGTTTTTTCCAAACATTGGCAGTGGTGGGCCTGAAGAAGTGACTTTCACAAACAAGTTTTGCGCCATTTTTCAATAAAGGAAGTTATTAATGTAAAGTTTTATACTATCTTTAGTGAAGAGTAAAATCGCGGGGGGAACCGGGATGTATGAGAAAATAGGGGTTTAAAAAAACCCATCAGGGGGTAAAGGATCCCCCAAAATGGGGGTTTTAAGACCTACTAGGGCCCGACTCCTCATAAAAGCAGTGGAAACCCTGTCACGCACCACTGAGCGAAAAATTTTATTCGCCTATTTGTGGTTTGCATGTTAAAACGGCCCTGGCGGGCCCCTTGCATACTTTTTGGGATACTGGTCACTCACTCCTGAAGCTTTCCCAGAATTAGAACAGAAATAGCATAGAAAAAGAGAATATAGTGTTGACGAGCGTGAGAAGGTAGGGGGGGAAAAGTTTTTAAAGGGGAAACATTTTTAAAGGGAAGGGGGGGGTGCTAGGGTTTAAAGCCCCCCAGGAGGGTTGTTTCAGGTCAAAAGGGAAGTTGCAGCCAGTCATTACACCACAAAGAAACCTCTCACAAAACACTCACACAACGCATACTCACACGGGGGGTAGGGCAGTGTTACTACCGGTAGTTTTAGCATTAAGAATACTTGGGAAGCTGGGAAACCCTCTCTAAAATGTGAAAAAGGAAATATAAATAATAACCATCAAAAATTTTAAATACGAAAAATCCAGAAAGGGAAATAAGTGGAGAGAGTAGCATAATTGGGAAAAAATAAATGGGACAAAATTTGTGCCTACCCGACGGATTTTCAACCACACCACCTCCCCCCCCAAAAACCATCCCCCCCCTCCCCACCCCAAGCACACACACCACCCACCACACTTTACACACCCCACACACATACCCACACACCCCCCAAAACATACAACACGAACACACACACACCCCCACATAACACACACACCCACACACCACACACCACACACACACACCACCAAAACCCCAACCACACACACACCACACACCCCACCACACACACCACACACACCCCACCACACACCCACACCCACACACACACACACACACCACCCCAAAAACCCAAACAAAACACACACCACACACCACCCCAAACCCCACACACACCCCACACACACACACCACACACACACCACACACACCACCCAAACACACACCCCCACAACACACACCACACACACACACCACACAACACCCCAACCAACACACACACACACACCCCCAAAAACCCAACACCACACACCCACACACACACACACCCACCACACCCCTCCCCCATTTTGACAAAAACACTTGACACAAAAAAGTCCCCCTCCACCACTTGACACAAACATTTGACACAAAAAAGAACCCCTCCTCTCCAAACCCAAACCTCCCCCCCTTTTCCCAAACCCACCCACCTTAGCCCCTATCCCCCCCAAAAACCACCAAAACCCCCCCCCAAAACCGCCAAACCCCCCCCAAACCCCTCTCCTCCCTCCAAAAAAACCCACCCCCCCCTCCCCCAAAACCCATCCACCCCCTTTTCTCATTCAAACCACTAACCCCCCCCCCCAAACTATCTCTCCCCTTTCCCAATAACCTTTCCTCCCCCTCCCCCAAAACCCATCCATCCCCTCCCTCCAAACCATCTTTTCCCCCCCCCCTAACCCCCCCGCCCCCCCTTCTGTGGACCCAAGGGTGGGGAACCCTAAAAACCAGGATAAGGAAAAGGGGGCTAAAGGGACAAAATCTGGGAGGGGAATGGGGGGAAGAGCTAAAAAAAAAGGGAGGAAGACGGGGGAAGGGAGATTGATGAGGGGGGGGAAAAAGGAAAAGGGGGGAAAAGAGGGGTTTAGCACAAATTGCAAAAGGGGGAAAGCAACAGGAACAGCAGAAATGAAATAAAGATAGAGAGATTAAAAAGGGGAGCTGAAAATCTGAAGCAGCCCCAGGAGACAAAGATATTACAGAAGTTATCGGAAATTGGGTTTACTTTCAAACACAGACAACAGGTCGGGAAGGAAGCATAAACAAACGTTCCCATAGGTCCTGTCAAACCCACATGGGCAAAAAACAAAGACAGGGGCACACTAAAAACAGAGCGAGAGTTTTGGAAAGCTTTGAAGGAACTAGGACGGGTGCAAGGCCTTCCCAGTTTCCTGTGAGGGCCGGGAAAACGGTGAGAAGGAAGGAAAAACCCAAAAAAACGGGGGCCATAACTGGGGAAGGGACTGAAGGAAGGAACACTCCAGGGAAAAGGAACAAAAACACATCAGAGGATCAATGGGAGTCAGAGTGGGAGGGGGAAAAAAAAGGGGGAAAGATCCTGTTTGTCTAGGGGTTTGAGGGAAGGGCTAAAGGGGAAACTTCGATGAAAAAAAGGGCGGGAGGAAAAAAGCTTTTGGAAGTTTCATGAAGGTGATAGGGAGGGGACATGCCCCAGGGGAAAATTTTTTGGGAATCGGGTGGTTCACAAAGAAAAGAATGGGCCTCTCAAAGTAATTTTCAAGGCAGAACAACCCGAACCGATCTGCGGGAGAAAGGGCACGGCTGAGAGCAAGCGGGAAATTTCCGGGAGTGTGTACCTCGATCGACCAAAAACACAGGACGAAAGGAAGCCCAATAAAAAGGGGAGAGTTAAAAAAAACGAAAAAAAAAAGGGGAGGAAATAAAAAAGGGGGGACCCGAAAACCCCTGGATAAAAGGGAAAAAGGAAAAGGGTGCACCCCTCAGAAAACCTGCAGAAGGACCCCCCAGCCACGACCCCCCAAAAGGGAAACCCTGAACAACCCAAACCAACCATCACACCCCTAACCCCTTTCTGTTTCCACCCCCTGCACCACATTTACTTTTTTTTTTTGGGAACAGAAGTTGAAGGTTTGGTACACAAATCAGAGGATTAACGAATAAACATGGGGAATGAAAGAAAAAATCAAGAGAAGCCCCCAAGACATCATAGCAGTTACAAAACCCCCAAAAAACCTCACAGAGAAAAATAACAGATGCAATTTCCCACCAGGATACCAGTTTCATGGGGAAAAGATGGGAAAGGGGCGGGGGGGGAGGTGGGGTTGCTCTGCCCCGAAAAAACAGAGGGAAAATTTCGAAAAAATGGAAGGCTTAGATGAGGGGGGAAAAGGGAAAAAGGACACATAGGAGGTACACTTCGTTTTTGGGGAAACAAAGTGCTCATTGCGTGATGTAAAACCCACCACAAAAAACTGCAGGAGGCCCAACGAGGGAATATGAAGGGGCCCCAACAGAGCAATGGTGGACATTTTTGCTGGGGTGGCAAGAAGAGCTCCTCCAGTAGGGGGCAAAGTTGCGGGTTTTAGGGGGGGATTTAAAACCATAGGGGGAATTGACTGGGAAAAACCCCTGGAGCCAAAAGGGGCCCCGAAACATGGAGAGCCAGGATTTTGGGATGGGGTGCGGGAAAAGCCTCATTCCCCCAAAAAAATTTTAAAGGGGGACCAAAACCAGAGTGAAGGGGAGGAATGAACCAGCAAGATTTGGCCCCTTTGTTTCACCCTGGGCAGCTCAGACATTGAGGACATCAAGTATAGAGTCCCCTAGGAGCTAGCGACCCGGGGTTCTGTGCTTTGAATACTTAGTAGCCCCTAAAGTGGAGAGAAAAAACAGGAGTTAAATGGGAAAAACCCTGAAATACAAGGGGGGATTTACATGGGGTTGAAAAATTTCCCGCGGGAGGCCCAGGGGGACAGAGAACGGCGGGGGGGGGGAAAGCCAAAAATTTGAAATGATGGAATATGTAACAAAAAAAAAATGCAAGGGGGCCCAGGGGAAAAAGGTTTTTTTTCCCCCAAGGCATCAGTAAAAAGGGAAAGGGAAAAACCAGCCGGGCCCCGGGTTTACCCGCCCGGTGTAAGGGGCAAAAACAAAGTGAAATTTAGAATGGAAAAAAGTACAAAAGGAAGAAAAACCCATGAAAATAGGGAGATAGTCCCCAAAAAGCCAGGGAAAAAAGTATGCACGGGTTTAAGGAGGGGGGCCCGCGCCCAAGTATAAAAAAGGGAAAAGCATCGGGGAATCAAGACTGACCCGAAACGTTGAAATACCACATCGGGAGGAAGACAACAGTAAAAGACCAGGTGGTCAGATTAAGGCCCAGAAGGGTTGGAGAAATCACAAAAAAAATGATCAGGGGGTATGTGAGGAGCCGGGAAAAGGGGATTTTAAAAGGGAAATTTTTACAGTGAGACAGGAAGGGCTGTGGGGAAGACAGCACAGAAGGGGGAAAATCAATAGGGAATTTTACCAACAAGGTTTTGGGTGACATACGAACAAAAATGAGGAGGGGTGGGAAAAAGCTCTTTAAATGACCTTGGGCACCTCAAAGGGCATGGGGGGCCGGACAACATTCCCCATGGGTTCCCTTTGAGAAGAGCAGAGATTGCTTTTTGGGTTTCCCTTTTAACCACAATCTTAACAAATCCTTTGAAAAATGGGCAAATACCCGGAAATGGAAAAACAGCTAATTAGTCCCCCAAAATTTAAGAAAGGAAACAGAAACGAGGCACTAAACTACAGACCTGTCCCCTTTACATGTATTTTGGTTTCCCAAAATAAAGGGGGGAAGATTTTTAGGAGGAGGTGGTCGAACCCTGGAAAGGAAAAAAGATTATAAATGAAAAAAAAGCCTTTGGGGTTTATGAAGGCAAATTTGGGTTTACAAACCCTGGAGTTTTATGACAAAGGTAACAGAATAAGACCAAAAGGAGGGGGTGGGTAGATTGTGTTTTTCCTAGGCTGCAGGGAAAACTTTGACACAGTTCCCCACAAGAATTAGTGCAGGGAAACGGAGGGTCAGGGGCCCTGTAAAAGGGGGGGGCACTGCAAAGGGTAAGGGAATACCTGACAGGGGGGCCCGCAAGAGTCATGGTACGTTTAAAAAGGTATCACAGTGGGCGCCTGTTACGAGCGGGTCCCCAGGGGTTTAGTTCTAGGGGGCCCGTGCCCATTTTTTTATATATGTGAACGACATGATTTAAGGGGGAGACTCTGAAAAGGTCCCTGTTCGCAGATGAAAGTGAAGTTTATGAGAAGAATTAAAACGACGAGGATGAGGCCGGATGCAAAGAGATCTGAAGGTTGGAAAGTTTGGGCCAGTAACTTGGGTTCTCGAATTCATTTTCCCCCAAATGCAAAAACCCTGAAGATTGGGGAGGGGCCAAAGAAGACCGCAGAAAAATTTGGCCCAGGTGGACAAAGAAATAAAGGACCTCCCCAGGGAAAGAAATTTGGGTGACCATAACAAAGGGCACTTTAACCCGGGGGCACACATCAACCAAATTTAAACCCCTGCAAACCCTACGGGGGGCCCGGCAAAAACCCGAGAATAGCGTTCCGATACCCTTAAAAGGGAAACGTTCAAGACATGTACATGGTAGTTAGGCCCCTTTCTGGAGTAGCAGCACCAGTCTGGAAACCCCCCCTGGTCAAGCACGTCAGGGAAGGGTTTTTGAAAGTACAAATCTACCAAATGCCTTTGCAATTTTCTCAAACCCCACTTTTGAATTGAACCCCAAAAATACGTCTTCTCTCACCCCAGCCCAGTCCCCGCTAGCCCAAAACTGTAAACACCCAATTAAGAAAATATCCCACCTGGATGGGGGCTAACAAACTTAAACTAAACATTTTACAAAATCCCACTTCATTTTTTATTTGGTAAACAGAGCTTTCAAGGGTGTTCTCTTAAAAAGATAAAAGGATCACCTATCACAAAAACTAAACCCGAGGGGAAAAAATCTTTGGGGAAACCACCTCGATTAAAAAGAATCAAATTTTATTCACATATTTCAACAAATTTCTAAGAAAAATTTTTTTCCCAAAACTGTAGGCAAACTATCGAAATACGGTACTATGTTCCACATCGCCCCTTGGGCCCCCATTTACTCTTTATTTCTACCCCTTTTCTTCCTATGGAATTTGTTTCATGGGGTTTAAAAAACCCAAATTTAAACATCTCAGACCACTAAATTTCCCAACCAAAAAGCTGGGTTAGAATGATTCAAATTCTCACTACAGGCAGCACACTCCACCAAAATTCAAAACACTCAACCTACTCACCATACAAAACATCCATACTTTTTATTGCACTTATTTCCCTTCCCTAAACACTTAAATTGATATTAACCCTCCCCTCAAACTCTCCTTGCCAAAATTTAAAAAGAACACTTTAAACCCTAATTTCAAGGCCCCAGATAAATCTTTGATGTATTCCCCGTTTCCAACTCACGCTATTTCAAAAAATCAATGCAAATAAAAAAAGGCCCCTAAAATCTTATTTCCCAAACCTGAAATATAAAAAAAACCTAATTTTATTAAAAAAAAGTCCCCTTTTTCCAAAATTCACTTCCCCCACTCAAAAAACCAAAAAAAATACTGAAAAATGAAACCCTATAAATTGTTTATCCCAAATGGGTTTCTCACAAATTTTATCACACAAATTTAAAAAAAAACTTTTTTTATTTTTTTTAAAAAACAATACCTAAAAAAGAATAATCCCTTCTACTGAAATGAACACCCAAAGCATGAAAAAATATGACCTGTCTTTGTAATACTCATTTGGTATTTTATAGTTATCTGTTTACAAAAAATGTCTTATCCCCTGTTTTCATCATTGCTTTGTTAATTTAAAGGGTTTAAATTTTAAGCCCAGCCCGTAAAGCCCAAAGGGATATAAGTGGGTTTTTGGGATGCTTGCTCTTACCGTTTTTTTTGTACCTCTGTAGGGATGCTAAATTTTTTAAATAAATAAAAAATAAATAAAAATTTTTCAAAAAGGGTAGTCCCCGGGTCAAGGAATGTTCCCTACGAGGAAAGGTTAAAAAGGGAAAAAAACTGACACACTGGAGGACAGAAGGGGGCAGGGGAGACATGATAACCCACATACAAGATTTCTGGGGAAATAGACAAGGTGGACAGAGATAGGATGTTCCAGAGAGGGGACACAGGGACAAGGGGTCACAACTGTAAGCTGAAGACTCAGACGAGTCACAGGGACGTTAGGAAGTATTTCTTCAGTCATAGAGTTGTCAGCAAGTGGAATAGCCTTGCAAGTGAAGTAGTGGAGGCAGGAACCATACAAAGTTTTAAGAAGAGGTATGACAAAGCTCAGGAAGCAGAGATAGAGAGGACCCAGTAGCGATCAGTGAAGAGGCGGGGCCAGGAGCTGAGTCTCGACCCCTGCAACCACAATTAGGTGAGTACAATTAGGTGAGTACACACACACACACAACACACACACACACACACACACACACACACACACACACACACGCACACCAGTGAAGAGGCGGGGGCAGGAGCCTGGACTCGACCCCTGCAACCTCAACTAGGTGAGTACACACACACACACACACACACACACACACACACACACACACACACACACACACACACACACACACACACACACACACACACACACACATTACAAATGGATCTGGACAAACTGTAGGATCTGTCTGACAAGTGGCTATTAACAGTAACCCCAGCAAATGCAAAGTTATGAAAATTGGGGAAGGGCAAAGAAAACCGGAAGCAGAGTACGGACTTGGAAGACAAAAGTTGGAAAACTTCCTGAAGGAGAATGCCCTCAGGGTGAACATAGTTCCGAGCATTTTACCTGTGGTACACAGCAACTGGGTAACGGCCACGGTAAAAGCGAGACTTGCAAATTTAAAGGTAGTTTTTAGAAACATCATCCCCCAAAGAAGGTTCCTTAATGAATATCAAAATGGTATACAATACCGACAAGTTGGTAAGTATGTGTCTTACTTACCAACTTGTCGGTATTGTATACCATTTTGATATTCACTCTGTCAGGCTCTGTAACACAATAGCATCTTTGTACAGAAGAGAAAAGACCTTTGACAACTTTTTCAAGAGAGAATGGTTGGATCTGAGAGGGACGTAACCTCTCAGTGATTACATTCTTTCTACTACTCTACACCTCTCCTGCCGACAGTACATGAGTCTCCACACTGTCGCTATTTGTTGACATTGTTTCAGACAATGAAACAGAATTCTTCTCCAGGCTGAGGGACTAACAAACTCAAATCTGCATCTTCAAGGATGATGCACAAATAACCCGCACATAAAAGAGAGAAGCTTACGACGACGTTTCAGTCCGACTTGGACCATTGACAAAGTCACACTAACCAGAGGTGGAGCAGGACGGCTATATATAGGCAGGAAGAGGTAGTGGTAGTAGTAGTAGTAGTAGTAGTACAAGAATTGTATATAATACCGACAAGATGAAATTAAGACACATGCACAACACCCGGGCATCCCCAACGTAGACGTTTCGCCATCCAGCCAGCCACTGGATGGCGAAACGTCCACAACAAAGACAACCAGACGCCGCACATGTGTCTTAATTTCATCAGTAGTTGTAGTAGTAGTAGAAGAAGAAGAGGTAGTAGTAGTGGTAGTGGTAGAAGTGGGAAATAAGGAAGACGAGCCAGTCAAATACAAAGGAAGGGGAGCACTGCAAGAGAGCTAGATGCCCACAGAGGGAGAGCAAGCGCACAGAGGTGCGTGAAAGGGGAAGTGGTTGAAATAAATGAAGAAGGGAAACAGAAACACTAGACAGGAGAGAGAAAAACAATCCAGAGGAAAAAGGGAAAAGAGGAAAGGGAAGAGGAAGAAAAGAAAAAGAAAAAAAAAAATGAGGATTCAGGTTAAGTCACGGGTGTTCTGAAGTTTGGAGCTTTTTTACGAGTAGTGGGAGAGGAAGGCATCTACAGAGACAAACCCAGGGCTAAGGTTCATACAAGGAAATTGTGTATTAGAGAGGATTCAACTAGACGGCGACTGTTTCGAGTTGGAAGTAGGGAAGACAGTTTTAGCAGAAGACCAGTCAATAGGATGGCTATGATCTCTGACGTGACAGAAAAGAGCATTGTTAGTGTCGGCAAGCCTAGCACTATTTTTGTGCTCCCTAAGTCTGTCAGAAAGAGATCGACCAGTTTCTCCGAAGTATTGAAGAGGACAGGAGGAGCAAGAAATAGAGTAGACACCAGGAACATCTGTAGAGGGAGGAGAGGTATGAACGAGATTAGTGCGAAGAGTTGTGCAAGAAAGGTATAAAATACCGACAATATGAAAGTTAAGACACATATTGTTGGTATTTTATACCTTTCTTGCACAACTTGTCAGACACTGCCAACATCATGGAATCTTGGTTCAGAGGACATCTACAAGACCTTCTTCACGGCTGCTGCAACTAACCCATCTCTTTGGGAAGGACCTACTTCCACTGGGGAATCCCGCCTACCAGTGACTATGCCCTCGTCTGCTGCCCGCCCCTATCCACTGACGCCTATATAACCGCCAGTCTTTTTCCCTTTTGCTCCAGATTCTCCTCCACCACGATGCTGTGAACACAAAACCCAAGGCGAGGGACTGATTACCTCATCTTTTGTATATAGTTCACTGTCTTCCCTTTTATCCCCTAGAATCCGTTTTGAAAAGCCACGGGTGGCGAAACGTCTAAAATAAAGATTCCAGATTTTTTCACATGTGTCTTAACTTTCAAGTCGAAGAGTGTTACTGGGGGAAGGTAAGCTTGAGTTAAGGGACAGAGAATTTTGAATTAAAAAGCCCGGGAAAGTGGGAAAGGGAAGGGGATAAAAAGTTCTCAGAGAAAGGGTTTTTGGGAGAAAAAAATTGCTTTTTACACTGAGAGGGGCAGATCTAAAAATGGAAGGGACCAAGACGGGAGAACGAATTATGAAACAAAGGAAATTTGGGTAGTCTCCTTGATCGCGAGGTTTACCTCCGTAAACGTTCTTGCTTCTGATATGCACCTAAAATCCCTCTTTTCCCAAACCCCTCTTGATCGCACCCAAGAGAATTTTCAACAAAAACAAGGGACTCTCCCCGACCTCTGTCCCCCGACTTTGACCTTGTTCAACGGTTTCGTTATCTGTCCCTCTCCCCCTATTTCAGGCCTTCCCAAACCATAAACCTGATATTCCTCTTCGTCCTATCAATCCCTAGAGGTTCTGTCTCTTATTCTCGCTTTTTTGGGTGGCCAAATCCCTCACTCCTTTTCTTGGGTATTTTTTCTCCTGCTCACCTCCGTCACTCTCAAGACTTCTTTGAAAGGGTTCGCTCCTTCCCCAACCTGTAAATGTTTAGTCTTGACTTGAGTCCCCTTCCCCAAATGTCCCTCTGTGATGCCCTTGTTTCCTTAGAGAGAAGGCCCGTAAAGGGTTTTTCTTTCTCCCTATCCCCACTGTGTCTTTCTTGATCTGGTCCCCCTCTGTGTGGTCCTTTTCCTTCCAAGGGGAAAATATTATTCTCAAACCTTCGGGTCGCAGGGGCTCTCCTCCCCTGTCCTTTAATTTTTCTGGAAATTTTCGGGCTGTTCTTCTTCCTACCCTCGATGTGCAACCTTCACTCGGCCCCGCTAGTGGATGACATCTATGCCCCTGTGGCCTCTGACTCCGCTCTTCCCCCTTTTTTTGAAGCTCTTAATAACTTCCCCCTTCCCATTAAGTTAAAGCTGAACGGAATCAATTCCTTGCTTCCTTTCCTTGATGTCCTGCCACCCTCAATTCGTTTTTCCTTTTCCGTTTCCCGTAAACCTATCACAGTGGCTGTACTTTCACTATTTTTCCTATCATGCCCCCCTGTCAAGAAAAGTGTTTTTTCCCTCTTTCTTCCGTCCCCCCGATCTGTATCCCATTCCCTTCCACGAAATTTCCCCTTTTCAAATTTCGTTTTCCCTTTTGGCTACCCTTCCCTTTTTCTTGGGACTCTGCCCTCCAGTGCTAAACGCAATTTTTTTCCCCAAACTCTCTACTCAGAGAACTCTTCATCCTCTCCTTCCCTATTTTGGGTTTTTTCTAATCTCAACAATTCCCCTCCGCCCCTTTAAACATCAAGCTTACCTTCCGCCAACAACACCTTCGCATAATCCGTTATCCTCTCCCCCCTCTACAGATTTTTCCGGGTGTCTACTCTATTTCTTGCTCCTCCTTTCCTCTTCAATACTTCGGGAAACTGGTCGACTCTTTCTGACAGACTTAGGGCAAAAAAATAGTGTTAGGCTTCCCGACACTAACAATGCTTTTTTTCTGTCACGTCAGAATCATAGCCACCCTATTGACTGGTTTTTTGCTAAAACTGTCTTCCCCCTATTTCCCAACCGAACAGTCGCCGTCTATTTAATCCCTCTAATCACAACTTTCCTGTATAATTTATTACCCCTCTTCGTCTCTTAGATCCCTTTCCTCTCCCACTACATTGTAAAAGCCCCAAAAACTTCAGAACACCCGGATTAAACCCTGAACCCTCATTTTTTTTTTTTTTTTCTTCTTCTTCTCTTCCCCCTTTCCCTTTTTTTCTCCCTCTGGGTTTTTTTTCTCTCTCCGTCTCTGTTTCTGTTCCTTTTTCATTATTTCACCACTTCCCCTTCATGCACCTCTGTGCGCTTGCTCTCCCTTGTGGGGGGGATCTAGCTCCTTGCATGCTCCCCTTCCTTTTTATTTGACTGGCTCTCTTCCTTTTTTCCCCCTTCTAAACCCCTACCACTACTACTACCTCTTTTCTTCTACTACTACTACAATACTGAAGAAAATTAAAACACATGTGCGGCGTCTGGTTGTCTTTGTTTTGGACGTTTTGCCATCCAGTGGCTGGTGGATGGCGAAACGTCTACGTTGGGGGGCCCCGGGTTTGTGCATGTGTCTTAATTTACTTGGGTTTATATAATTTCCTGACTTACTAATACTACTACTTTTCCCACCCTTCCTGCCTATATTAGCCGTCCTCTCCACCTCTTACAGGGACGAAGAAATCAAGTCATCTTCGGGCAAAACCCTTGGGGGAAGGGGGACTTCATTACAAAATACCCAATGCTTCAACCATCGAAGGTAACCTTTAGTGACGTCAAATGCAGCCAGAGCTCTCGTGAGGGCCTGGGTATTTCCTTTCCACATCAACCAGCCTTCATCGAAGCAAGAAATTCCAACAATCTCACAGTGCATAATTTTTACCCTACTTACACACCCAAAATTTCCACCCGGACAAGAAATTCTGCTCCCCCTGTGGGCCCTGGGGTCTGACTTCAAGAATTGCACTACTGCTTCACCACCTAAATGCCCGAACTCAAAATGACCACCCAACTCTTGCTGCCAGTGCCCCACCAGAAAGACTACCAAGAAACAACAACAACAAAAAAGAAACCCAACCCACAAGCAACACAATTCTGTATCGCCAAACTTCAGCAGACACACCCAAAATTACTCATGCCCCCGCAAAACTGCTCCCACCACTTTCCTGCCACACCTACTCCGACTCCCCCAAGATTCTTTGTTGCATTATTTTGCCATGACAGAATCGTGAGCCTGGTTCCTTCAACACCACCCTCAATGAACTTTTCAAACAAATAATATGCCTGGGCCCCACATTCCCTGATCACCACCTCCCCTGAGATCCTAAAAACTACTGCAAATATTACCCCTCTCGCTGCTCCCCCGCTGTCACAAAACCCCACTAGACCAGGAAAAGGACCAATCAAGACCCAAGAAACTCGGAAACCCCCCCCAATGGGAGTCCCCTACCCCTTTCTCCACTGCTAAGCAAGACCAGTCAAAAAACTCGTCTTCACCAGTTCAACCACCAGCCAAGAAAACAAAAACCCCAAGACATGCGGATGCACCCCCCGGGGCCACTGCCCCTTTCTGCACCACAAAAGTCCCAATTGAAGGGTGTATACTTTTACACAACCAAACAGATAAGAACACAATCTGTCTTCAGAAATCCATATCACTCCCGGACGGAACATCAAATAACCTAGACCAAACTGCTACATACACCCCCGCAGACATGAAACCCGACTACTCACGCCAACACCCAAACCTTGTGGAAGTCGATAAACCCAAAGAGGAAATTTAGGATGCTTAAATGGGACCTTGAAGACGGTACCCCCTTTTCTACACGACTATCATGACCCTTCACCCAGCACTTTGCTGCCCCCTAAAGCTGGGGGGGTGGCTCCAATCAACCCTTAACTCTGCCTCTGCCTACTGGCTTCTCTTTTTGGGGGAATCGCGCAAGATAGAAGAAAATGACACCCCCCAACCGGAGGGGCCCAAGAAAAAGAAAAAATAATTATCGACCCCCCCCAGGGGGGGCCCCTGCTGGGTCACCATCTGGAGAAGACCTGGGGCCCGAAGGACCGCAAACAAAAGAAAAAAATGAACACCAACCACGACACTCCAACAGGAGGCACACGCTACACGATCGACACCACTTTTCCCTTTAGGGCATGGGTTTGGGGCCAGAGCCCGAGTTTTTGCTCACAAATGAGGGGGGTACTTGTGCCCCTCCCATGGGGGACTTAGGGCTCAGACCTCCCTAGCAGGGAGCCCGTGCCGGCCACCACTTGGGAAAGGGGCCGGCCGGGGAATACCGGGGAACTTTAACAAAAACACCTCTGGTGGTACTTTGTCAATGGTCCAAGTCGGACCGAAACGTCGTCGTAAGCTTCTCTCTTTTATGTGCGGGTTATTTGTGTATCGTTCCAGTCACGGTATTGTGCCTTTTTTCTTATTCAAGGATGATGGACTGATTACATCGTCTCCACATCTCTACTGCTCCTGCCTACTTTCTGTACTCGACTGAAGAAGCCTACTGTGTAGGCGAAACGTTTCGGAATAAGGATGTAAATGTTTACTAAGTGTCTTACTTACCAAGGTTCCTTAATGTTGGTGATGGGCTCTTGATCTAAGGAATTAGAGAAGTGCTCCAATTCCTTGAATAAAACTTGAATATTTCCCATTCCCCGAGGCACTGTATGACCCCTATGCGTTTAGTGATACTCCATGAAAGTAATAATAATGATAATCGAGGAGCATCAAGAAGGAAGCACTCACAACTCTATCTCAGCCCCATCCTGGAGTGTGATGCAGCGTCACTATGTGCAGCATATGTCAGGTCCATCCTGGAGTGTGATGCAGCACCACTATGTGCAGCATATGTCAGGCCCATCCTGGAGTGGTGATGCGGGGTCACTATGTGCAGCATATGTCAGGCCCATCCTGGAGTGTGATGCAGCGTCACTATGTGCAGCATATGTCAGGCCCATCCTAGAGTGTGATGCAGCGTCACTATGTGCAGCATATGTCAGGCCCATCCTGGAGTGTGATGCAGCATCACTATGTGCAGCATATGTCAGGTCCATCCTGGAGTGTGATGCAGCGTCACTATGTGCAGCATATGTCAGGTCCATCGTGGAGTGTGATGCTGCGCCACTATGTGCAGCATATGTCAGGCCCATCCTGGAGTGTGATGCAGCACCACTATGTGCAGTATATGTCAGGTCCATCCTGGAGTGTGATGCATCGCCACTATGTGCAGCATATGTCAGGTCCATCGTGGAGTGTGATGCAGCGCCACTATGTGCAGTATATGTCAGGCCCATCATGGAGTGTGATGTTGCGCCACTATGTGCAGTATATGTCAGCCCCATCATGGAGTGTGATGCAGCGCCACTATGTGTAGTATATGTCAGGCCCATCCTGGAGTATGATGCAGCGTCACTATGTGCAGTATATGTCAGCCCCATCATGGAGTGTGATGCAGCGCCACTATGTGCAGTATATGTCAGCCCCATCCTGGAGTGTGATGCAGCGTCACTATGTGCAGTATATGTCAGCCCCATCCTGGAGTGTGATGCAGCGCCACTATGTGCAGTATATGTGTTACGTTGGTTTCCCTTATTTCTTGGATGGTAAGGTTCTCACTACATGTTCTAGTGTGGGGTAGCTTTTACTTAATGGCCTTATTTGTCTAGGGGTAATACTTACATCATGGCTGATCATCTTGAGTGTCTCTGATACCCTTTCACCAGCCCTCTTCACAGGTTATGTAAACTACTACTATAAAAATATAACTGTATTCTCAATAGATATGTACAGAATATACAATTACAGCCTCACATTTTCAAAACAAAATCTACACACTCCATGCCTGTGCTCCACATGGTGTGTTGCAACAACTCTTGTCCTTCACTCTTCCTGACATAACTCTGGGCTAACCAGTGTTTTGACACACTTTAGTCACCCTGGGTATGGTGGCCAAAACTTAAATTATAAAAACTCACCCCTGGAGCACACATGATGCCCCAAAAGATAGGAGAAGGACCCAGAGATCCTGCCAGGTTGAAGGTCAGCCACAGAGAGAGAGAGTCAGTGAGAGGGAGAGAGAGAGAAGCCTACCTAAGCTCCTCCCACCAAAACAAAAGACTGTTGCCAAGCACAATTCTCCAGTTACCACAATTCTACCACCTCTTAATTTTACTTTTACAAAAAGAAATACAACTTTATAAACTACTTATTTATATTGTGTGTTTATGTGTCTATAGTATAACCTATTATATTGAGAAAAATAGGTTTGACCCAGCTGCCTCTCAGTCATAAGGTTGATCAGTCCTTCTGACATTTAGAGCAAAGTCCCCATCAATTCAATATAATTAGGTATTATTATAGTAACTGTTACTTATAAATACATGTTGGGTCCTATAGCCCCATAACAATATGTCAGCCCCATCGTGGAGTGTGATGCAGCGCCACTATGTGCAGTATATGTCAGCCCCATCGTGGAGTGTGATGCAGCGCCACTATGTGCAGTATATGTCAGCCCCATCGTGGAGTGTGATGCAGCGCCACTATGTGCAGTATATGTCAGGCCCATCCTGGAGTGTGATGCAGCGCCATTATGTGCAGTATATGTCAGGCCCATCCTGGAGTGTGATGCAGCGCCACTATGTGCAGTATATGTCAGCCCCATCCTGGAGTGTGATGCATCGCCACTATGTGCAGTATATGTCAGGTCCATCCTGGAGTGTGATGTAGCGCCACTATGTGCAGTATATGTCAGCCCCATCGTGGAGTGTGATGCAGCGCCACTATGTGCAGTATATGTCAGCCCCATCGAGGAGTGTGATGCAGCGCCACTATGTGCAGTATATGTCAGCCCCATCCTGGAGTGTGATGCAGCGTCACTATGTGCAGTATATGTCAGGCCCATCCTGGAGTGTGATGCAGCGCCACTATATGCAGTATATGTCAGCCCCATCGTGGAGTGTGATGCAGCGCCACTATGTGCAGTATATGTCAGCCCCATCGTGGAGTGTGATGCAGCGCCACTATGTGCAGTATATGTCAGCCCCATCGTGGAGTGTGATGCAGCGCCACTATGTGCAGTATATGTCAGCCCCATCGTGGAGTGTGATGCAGCGCCACTATGTGCAGTATATGTCAGCCCCATCCTGGAGTGTGATGCAGCGCCACTATGGAATCCTGTTCTTGTAATGCATGTCCAAAAACTTGAAAAAGTGCCAAGATTTGCTACAAGATTAGTCCCAAAACTGAAGAGTTTGAGCTACAACGAGAGGTAAGAAGAGCAAAACTTGATGACACTAAAGACAGAAAGACCAAGAGTTACATTATTACAGCGTACAAAATACGGAGAGGAATAGACGGGGTGGTTTGAGCGAGTCTGAGAGGTAGGAATCATCTACACGAGGGCACACCTGGAAGCTAATGGCCCAGAAGAGTCACAAGGATGTTAGGAAATACTTTAACCTTAGTAAGTGGAATGGCCGAGACAGAGAGGTGGTAGAGGCAGAATTCGTACATAGCTTTAAGAATACTTATGATAAGGGTCACGCAGCCAGGAGAGCGTGAACCCAGAAGCGACCAGCGGAGAGGCGGGGTCAAGAAGAGACTTGACCCTGCAACTACAAATAGGTAAGTACAAATAGGTGAGTACACGCCCTCAAGCGCACACACACACACACACACACACACACACACACACACACACCACACACACACACACACACACACACACACACACACACACACATGTATGTATGCACTAGCCAAGGAGTCGAATCCATGCACTTTGGCCTGCCTCATAGTGAGAGAAAACGCCTGACGCATCACCATGAGACGGGCCCAAAACAGCATGGTTCGACTCCTTGGCTAGTGCAGTGTTGTTATTGATCAATACCACTTGTTCCGTGGGTACAATAAATATATATATATATATATATATATATATATATATATATATATAATATATAATTTTTTTTTTTTTTTTTTTTTTTTTTTTCAACAAGTCGGCCGTCTCCCACCGAGCAGGGTGACCAAAAAAAGAAAGAAAATTCCCAAAAAGAAAATACTTTCATCATCAATCAACACTTTCACCACACTCGCACATTATCACTGTTTTTGCAGAGGTGCTCAGAATACAACAGTCTAGAAGCATACACATATGAAGATACACAACATATCCCTCCAAACTGCCAATATCCCAAACCCCTCCTTAAAGTGCAGGCATTGTACTTCCCATTTCCAGGACTCAAGTCCGACTATATGAAAATAACCGGTTTCCCTGAATCCCTTCACTAATATTACCCTGCTCACACTCCAACAGATCGTCAGGTCCCAAGTACCATTCGTCTCCATTCACTCCTATCTAACACGCTCACGCACGCTTGCTGGAAGTACAAGCCCCTAGCCCACAAAACCTCCTTTACCCCCTCTCTCCCAACCCTTTCGAGGACGACCCCTACCCCGCCTTCCTTCCCTATAGATTTATATGCTTTCCATGTCATTCTACTTTGATCCATTCTCTCTAAATGACCAAACCACCTCAACAACCCCTCTTCTGCCCTCTGACTAATACTTTTATTAACTCCACACCTTCTCCTAATTTCCACACTCCGAATTTTCTGCATAATATTTACACCACACATTGCCCTTAAACAGGACATCTCCACTGCCTCCAACCGTCTCCTCGCTGCTGCATTTACCACCCAAGCTTCACACCCATATAAGAGTGTTGGTACTACTATACTTTCATACATTCCCTTCTTTGCCTCCATAGATAAACGTTTTTTTGACTCCACATATACCTCAATGCACCACTCACCATTTTTTTCCCTCATCAATTCTATGATTAACCTCATCCTTCATAAATCCATCCGCCGACACGTCAACTCCCAAGTATCTGAAAACATTCACTTCTTCCATACTCCTCCTCCTCAATTGATATCCAATTTTTCTTTATCTAAATCATTTGACACCCTCATCACCTTACTCTTTTCTATGTTCACTTTCAACTTTCTACCTTTACACACATTCCCAAACTCATCCACTAACCTTTGCAATTTTTCTTTAGAATCTCCCATAGCACAGTATCATCAGCAAAAAGTAACTGTGTCAATTCCCATTTTGAATTTGATTCCCCATAATTTAATCCCACCCTTCTCCCAAACACCCTAGCATTTACTTCCTTTACAACCCCATCTAAAATATATTAAAAAACCCAAAGGTGACTTTAAACACATCCCTGCTAAGACCTACTTTTACCGGGAAGTAGTCTCCCTCTTTCTACACACCCTAACCTGAGCCTCACTATCCCATAAAAACTCTTTACAGCATTTAATAACTTACCACCTATTCCATATATTTGGGCAACATCTGCCACATTGCTCCTCTATCCACTCTATCAATGCCTTTTCTAAATCCATAAATGCAATAAAAAACTTCCCTATCTTTATCTAAATACTGTTCACATATTTTGCTTCAATGTAAACACCTGATCTACACATCCCTACCCACTCTGAAGCCTCCCTGCTCATCCGCAACCTACATTCTGTCTTACCTCTAATTCTTTCAATTATAACCCTACCGTACACTTTTTCTGGTATACTCAGTAAGCTTATTCCTCTATAATTTTTACAGTCTCTTTGTCCCCTTTTTCCCCTTTTAAAAAAGGGACTATACATGCTCTCCGCCAATCCCTAGGTACCTTCCCCTCTTTCATACAAAATTTTTTTTAAACAAAAGTACCAACCACTCCAACACTATATCCCCCCCTGCTTTTAACATTTCTGTCATTGATCCCATCAGTTCCAGCTGCTTTACCCCCTTTCATTTTACGTAATGCCTCACGTACCTCCCCCCCACTTACATTCTGCTCTTCTTCACTCCTAAAAGATGGTAACCTCCCTGACCAGTGCATGAAATTACTGCCTCTGTTTCTTCCTTAACATTTAAAAGTTCCTCAAAATTTTCTCGCCATCTACCAAATACCTCCCCTCCCCATCTACAATCCCCTACTCTTTTTTAACTGAAAAATCCATTTTTCCTAGGCTTTCTTAACTTGTTAAACTCACTCCAAATTTTTTTTCTTTTTTTTCATTAAAATTTTGAATGCCTCCCCCACTCTATCATCTGCTCTCCTTTTTCACTCTCTCACACTCCTTTACCTTTCTTTTACTCTCCATATACTCGCTCTTCTTGTAAAAACCTCGAAAATTGTAAAAACCTCTCATAAGCACCTTTTTCTCTTTACACACCCTTTACTTCATCATTCCACCAATCACTCCTCTTTCCCCCTTTGCCCCCACCCCCCCTAAACCACAAATTTCTCCCCACATTCAATATTTTGCTTTTTTAAAAACTTTCCAACCCCTTCAACCCCCCCACTCCCATCTTTCCCACTAGCCCCCTTTCTGTAAATATCGCTTATATCTCACCCGAATTTTCCTCCCCCCTTTATTTTTAACACTTTCCCTCCCTCTTACTTGTTGTTGCCACCTTTCCTCTTTTCCCATTACCTCTTACTCTAACTGTACTACACAAAATAATGATCCGATAAAACAGTTGCCCCTCTAAACATGTACATCCTGGAGCCTCCCCATAAACCTTTTTATCCACCAAACATAACTAAAAAACTACTTTCATTACTCCACATCATACCTTGTATTTTTATTTATCCTTTTTTTCATAAAATATGTATTTCTTATTCCAAATTTTTTTCTACACATGCTCAATTTTAAAACTCCCCATTTACATTTACCCCGGGACCCCCAAAATTTACCACTACTCCCCCATAACATTTTTTCCCCCTTTAGCATTTTAAATCCCCCCAACCCCCATTACCTCACCTTTATTCAAAACTCCCCACGCATCACTCAAATTTCCCAAAAATCTCTCTCTCCTCCTTACACTTCTCTTCTCCAGGGAATAAAAGCTTATTTAACCCACTTTTCACATCCAATCTTTATTTTACTCCACATAATCCTTTAATTAAAACATTTATAGTCCCTCTTTTCTTGCCATAGCTTATCCTCAACATTATTGCTACTCCCTTCTTTACTCTAACTCTTTTAAACCCCTACCTAATCCCTTTATTCCCCCCACGAAACTCTCCCACCCCCTTCACTTTGTTTCACTTAAAGCCAGGACTCCACTTCTTCCATTCATAACATCCACAATCATTCTTTCTTATCATCTGCACAACATCCACGCACATTTAACTTCCCACTTTTACATTTTTTCTTTTTTTTTTTATTCTTTTTAGTAATCTTTACAGAAAAGGGGTTACTAGCCCATTGTTCCCGGCATTTTATTGACTTTTACAACACGCATGGGTTTCGGGGGAAAAAATTTTTATTCCCCTTTTCCCCCTGGATAAAAAGGAAAAAATTTAAAAAACCAAAACTATTTAAGAAATATATATATATATTTTAATATATATATATATATATATAAATATAAAATTAATTATATATATATTAAAAATTTTATAATATATATATATTATAATATATATATATATAATATATATATATATATATTTTATATATAATATAATATTTTATATATAAAATATATTTATAATGTCGTGTCGAATAGGCAGAATTTTACATTTTTGGCGTAAATGGCAACGCTCATCTTGCCAAAATAGGACTGGGTGAAAATTTGTGTATCAAAAATTTTTTGCCCAAAATCATTCCAAAACCTAACGAAAAAAATATTTTTTTTTCCACTGTGTTTGTTTTAGAAAAAAAAATTATTTGTAAACAATTCTAAAATATATTTATTTGGGGTTTAAAGGGCTAAAAAAAATTTACCCCTTTTTTAAATTTTAAAGGGTTGGGTTTATTTTTTTCAAAGATTTTTTTATCCCAAAATTATAAATTTTTACATTAACATTAATAAAAAAAATAATTTTTAAAAACGTATAAAAAAAAATTTTGAAAGGACTTTTTTTTAAATGAGTTTTTTGCTAATTGTCAGTTTTACATATTCGGCACAAACATTTTTTTTTTTTTTATTATCACACGGGCCCCGATTCCCCCCAAAGGGGGCAGGGGTTTCCGAAAAAGAAAAACTTTCCCCCACATTCACTCCATCACTGCCCTTGCCAAAAGGGGTTGCTTTACACTAAAATTTTTTTAAACTGCAAAAATTAACACCCCTCCTTCAGAGGGGCAGGCACTGTATTTTTCCCCCATCTCCGGGACCAATCCGGCCTGCCGGTTTCCCTAAAACCCTTTCTAAATGTTACTTTGCTCACACTCCCAACGCACGTCATGTTTTAAAAAAAACCTTTTGTCTCCATTCACCCCCTATCAAACACGCTAAACGCATCCCTTCTGGAAGCCCCAAGGGCCCCCTCGCACAAAAAACCTCCTTTACCCCCCCCCCCCAAACCCTTTCCCTTAGGCCGCCCCCCTACCCCCCCTTCCCCCCACTACAGCCCTGAACAGTCGGGAATTTTATTCTGTTTCGTTTTCCATTCTCTCCACATGTCCAAACCACCTAAACAACCCCTCCTCAGCCCTTTCCTGGACAACATTTTTGGGGTAACCCCGCACCTCCCCAATTTTCCCAAACTACAATTCTCTGCATTAATTCACACCAAAACTTTTCCCCCCTCAGACATAAACTTTCCCCACGCCTCCACCCTTTCCCTCCCGCGCAACATTCATCACCCATGCTTCACCCCAAATTAAACTTTGGAAAAACAAATACCCCCATACTTTTCCCCCTTTGCCCCCCAAAGGACAAATTTTCTTTGTCTCCACAGCCCTTCCTAAGTGCACCATTTCATTTCTTTTCCCTCACCCAAATTCCTATGTTTCACCCCATTTTCATAGACCCTTTCCGCTGACACTCCATTTCCCAAATATCTGAATACATTCACCTCCCCCATACTCTCTCCCTCCAATTGATTTTTCCAACCTTTCATCACCAAAATCTTTTTGTTATCCCCCAAAAACCCTTTTACTCTTTCCGTATTCCCCTTTTAAATTTTCTTTTTTTTGGCACCCCCTACCAAATTAAACCACCCAATCTCGGGCAACTTCTCTTCAGAACCCTCCCAAGAGCAAAAGTGTCATCAGAAAAAGGGGCACTGTGAAAACCCTCCCATTTTGTGTTTTATTTTTTAAATCTTTTAAAATCCACCGCCTCTTTCAAGATCCTCGCATTTATTTCCCTTTTAAAAAAACCCCATCTAAAAAATATTTTAAAACCCAACCCCACGGTGACATCACACATCCTTGTCTAAGGCCAAATTTTTTACGGGGAAATAATTTTCCCTTTTTCCCCTACATACTCTAACTTAGCCTCACTTTTTCCCTCGAAAAAAAACTTTTCACTGCTTTCATACCTACCCCCCAACCCCAAACATTTTGCAACTTTTTGCCACTTTTGCCCCCCTACCTCCACCCTGCCCCAAAACCCCCTTTTCCCCAAACCCAAAAATGCCACAAAGAACCTCTTTGGGGCCTTAAATTCTAAATACTTTTTTTCATTTTTTTTTTTTATAGGGTTTTCCACTTTTAAACCCACCTGGCCCAACACACCCCCTAATTTTTTCCTAAAGCCCCCCTTTTTCTTTTCGGGGCAAACCCCTTTTTAACTTTTTCCGTTTTACTCTTAATTCTTTCAAAAATTTAACTACCAAAACATTTTAACCAGGTATACTCAGCAATTTAATCCCCCTATAATTTTTGCACTCTCTTTTACCCCCTTTGCCTTTATGCAAAGGAACAAAGCATTTTTCTCTGCCAATCCCTAGGTACCTTAACCCCTTCCATACTTTTTATTAAAAAATTTGAAACCAACCATTTCCAAAACTATTTTCCCCCCCGATTTTAATATTTCTATCTTATCCCATCAACCCCCGGCGCCTTCCCCCCCCTTTCTTTTTACCTACGCCTCACAACTTCTCCCACACTAAACAACGGGCTTTTTCCTCACCCCTTTACAAGATGTTTTTTCCCCCTTTGTCCTATACACGCAATCACAGCTTCCCCTATTTTCTTTCAACTTTTAAATAAATTATTACATTCCTGGCCCACGAATATATATATAAAATATATATATATATTTATTTAAAAAAATTATATAACCACAAATTAGAAAAACGTTTTTCAGAAGTTTAAAACTATTGTAGTAACAACAAATTATTTCATTTGTGAGAGTTATAGTGTTACAATTTTCCCTGGCAGGTCCTGGCGATCACAATGCCCCCGCATGGGCCAGTAGGGCCTTTTGGGGCAGTTTTTTTCTTTTTTCCCTTGGGGTTTTTTATTTTCTTTAAACCGAAAATTTGGTCAATAAAAGAAGCTCTCGTTGCAGCACCCTTTGGCCAGTTGGCCACCCACGAAAACGTTTTTTCCTTGACCAAAAACCCTCTGCCCCCACCCAAGTCGAAGGGTTTTTTGATCAAAGGGAACTGAAGCCACCCCCCTCTTCCTTCATTACATCCCCTTTCCCCAAAAAGCACTGAAAGACAACAGGGTTTTAAAGCGTTTGCCCAGGAAGGGGAAATAATAATAATAGTAATTTAGATTTCCCGGCATTATCAGCAACAATGACCCCCCGGGGTTGCCGAAGGGAGCAATTTGGGAAACCCCCAAATTACGCATGAGTCGCCCCAAAAAGGGCTTTTTAGAAAAGCTTCACTGTGTTATCACTTATAAATCGCCAGGGTCACTAAAACCCTCATAAACTCGAGGGGAAGAGAAAAAAACCCGAATTACTATGAATCTAGCCCATTACGAAAGTGATCCACGTAGGAATATTACCATGGGGTTCCGGAAGAAATGGATACTTTAAGGAAAGAACTGTCTTAACGTGCCGAGTAAATTTTTTTTGCAAAAATTTTAAAGTTTTTTTTTTCTTGCCCCGTTGTCCCGGTTTTTTAGTTTTCCTGCGGGCAAAAACCCCGTAAAAACGCTCGCACACACACACACACACCACACAAACACACACCACCCACAAAACACACACACACACAACACACACACAACACACAGCACACACATATCAAAAGAGCAACACACACCACACTATATACACAAAACCACACATACACATAAAACACACACACACATACCCCTTCCCCACACGCAAAAACACACACACACCCCTCGTGGGGGAAAGCCCACGGGGTTTTGAGCTCGTGTTTTTGGGGGAATTTTCCCGGGACTGTGCCAAAAAAGGAATAGATGGGGGAATAGGCGTGGTGCACGCATAAAAATTTGCATATAACCCACTTAACCCCCGAAAAAAGGAAATAAAAGTGATCACAAAAAAAGGGAAAAAAAAAGGAAATTTTGGCCTGAGTTTTTTGGGTGAGGGCCTTTTGGGAAAAAGGGTGAACGGTTGTGTCAGGGCCCTAAATAGTGTTGCCAAATAACGTTTGGGGGGTTTTTTTTGAAGAATAATTACGACTCCAAACCAGGGAAAAAAAAATATGAAATAGATTGTCAGTAAATACAGGAGTGAGTAAAAAAATTTTAGAAGAGCTAGAGACATGGGTGCAAAACAAGAAGTTAGGGGGAAAAATTACTGAGAACCACCCAAAATTTCTTCAAACTTCTGGGAAAGGACAGACCCGCAACGTTACTCCCCCCTGCCAGCCGCAAGTAATATTCACCTGTTTGATTGCAGGGGGTCAATAGTACCTGTCTCTAGCGGGAAATTTGGGGCCCACTCTCCCTCGAGCTTTTCAAAATTTAAAAAAAAAGGCGCTTTTAAACCTGGCATTTAATAAAATTTAGAGGTAGTGGCATATGGGCGAAGCCAGTGTATTTATTTTTGGGAACGTAATTTTAAAAAAGCATAAGAGTCAGTGGGAACCAAAGATCGGGTACATATACAAAACATTTTTGTAAAATTTCGGGGGAAAAAAAGGGCTTTACATAAACATATGCACACACCACCCCACACACCACACACAACGCACACACACACACCCTATAGCCCAAAACACACACACACAACATATATGCACACACACCCCACCCCCCACACACCCCACCCCACACACACACACACCACACACACACACAAAACCCCACACACAGAACACACACACACATATACAGGATTTTTTCACTTTTCCCGTGAAGTGACCCTATAACCCTTTCCCTTTTCCCCCTCCATCCTCTCCCTCCCCCCTCCTCTTTTTTCCTCTCTCCCCTCCCTCTCTCTCTCTTTCCATCTCTTCCCCTCACCCCCTCTCTCACCTCTCCTCTCTCCCCTCTCTCTCTTCCCCCCTCTCTCTCTCTCCTCTCTTTCTCTCTCCCCCTTTCCCCTCATCCTCTTTTCTCTCTCTCTCCCTCTCTCTCTTTCCCTCTTTCTCTCTCTCTTTTCCCCTTTTTTTTATCTTTTCCCCTCTCTTTTCCCCTTTCCCCTCCCCGCCCCCTTTTCTTACCTTTTTCCCTTTTTCTCTCACTTTTTCCCCCTTTTTTTCCCCCTTCTTTTCCCCCCCCTTTTAGGCTCCCCCTTCTCTCTCTCCCTATCTCTCACCCCTCCCCCCCCCCCCTTTTTTTTTTTCTCTTTCTCTGTCTCTTTTTAAATAAAAAAAAAAAAAGGTTTTTGGGGCTCGCAAAGGGAAACAGGGATCAGTACAATGGTACGGTAAAGGGGGAATGGGTTGGGAGGAACATGGAAAAGGTAGAGCAAGAATGGGGAGAAAATTAAGGGGGGGGCTTTTCTGAAAAAAATTGGGGAAAGGGGCCTCTTGAAATGGGGGAAAAGAGGTTGGAGAAGGAGACAAAAATTGGGGGGGGACAAGTCGAAACTGCAGAAGCCAGGGTAAAGGTCCCAGAAATTTTTAGGTAAAAAGGGGTGAAGCAAGTCCGGGGGAGTGACCAAGAAGACACACCAAACAAAATTTAGAGGGTGAACAGGGAAGGGAAGGGGATATGAATTAGCCCAAGGTCCCTAAACAGCCTGGAAAAAAAGGGGGGCCGGGAGTTTCAAGGGAAAAGCAAAATGGGTGCAAAATGGGGAGGAAAAAAATCGAATGCTGAGGGACAAAACCCTGCTAACCCAAAAACCACTGGAAAAATCAAGGGAAAAAGGGCCACATAAAGACAGGAAAACCAGAGCCACAGAGGGGGAGGCAATGGGGGAAGGAAAGGGGAAAATCATGATTATCCCTGGGCCTTTTTGGGAAGAGAGGAAAGGACAAAACACTGGGAAAAACGGCAGGAAGAAAGAAAGGGGAAGAGAAAATCATTTACGGAAAAAGGGGGAAAGACATGGATGTGATGGGGGAAAAAAATTTTTAGAGAATAAAGGGGTACTTGAAGGGGGGAAACCGACAAAATCAAAAATGATTCTCAGGACAGAAACAGTGCAGAACCCGGGTCCTCCAAGAGAAAAACCCGGTTGAAAAGCTTTGGGAAAAGGTTTCAAGAAGGGTTCCTAGACAGAGACAGAACACAAAAACAGAAACGGGAAGCTGAGGGAAGGAAAAAAAAAAGCGAAAGGAGCTAGGAAAAAGGGGAAAAGGGTAGAACCAGCCAAAAGGGCAGTCCCAAACAGAACAAGCCGCAAGGGCAAACACCCCCACACAAATAAACCCCAGAACCCCCAAAACCATCACACCCCCCAACACACAATACAAACCATACCCAAGCTTCCAACCAACCCCCAACCATAGAATCCCACAGTATGCTACCAGGGCCCCCCCCCCCACCCGGCCCCCAAAAACCCCAGTGGTTTTGGGAAAAGGGAAACTGAAGGTATGGAAAACAAAAAAAGCTGATGGAATAACAAAAAAGTGGGGGGAGTGGCCGAAAGAAATCAAAGAGGGATCAACCCCGACATCTAGCGTCACAGAAACCAAGCTTTAAAAAGGGAAAGATTTAAAAATGCCATCTTTCCCCGCGGGTACCCGATCCTGAGAAAAGAAAGAAGGGAAAAGGGGGGGTTTAGGAGTGGCATTGCTGATCAAACACCGATGGAATTTTGATGGGGCTGGAGAGAGGAGACAATGGAGAAGAAAGTAAATTTCATAGCTGGAACGCTTCACCTGGGGGTCCCCAAGGGGATAATTGGGATTATTAAAACCACCACAGAACAGCAAAGGGGGCCAAGGGAAGATATGAAAGGGGGCAATAGACGATGGTTTTTAAAACACGGGTGCCCGTGGCCCAGAAGACTCATGCAAAAAAGGCAAAGCTCCTGATCATGGGCGACTTCAACCACAAAGGGGAATTTGAATGGGGGGAACCTTTGGGGCCCATTGGGGGGGCCCAAAATAAATGAGGGCTAAAATGAAAGGAGGGGGTACTGGGAAAAATTCATGTACCAACACTTAAGGGGGCACTACAAAAAGAGAGAGGAGAGGATGAACCACAAGAAATGGAAATTAGTATTCACCTTGAAAAAAGTGCAAAATTGAGGACATCATAAAATGAAAACCCCCTTTGGGGGCCCGCGATCCGTTTTTTTGAGCTTCGAATACACAGAAAAGCTACAAGTGGGGGGGGAAGAAGGGAAAGGGCCAAAGGACAAATGAAACCCCAAACCAAAAGGAAAGGGGACTACACGGAATGAGGAACTTTCCGGGAAAGGGTTCAGTGGGAAAAGAGAAAATGGCAGGGAAGCCAGTTAATGAGATGATGGAATAAAGGGAAAACAATGTGCAAGGAGGGTGAAGAGAGGTTTGTACCCAAGGGTAACAGGGAAAAATGGAAAAGCCAGGATGAGCCCATGGTTTTACCCAAAGACGGGAAGGAGGCAAAAACCAAGTGTGCAGGGAAAGGAAGAAATATAAAAACCCAAAAAACCCAAAAATAAGGGGAAAACAGTTTTTTAAGCCAGAAACGAATAAGCCCCAGAAAAAAAAGGGAGGCCCCAACGTCCCAAAAGGGAAAACGACATAGCAGCAAAAGCCAAATCTGAACCCCCAAAACTTTTTAACAGCCACAACAAAGGAAAAAACAACAGTCCAAAGGAAACCCGGTCATCAGGGCCCAAAGGGAAAGGGAAAAAGAGAGACAAAAAAAGAAATGACCGTGAATAATGTGAGGAAACCCCAAAAAGAGATTCAAAAAAAGTGTTCCAGAGGAGACGGGAAAAGGGGCCCCCCAGAAAGACGGAGAGGTGGGTTTAAAACCCCCATTTTGCTGGGCAAAAGTTAAAAACCCCAACCGAGGAAAAGTTTAAGAGGTTCTGAGTGGATTAGAAACCCCAAAGGCAATGGGCCGATAACAAACTCACCATGGGTCCTGAGAAAAGGGGAGCAGAAGGGGGCTATGTGTACCCCCAACAAAAAATTCAATAAATCTAAACGAAACAAAGGGGGATTGCCTGAGGCATGGAAGACAGCAAAAGTTGGGCCCAATCTTTAAAAAAGGAGACAGACATCCCGCCCCCAAAATACAGACCAGTGTCACTGACCCGTATAAGCATGCAAAATCCCTGGAAAAAATTTTTAGGAAAAATGGGGAACACCAGAAAGGAAAGATCTCATCACCACAGCCCAAAATGGGTTTTAGAGACGGGAAAACCCCATGTCACAAACCAAATGGGTTCTAACATGGGACAGCAAAGACAAGAGAGAGAGGGGTGGGGGGATTTTCATTTTCTTGGACTGCAAAAAGGCGTTTTTTTAAAAGTAACCCACACAAGAGATTAGTGCAAAAAAATGGGGGCCCCAAACAGGGAAAACAGGGGGAAAGGACTGCAGGGGGATCAAAGGAAAAACTTGTCAGGGAAAACAGCACGGTTTAAAGGTACTGGCGAGGTTGGCAGAGTGGGGACCTGTGACCCACCGGGGTCCCACAGGGGGGGTCCCCAGGGCCAAATGCTGTTTTTGGTAATTTTTGAAAGATATGACGGGAAAGGGAAAAAAACTCCGAGGTGTCCCCCGTTTGCAAAATAAAGTAAGTTGATGAGAAGAGTTCATTTTGATCGAAGACCCCGGCAAGAAATTTCAAAGGGATCTGGACGGGTGCAGAAACCCGGGCCCCGCAACTGGCTTTCCCGGGGTTTTAATCCCACCCAAGGGGCAAAGTCTGAGGGTTGGGGAAGGGCAAAGAAAACCGCAAAAACGGAAATACAGAGGGGGGCCCGAGACTACAAACATCCCCCTCAAAGGGAAAAAGATCTTGGGATGAGTATAACACCAAAGGGACATCTTCTGAAGCGCCCCATCAACCAAATAACTGCCGCGCATTTTGGGGGGCCTGGGGAAACCCAGAACACATTCCGAATCTTAATAAGGGAAACTTTTAGGACCCTGTACAAACCCGGGGCGTTAGGCCCATATTGGAGAATGCAAGGGACCAGTTTTTGGGGAAACCCCCACCTTGAACATTAAAATGGTATAAAATAACCCACAGGGTTTTTAGGTAAGACCATATCAACAGTTAGGTATCTTTATTTCGAAACGTTTCGCCTAAAAACAAAAGGCCCTTTTTTTCAGTCGAGTAAAAGAAAAGTTTTAAGAAACAAAAAGATACTTGAAAGACATGTAACATCCCCTCCACCTTTAAAATTTTGAGGGGGGTCAGTCCCTCATCGGAGAAGAACATTGTTTTTCCCTGGAAAAGTTTTTATTCCATGGAACAAAGCTCTTCTCCCCAAATGGGGGCCCGACCCCCCTCAAAACTTTAAGGGTGATGGGCTGATTACATCGTCCCCTTTAAGTATCTTTTGCTTCTATCAACTTTTTCTGTACTCGACTGAAGAAGCCTACTGTGTAGGCGAAACGTTTCGAAAAAAAGGGGTACCTAAATGTTGCATATGTGTCCTTTTCCTAACAACCCACACCTAGCCCAAACAAAGTAAAGAAACTAGAGAAATGCAAAGGGTTTTCAACAA
>NC_069411.1:37043054-37050554 GCF_026875155.1 Cherax quadricarinatus | reverse complement strand
AGCAATAATAACGGCAAAAGCTAAACTTTCCTCAATTTTTCAGCCACATGAAAATCCTTCTGAATTGTCTTAAAAATAATCACAATGTCTAACAAAGTGGGTTTAAGTCTATACAGGAACATTACTCTTTGTAGCTTTCATCCACTCTCTACAAAGTGAGATTTTTGACATTTTTCATGGTTATGTCTATTCCACACGAATTCATGATACCTATCACTTAAAAAGATCAGGTTATTTTGAATGTTGTTCCAATAGATATATTACTGATCATAACACAAGCCTTTCAGTAACAGTAAATAAAGTTTGATCAATCCTAAATAAATATTTTCAACTAAGCTTTTTATCGTGAAGATTCAATTGTTGGAGTTCTGAATACCCAAGTATATAATATTACAACCATAAATATTATTAAAGCAGCAACAGTAATAGTCACAGTAACACTGACAGTAGTAAAGAAATAACACTTCAACAGGAGCAGTAATAACAGCCACAAGAATACCAATAAGTCGCAATGGTAACAGTAGCAACAAGAAGTCACAACAGTAGAGTGACAACAATATCTGTAACAATGCCAACAGATGCACCAATAGCAGTGACAACACTACAATAATAGTAAAACAGCAGTTACAGCAAAAATAGCAGGAACAGTCAAACAGCACCAACTGAACAAGCAAGAACATAACATAGCGGAAATAACTACCTCAATAGCGGAAGTGGCTATTATACCAAACAATTATTAATTTATGGGGAGTTTGAGGTAATCAGTCCCTCAGCCTGGAAACGATGTGTTCAGTCGATCACTCTTTTAGGAAGTACAGCATAGGGCCAGAGAGGTGGCTTATATACTGCAGTCAGGTGAGTCAAAGCAGGAGGAGGCGGGATCACAGTGGGACCTTCCACTAATGTAAGTAGGTCGTCGTCCAAAGGTTGGACAAGCGTTGAAGAAGTCTTTGTACCAAGATCCCATGATGTTGCAGTATCTGACAGATGTGATGAATGGTTTTGAAAACTGACAAGTTGAAGAATTGAGACACTTATGCAACATGTGAGAATCTTTACTGAAGGAACGTTTTGCCACACAGTGGCTTCATCAGTCCAATACAAAGTAGAAATAGGTAAGGAGAAGAGGAGTTTGAGGTATTCAGTCCCTCAGCCATAAGTGTCTCAATTCTTCAACTTCCACGGATTCATGGAAGGCAAATCCTGTGTCACAAATCTACTAGAGTTTTATGACAAGGTAACTGAAGTAAGAAATGAGAAGGAGGGGTGGGTTGATTACATTTTCTTGGACTGCAAGAAGGCCTTCGACACAGTTCCTCACAAGAGATTAATACAGAGGCTAGAGGATCAGGCACATATAACAGGAAGGGTACTGCAGTGGATCAGAGAATACCTAACAGAGAGGCAACAGCGAGTCATGGTCCGTGATGAGATATCACAGTGGGCGCCTGTGACGAGCGGGGTCCCATAGGGGTCAGTCCTGGGACCAGTGCTATTCTTGGTATATGTGAACGACATGACGGAAGGGATAGACTCAGAAGTGTCCCTGTTTGCAGATGATATGACGTTAATGAGGAGAATTAAATCAGATGAGGACCAGACAGGTCTACAAAGAGACCTGGACAGGCTGGATGCGTGGTCCAGCAACTGGTTCCTAGAATTTAACCTCGCCAAATGCAAAGTCATGAAGATCGGAGAATGGCAAAGAAGACCGCAGACAGAGTGTAGGCTAGGTGGCCAAAGACTGCAAACCTCACTCAAGGAGAAAGATCTAGTAGTGAGTATAATACCGAGTACATCGCCAGAAGCACATATTAACCAGATAACTGCTGCGGCATATGGGCGCCTGGCAAACCTGAGAATAGTGTTCCGGTACCTCAGTAACGAATCGTTCAAGACTTTATACACTGTGTACGTCAGGCCCATACTGGAGTACGCAGCACCAGTTTGGAACCCACACCTGGTCAAACACGTCAAGAAATTAGAGAAAGTGCAAAAGTTTGCAACAAGGCTAGTTCCAGAACTGAGGGGAATGTCCTATGAAGAAAGGTTAAGGGAAATCGGTCTGACGACACTGAAGGACAGGAGGGTCAGGGGAGACATGATAACGACATATAAAATACTGCGTGGAATAGACAAGGTGGACAGAGACAGGATGTTCCAGAGATGGGACACAGAAACAAGGGGTCACAATTGGAAGCTGAAGACTCAGATGAGTCAAAGGGATGTTAGGAAGTATTTCTTCAGTCATAGAGTAGTTAGGAAGTGGAATAGTCTGGCAAGCGATGTAGTGGAGGCAGGAACTATACATAGTTTTAAGACGAAGTATGATAAAACTCATGGAGCAGGGAGAGGGAGGACCCAGTAGCGGTCAGTGAAGAGGCGGGGCCAGGAGCTGAGTCTCGACAACTGCAATCACAATTAGGTGAGTACACATGCACACAATGTGTGCGGAGGGGGAGGGGAAGGAGGCGGGGCTACCATGGAGTAGAAAAAAATAATTCGTTAACTACTTGGCTCTCAAGTCTGCATCGTAAGTACCAGCAATTACGCCAGAATTGCTCAAAACATTCGTAAAACTACGGCAATAACTTAACAAACCTTGAGGAAAAGAAATATATACATTGGTTCCCATCATCATCATTTAATGTGTTTTCACTTTTTAGTAGAAAGTTACGTCAATTTATTTTTCTTAAAATGTAATAATTTTTATGTAATAACGTTGGTAGAATTACGTCGTCAAGCCGTAACGGCTTGACGAAGCTCCTGGAGAGCGAAACGTTGCCACAATAAATTGTCGCATTAGGTGCACTTGTGTCCTTTTACTTAACAATCATTTCTTTGTTTACAGAAGAAAAGACATAGGTTGATGAAGGGTGTCTTGTGATAATGGCTCACTTTGTGTACAGCTTTAATAATATAAATATATATATATACATGTAATACTATCTAGTGTTCACAATACAAAAAGTATATACACTAACAGGTGCCTGTCACTCACTTTATATATACCAAAAAAGGATGTATCTCTCAGCGTATATGCAGTGAGTGTATCTCTTCGTGTATGGACACTGAGAGGTGTGCGTTTCTCAGCGTATACACACTCCTTACCTGGAGTATAACTGGGGGGTGTTTCAGGGGTCAACGCCCCCGCTACCTGGTCCATAACCAGGCCTCGATAATTCGCCTCAGTGATGAACAAGCGTTTGTTCCTTCACATACAATAAATTAACATCAAATCCAGCCCAAAAATAATTATCAACAGGACAGTTAGTCGGCTGTACAAAAAATAAATATTCGATTTCAACAAAGTAATCAAATATGAAAGGTAAACAAGTAAACCTATCATTGTTAAAATATATATAATTTTTGCTTTTGATATAAATCCTCATATATACACACACAGATTTTTAGCTAATTTTATCCAAATGAGTCAAATATATTGGGTTAATATTTTATATATTTCCAGAAATAAGGTTAAGATGTTTCAAACATGACAACAATACAGGGAGACTACTCGAAATGAGTGTGTTGGGTAGCATAAGTAATGACAGGTAATGTGACGGAACGGAGAGAGCTTACCTGCCTGCTAATGACACACACCTTACACCTGGGGGCGGCCCAGGTAAACACGACTCCTGACCTGATGACCAAGGCGTTCGTGCTGCGGTGATGGTGGTAGTGGAAGTAGTGGTGATGGTGGTGGAAGTATTGGTGGTGATGGAATTAGTGGTGATGGTGGCTGAAGTATTGGTGGTGATGGAAGTAGTGAGGATGGTGGGTGAAGTATTGTTGGTGATGTAAATAGTGGTGATGGTAGCTGATAAGGGTGATGGCAACAAGCGGTGTCATACTGTATTAGAGTCGAAAGGAAAGTTGCACATGTAAAGACAGAGAGCGACAAAAACAAATATAGAAACAACTTTATATAATTTTTGGACTCTAGTTTCTCCTCCTTCCCACATCTTAAACTGTGCACTTAGACGGGCTGCGGCTGGAAATTGGGTTGTAAAGGATGAAGCTAAAAGTAATGATCACACTAGCGATGACTGCGGGTGACTTAGACCGCTCAGGGAGAGAGGACGATGACTGATACCGATGGTGCTTAATTGAAGAGTATGGCAGTTCTCAGTGGCAACACTTGCCGCTGATGATAGTTCTTGTGGGTGGTAATTGCTGAGCAGTTGTAGTTGACGATGATGATAGTGAAGGTACGCAACTGTGTAGATGGAAGGTAATGTTACTTGTATAAAATCTAGAAGAAAAACTTCAGGAAGTAAAAATGGAAGAGCCATGCAGTAGTAGTAATAGTAGTAGTAGGTAATTTCTACTACTACTACTGTTAATAATAATAATGAAAATTATAAATAATAATAATAATTATAATGAAAATAATAATGATAATTATAATTAGTGAGAAAAAAACAGTACTCTTAAAAATAATAACAATATAAATTCCTTTGATCCAATATCCAAATTCCACAGACCAGACAGCATTCATATTACCAAAAATATTATATACGCGCCTCTAACGTAAATTCCAGTGCAACATTTATTACGACTCACGGCTGTACACTCTCGTCACGTGAGGAACACAACACTGATCAAATATGAAGCATCTTCCTCAGTTTGCTACTTGTTATTTCATAGCCTTGCTATTCTTGGTGACAGATTTCAGGTACTGGGAAAAAAATATGCAACATAGTGGTGGTCTGAGGGACTCGTGCGTGTGTGTGTGTGTGTGTGTGTGTGTGTGTGTGTGTGTGTGTGTTTTATGTACCAGTGTTCTAAATTATCCTCCCTTCTGATAATTATTAAAATAAATCTTATTAGTTACCTAAGGAGTGAAATGAAAATAATCAGATTATTACCATGGAAAGCAACATTACCTCTTCAGTCTATTTCTCGCACACGGAAGTAAAATATTAACATAACCCATTTCCATAATTCGCTAAAAATTTACAGTCAAAATACTACCAAATGCAATGTGGCTTTTCTCCTCGCCTGATATGTTGCTAATAATGTTCACAATTTTTTCCCACGGCCGCTCGTGGAGCAAATTCATGTGACAATTTAATGTCCGATAATGGAGACGTTAAGGCTGAGAGAGTCCCGTGTTTCCACGACCCCATCACGAAGTATTAGTTAATATCGCCAAGTCTTTGTGCGTTATATGTGATCTAGTGTTCTTTCCACGCTCCTCGCGCGCCCAGCAAGGACACATGTTGTAAGTTGTGTATATACATAGCCATCAGAGCCGCAATTTCTGAAAGAATATTAAGTTGCTGTCTTGACTTTAATTACTTTTATCTCTCGATCAGAGACGGCTGTTAAGGTAAGTTTGATATTTAATCGCTTTCCTAGTTCATTGCATAGTAAATTTTAATATCAGAAGGGCATTATGGTGAATTGTGTGTTCCTTACACAATTTGTTACTTTCACGATATAGTGAAATTCAAATATAATTTTATTTCCATATATAAGATGATTTAAATATTAATGAGAATGGAATTGCCCTTATAATTTCTTTATGCTTTAAATACAGTAAAATAGATTTAAATATGTTACAGTTTTGTTGGTTTAACTTATATTTATTGCACGATAATTATACACCACTCGCTGTGTGTATTAAAACATAATTTTTTTGCAAACTTTCATGATAATATATATATATATATATATATATATATATATATATATATATATATATATATATATATATATATATATATATATATATATATATATAAGGTAGAAAGCCTCCTCCATCTCTTAAGCTGAATGAGTTACAAGGGTTAAACTTATAATATGAATAAAGAAAAATTCTTACAAGCGACATTCCATTCATAAATGGCTTTATTAGCATTCATTCGTAACATGTGTTGTCCTTAGATGCTCAGGCGGACATCATTATCACACACACACACACACACACACACACACACACACACACACACACACACACACACACACACACACACACACACACACTTAATAAACAAACATAATTGTCACACTGATCGCTTTTATTACTACCGTTAAAAAATTATGCTAAAATAACGCTCAGCACGACACCTTCATCCTTGAACGTCTTTACAAAGGAAATAATCTCGATTATTTTCTGTTGTTTATCCTCGAGTTAAGTACGTGAACGTGCTCCTGTTGTTAACTGGTTAACAAGTAACATTTTCTTACTCCCTTGTGACATGATTTTTCCATGAAGGGCCGAGATGCTATGATTTGACGATGGTCCGGGAGATGCCGAAATGTTTTTGATTGGATGACGATCCGGAATGCGCCGAAATGTGACATGATCCTCCAGGAAGGGACTGAAACGTCGTTGTATAATTTCATCTCCAAAGTATGGATTATTATTTTTTTTTTTTTTGCATGTAATAAAAAGAACAAGTTTCACTTTACTAACTCGGTCAAACAGGTAGTCAGCCAGCCAGAAAACAAGTAAAAAGCCAGCCAGGTAAACACTCCGGCTGCCAAAAAAAAAAAAAAAAAAAAAAAAAAAACTAGCAAGCAAATCAGCTAGCCACCCAACAACTTAGCATGCAAGCAAGCAAACCAGCTAGACAGCCAAATAATCATCCAGCAAGAAAGTAAGCAAAACAACCGGGTAACCAGCCAGCCAGCCAGCCAGCAAGTAATCATATACGCAAGGTAGTCAGGTAACCAAACAACCAACCGGTAATCAAATAAGTAAACTAGCCAGGTAGCCAGATAACCAGCCAAAAGCAAGTAAGCAAGCAAACCAGGTATACAGTAAGTAAGCCATTTAGCCAGCCAACAAACAACCTGCTAGTTAGCAGGCTAGCCAATCAACCAGCAGGCCAGCTAGTCGGAAACTAGACAGCCAACCAACTAGTCAACCAACAGGTCAGACAGATAAGCAACCAGCCAGCCAGGTAGCCAGCCAGCTAACCAGCAGGTAGCTATCAAAATAAACAAGAATCCAGTCACATAAAACATCAGGAAGGAGGGATAGGGGATGATAAGGCCGACCCTTACCTGCGTGATCCCTGAAGAATTTTTTTTTCGTTGGGCCAAAAGAGGGACGTAAGGAATGGGTAGTAGGAAGGACTGGAGTAAAATAGATTATTGAAAAATGCTGTGGTACAGCAGTGTGTTTTTATCCGTAAAGGAGCGTGATACCAGAAGCAAAACGATACACATGATGATAACGTCAGGACTACATGTGTGTGTTTGTGTGTGAGAGGAGACGAGTGTCAGGGGGGGCTGAATGGGGGAGAGGAGGGTAGGCAAAGGGATGTAAATAATCCTACTTGGCCAGTATCCTAAATGTCTCTTGAGATCAACCTTGTACAGCTGTTCCTTGAGGAGCTGACAGCCTTGAGCGCCTCATCCTCCTTCTGAGTGTGCTGATTTATTTCCGGGTTGACTTTTGCTGCCCAGATGGCAAGGTGTGTATTACCCAGTGTATACACACCGAGAAACGTGATAGCTCAGTGTAAATACATCTTGCCTGTGTAT
>NC_069411.1:37020554-37030554 GCF_026875155.1 Cherax quadricarinatus | reverse complement strand
AATACTACTCGTGAAGGCTAGTACACCGAACGGGGATTAGAAAGAAATTAGCCCAGAGGCACCCACACCACCGAATGTCCTTGGATCAAGGTGAAACACCTAACTCTGCTGGGTGCTTGCTCTTGTAGGATAACGTTTGGTCCTGTGGGTTAGAGCGTCATGTCATTTTCTCTCACCATGAGGCGCGCCAAAACGACAAGGGTTCGAATCCTCGCCTAGTGTTGTTATTGATGAAATACCACTCGTTCGTGGTTACAATAATATATATATATATATATATATATATATATATATATATATATATATATATATATATATATATATATATATTATATATGCAAAACAACCACTCTGAAAAAAGAGAAATTCCAAGCGCTTTCGTGACTACTCACATTATCAAGGAACTATGAAAGTAAAGCATCCAAGGAAGCTACATAAGGGGTCTGGCCAGCACCTCACTATCAGATCCCACAACGGTTAAACACCTGATGCGCGCCGACCCAACTTGGATAGGTCCTTTGAACAACTCACCCACAAACTATTCTACCCAAGAAAATTTAAAAATTATTATTTGTCCAGTGTATTATTAAATTCTTCCCAAAATTTTTATTAATTATAAATGGATCTAATTTATATAAACCAAAGGAAATATTCATATTATTGTCAAAACTGCTTTTTATGAAACAAGATTCAATTATATTCCTGTCGACCATGGACTTGCTTGATACAATACTTTCTCAACTTTTTGAAAATCAATTGGATGGTTAAAATCTCTTACATGAATAAATAGAGCATTGGAATCTTGTCCAGTTCTAATGCTATATTTATGTTGTTTTAATCTTAGTTCGAGATTTTTACCAGTTTGACCGTAATAAACTTTATCGCAAATTTTACAAACAATCTTATAGACACATCCATCAGCATTTTGGGGGGAATTCTTTATCAAAAGTTTTTTTACTGTATCAAGATTTTTGAATACAACTTTAATATTAAAAGTCTTAAGAAGAGAAGGCATATCAACCAAGTTTTCATGGTAAGGGAGAACCAACATATTTTTAGTTGAATAAGGCTGGTTGTCCCTTTTTGGATTGTAAAAAGTATTTCTAGCAACTTTAAAAGATTTATCAATTACATTTCTTGGGTATTTTAAATCATTACCTATTTCATAAATTTTGGATATTTCCTCATCTATGAACTCAGGACTACAAATTCGTAAAGCTCTCAAAAACATTGATGAGAAAACAGACAGTTTGACTCTGTCTTGATGCGAGGAATAATAGTGGACATAGGAACAGTTATTTGTAGGTTTTCTCTAAATTTTAAATTTGAATTCATTATTACCCTTAATAATTAAAACATCTAGAAAAGGCAATGAGTTATTTTCTTCAAACTCAACAGTAAAGTTTATAGAATGGGCTAAGCTATTTAATTATTAAACTTTGCATTGTTGATGCAAAATTTGTATTTAATGATAAGTTTTACACTCAGAAGTTTGGTATGGCAATGGGAAATCCTCTTTCACCTGTTCTTAGTAACCTATACATGGAATTTTTTGAAACAAGGCTGCTTAACACAATCCTCCCTAATAGAGCTAAATGGTTCAGATATGTTGATGATATTTTGTGTCTTATGCCCAAAAATGTAGATATACACCATTTCCTTGGAAAATTAAATAGCTTAGCCCATTCTATAAACTTTACTGTTGAGTTTGAAGAAAATAACTCATTGCCTTTTCTAGATGTTTTAATTATTAAGGGTAATAATGAATTCAAATTTAAAATTTAGAGAAAACCTACAAATAACTGTTCCTATGTCCACTATTATTCCTCGCATCAAGATAGAGTCAAACTGTCTGTTTTCTCATCAATGTTTTTGAGAGCTTTACGAATTTGTAGTCCTGAGTTCATAGATGAGGAAATATCCAAAATTTATGAAATAGGTAATGATTTAAAATACCCAAGAAATGTAATTGATAAATCTTTTAAAGTTGCTAGAAATACTTTTTACAATCCAAAAAGGGACAACCAGCCTTATTCAACTAAAAATATGTTGGTTCTCCCTTACCATGAAAACTTGGTTGATATGCCTTCTCTTCTTAAGACTTTTAATATTAAAGTTGTATTCAAAAATCTTGATACAGTAAAAAAAACTTTTGATAAAGAATTCCCCCCAAAATGCTGATGGATGTGTCTATAAGATTGCTTGTAAAATTTGCGATAAAGTTTATTACGGTCAAACTGGCAAAAATCTCGAACTAAGATTAAAACAACATAAATATAGCATTAGAACATGGACAAGATTCCAATGCTCTATTTATTCATGTAAGAGATTTTAACCATCCAATTGATTTTCAAAAAGTTGAGAAAGTAAGTATCAAGCAAGTCCATGGTCGACAGGAATATAATTGAATCTTGTTTCATAAAAAAGCAGTTTTGACAATAATATGAATATTTCCTTTGGTTTATATAAATTAGATCCATTTATAATTAATAGAATTTGGGAAGAATTTAATAATACACTGGACAAATAATAATTTTTAAATTTTCTTGGGTAGAATAGTTTGTGGGTGAGTTGTGCAAAGGACCTATCCAAGTTGGGTCGGCGCGCGTCAGGTGTTTAACCGTTGTGGGATCTGATAGTGAGGTGCTGGCCAGACCCCTTATATAGCTTCCTTGGATGCTTTACTTTCATAGTTCCTTGATAATGTGAGTAGTCACGAAAGCGCTTGGAATTTCTTCCATTCTTTCAGAGTGGTTGTTTTGCATATTCTGAAATCACCTGTTTACTGTGATCTTATTGCATATATATTATATATATTATATATATATATATATATATATATATATATATATATATTATATATATATATATATATATATATATATATATTTATATATATTTATATATTTATATATATATATTATATTATTATAATATCATATATTATATATTATATATATATATATATATATATATATATTATATATATATATATTATATATATATATATATATATAATTATATATATATATATATATATATTATATATATATATATATTATAATAATTGCAATGTTTTAACATATTGCGGGAACAAGTAAGTGCACTATTAAGAAACAGAATAAAACAGATGAGCCACAATACAACCTTGCACCTCGGGGTGACTTGGTGAACGTAATGTTCGCAAGGAAACTACGAAGACAATAACTGTGCAAGATACGTGAAACTAATTAAAACACAAGCTGAACTGGCCTTGGAGGAGCACGATACCGAATTATCATTTAGATTAAAGGTTAGATACCGAGGAGACCTTGTGTGCCACAACTGAGCCTCAAGGAAGGAAGGAGATTAATAAAGTGAGTAGAAAATTTAGATGTAATTGAATCTATTTCGGAAGGCATGTTGTGAAGCGAGGGGCACAAAACACCACTTATCAGGGATGATCATTGGAAAGGAAACCTACAGTTTCTCGTATTATTATTATTATTATTATTATTATTATTATTATTGTTATTAATAATAATAATAATAATAATAATAATAATAATAATAATAATAATAATAATAATAATAGTAGTAGTAGTAGTAGAAGTATTATTATTATTACTTGCTTTTGTTTTGTTATTGCTGTTGTTACTGTTGCTGTTGTTGTTGTTGTTATTGTTTTTTGTTTCTGTTGTTTTTTCGTCAGGAATTTATAAGTGCGATCTTACCAGTTATCATGAGGATGGATATCGTGGATGTTGTGTCGTGTGTGCACGAGCGAGTGCATTAATATGTTTGTAAGTTTGGGCACACAGTTTCAGAAGGAGGCACCATATGATACATGATGCGCTCGCGCATGCTCACCACACACACACACACACACACACACACACACACACACACACAACAAAAGAAGAAGTCACATTAGCAGGACAAGCAGAGGCAGCAGGGGAAGGTGGCAGCCGGAACCATTACCACATTAGCGCTGTCGTCTTCTGAACACAGACCCGGATGTTGCTACTGCTACTACTGCCGCTGTTGCTGCTTCTGATGTTGCTAATGTTGTCACCGATGCTGCTGATACTGCAGTTGCTACTTCTTCTATTTATGTTGTTGTTGTTGCCTTTGGTGGTACTGCTGTTGCTGTTGACACTGTCGCTGCTGATGTTGCAACTGCAGCTGCTGGTGTTGTTACTGTGGCTGTTGTTGCAGGTTTTCCTAATGCTATTCGTGGTGCATTATAATATGCTAACTTTTTTCCAGGTAACTTTAAACGACATACTAACACCATTCTTTGTAAATATGTTATATTATTGTAATTTGGCGTAAGCATGACCAGGGTGAATCTGTGTTGAGGCAACTTGTTTTTCCTCTCAAAAACGCTTTTCTTTAGAAACTGCTCAGTTTAAACGAAATATATAAATTGCATTATATGAATTGCGTTATTTTTAACACATGTATAGTTCTTGTGTTACTACTCATATCATATTAATGACTGCGTCAGTACTTAGCAGTCTGTGAGGGAAAAGTTCAACAGATAGGAGTAGAGAGCGAGTACATGGTAACGATAATTTGATTGTCGGCTGCTTGTTAAGGTAGGGTCAGTCTAGTCCCGCTATCCCCTTCCCCTCCCCCTTTTTCCCCATCCCGAAAGGTGATGTGTGGGGCTCCAGTCAAACAGTAATCACTCGACTCACAGCTCCCAGCATAACTGTAAGTAAAAGCCTCTGCTCCTATTCTAGTAGATGTTGGTTGAAAGCTTCACTTTTGACCAATAATAAACTTAGTCCTTTCAGTTTAAGTTCCACATGAGACTTTTCGATAATCACCACCTTTTTTAAGTATCTTGCACTTATCGTGAAGAGTGATTTCTTAAGCAGTGGGTAACCTTTCTCTCTTTCCAGCTTGGAATGACAGCTCGGGTCACCTGCCAACCAACGAGAAGTGTTGAAGGAGACGGACTGAAAACGGTCTTGAGACGTCACCTTATAATCTACCTACCTGATTAATTGTACAGGACACTACCCCTCATCTTTGTTGGGTTGTCACTCAACACCTGTGACCCCCCCCCCACATCATCATCAACGGCTACAATTTCTACAAAACGGTGTCAACATCAACCAGACACCCCAGTTTACTTGTACATATTAGCGTTGAATTCAAACGGCAATATTTAATTTCATTTTTCATTTTCCTTTCAAGTAGGATACACCTTCATTTTTTAATGTTTTATCTTTGCATTACTAAATAATAGTGTTTATCTTTGTGAATTATTATTTCTTTTTCTATTCATTAATTTTCCTGAGGAGGAGCCAGCCTTGGTAATACTGTCTGAAGTTGTTACAGGGCTGAGTAAGCCTTCACACAGTAAGAGAAGGTTTCCAGTCAGGCTAGGCAGGCGTGTTTCAGCAGCAGTAAGTACCATGAACACTCCTGTCCTGCCAGTGAGTCAGGTCAACAGAGCCCAGATGAGTATCAACAATTGCTGTGACTGACTTTGATAAGAAAGATTAAAATATAAGTCTCTAGCAAGCATTAAAGTAATCTTAGAGGTAAAGAACTTATGCTTTTAATTAAACAATATTGTTACATTAATATTGCTGTATAGTTACTTATTAATTTATTTAATCACCAGTTGCTGCAGTAGATTCTACTTCTACGTCTGCTGCTGTAGCTACTGCTGTTGACGTTTCTACTGTTTCTGCTGCTGTTGCTGCTCGTATAGTTGCCGATAATATTAATGTTACTGCTGTTTTGGTGTTGGTGTCAATGATTCCCTGTTATTATTATTGTGTAGTTTATTTTAACTTGGGTCCTTTGGTCCTCTTCCTCAGGATGAGACCTCCATAAAAGTCGACTAACACCCAGGTACCAGTTTACTGCTAGGTAAACAGGAGCAACAGGAAATTTGCTCAAATGTTTTTACCTAGTCCAGGATTGAATCCTGGTTCGTCGGATGTGACCTCTAGCGCACTACCCTTGAGCCACCAGGGTAACTTATGTAGGCCTTCGTGTTGTTTATGGCTTGAACTGTTTATATAGCCATTAAATACCCGTAGAATGGTGTTAGTGGACTAATAATTGATGATTCTGTCCACGAATCCTTCGCTGTATAGCCCTTGTGGCTTAGCGCTTCTTTTTGATTATAATAATAATAATAATGTCCACGAATCATGCTAGATTACGGCTGTCACCCACCTAACCTCATTTACAAATTCAGTAGTGCTTTATTTTTTATTAATAATCATATATTAGGCTTTTAAATATTATTGCTTCGTAATAAAATTTGAAAATCATTTAATTTTATTGTCCAGGTTAAATTTAAATAAAAAATATCTACCTCTACTCACAGATGGAATAATAAATGAATCATTAACGGAATTTATGTACATGTATATAAAGAAATGAGAGTGGTATAATACAGGGAAGAAAGGATGGGGTACGTGAGTGACCCCATCGACACCATGCCCAGCCCTTCTAGGGTAGGGTAGGTGCCTCAGGCAGAGCTTACAGCTCACGAGACTGTCATTCCCATTAGCCCCCTTGGGGCGGGGATGGCAGACCAGAGAGGCCTAGCTTGTGGCTAGGCCTGGGGACAGTTGGTCCCAAAGATGAGGAGGTACTTGTGTCTCCTCCCATGGGAGACTTAGGTCTCAGACACTTCCTAAAGAAGGAGCCAAGGCCGGGCCACTTGGAAAAGGCCCGGGCCGGGAGAATACCGGCGAATCTTTAATAATAATAATAAATCCATTATGTAAGTTGACCTTGTGGACTAGGCTTCCCACCTGACCCTGTGGGTTTGTCTTCCCACCTGACCTTTTGGGTTTGTCTTCCCACCTGACCTTGTGGGTTTGGCTTCCCACCTGACCTTGTGGGTTTGGCTTCCCACCTGACCTTGTGGGTTTGTCTTCCCACCTGACCTTGTGGGTTTGTCTTCCCACCTGACCTTGTGGGTTTGTCTTCCCACCTGACCTTGTGGGTTTGTCTTCCCACCTGACCTTGTGGGTTTGTCTTCCCACCTGACCTTGTGGGTTTGTCTTCCCACCTGACCTTGTGGGTTTGTCTTCCCACCTGACCTTGTGGGTTTGTCTTCCCACCTGACCTTGTGGGTTTGTCTTCCCACCTGACCTTGTGGGTTTGTCTTCCCACCTGACCTTGTAGGTTTGTGTTCCGGCTACAGCCGCCTCTTCCCGGACTCTACTCCCTTGGTGGTTTGTACTCTTCTTCCTGTTTACTTGCCTGCCTTCCTGCCGGTAGTCTGCCCGCCTGTCTGTCTGCTTGCTTGCCTGGCTGCCTGCAATCTTAACTCTTGCTTAGTAATAATGATAATAGTAATTTAAAATAATATTTACTATGATGATAATTAAATAGACTCTAAAGTTTCGGTAACTTTTCTCATTCTGACTGACGTTAATCAGCATGTTATTTTTTTTTTCATAATTTGCAAGGGTAAATATTAAATATTTAGAGTTTATTTCCTGATTCAACGGAATAATTAAAATTCTAATTTTGTCTTTTCAGTGGTCAGTATTTTTAGATTTTTTTTTTTTTTTTTTTAGTTTATTAATCGTTTATAGGAATCATTCTGGGCAACCAAGTTTATTAAGCTGTGTAGTAATGTACTTTATTTTCCATATATATATATATATATATATATATATATATATATATATTCACGTCGTTTCAAAATGTAGATTTTCTCAGTGATTCATATTACAAAATACAAAGACACATATATGCTTGAATCACAGTGAAAGCTTTAGCTTTTTTTGTCCAACTACAGACATTCTCAGTCATTTTTCGGTCATTTTAACAAAATTATAGTTTGTGGGATAGCTAAGACATTGTGTAGTTTTAAAAATAGGTTGGATAAATACATGAGTGGGTGTGGGTGTGAGCTGGACCTGATTAGCTTGTGCTGCTGGGTCAAGTGCCGTGCTCCTCCCTTAAGTGAATGTGACTTGACCTGACTAGGTTAAGGTATTGGCTTATGCCGGTGGGAGAATTGGACCTGCCTCGCATGGGCCAATAAGAGTTCTGCTGCAGTGTTCCTTATTTCTTATGTTCTTAAGAGAGATTTTCCAACTATGTGAATTACACGTGACGGTAGTGATCACTCTTATCACCGTAACCTACCTAACTTGTACCCCTCAAGGAAGGTTCCTTGATATTGGTGAGGGGCTCTTGATTTAGAGAATTGGATCTGTGCTCCAGTTTCCCGAATTAAGCCTGAATGCCTTCCACATCCCCCCCCCCCAGGCGCTGTATATTCCTCTGGGTTTAGCGCTTCCCCCTTGATTATAATAATAATAATACCTAACTTGATAAATTAGACACATGTGCAACTCTTGGGTATCTTTATTGAGGAAACGTTTCGCCACACAGTGGCTTCATCAGTCCATACGTAGGAGAAACTTGAAGAACAGGAGGAGAATGAGGTAATCAGTCCCTCATTCTCCTCCTGTTCTTCAAGTTTCTCCTACGTATGGACTGATGAAGCCACTGTGTGGCGAAACGTTTCCTCAATAAAGATACCCAAGAGTTGCACATGTGTCTAATTTATCAACATGTCGGTTCTCTGAACCATTCATCTACAAATACCTAACTTGTACAAGATAATTCACAGTAATGGTGTTAGATTATTTGACTTCAAAACTGCAGTAACACTTACGACAGGTAAAGAGCAGCGTAAGCCGACAAGTGAAAATTAAGACACTGGTTGTAGGAAAACGTTTTATTCACTGAAGATCACCCAAGGCTTCAAAAAATTGTTGATGTTGTTGTTGATGTTGTTGTTGTTGACTTTATTGTCGTTGATATTATTGTTGTTGATACTGTTGTTGTTGACGTTGTTGCTAGTGACGTAATTAATATCTCAGCCTTGGGTGATAGATGGTGGTAAAAAATCTTCCTGCAAAGCAGTCTGTATATTTCCAGTACTTAAGATGTTTGTGGTGTTTAGGATTGTGTGCATATGGAAGTAATGATGTTTCTTAAGAATCCCAAAACCACACATTTCCACAGTTTGGGTTTGACATCGTGAATTTCCTGACTGCCACGATGTTCTCAGGCATCGAGGCCACCAACAAGGAAATAACGCTATGCACCAAGTAGCTTGTCAACAACACTAGACATCATAATTTATTCGTTATTTCCAATTTATGTGAGTAAGACATGTAAAAACACTTTGGTATCTTTGGAGATGTTGCTCCAGCCAGCTGCATTATCAGCCCAGTACAGAGAATAATTGCTGGAGAGGGTGGAAGACGTGAAGCAGCAGTAGTTTGAAGTGATCAGTCACTCTACAGATAATATTCATCTATTTGACGGTCTTAATAATTTCTGATTTAACAATGATGATCAGGAAGTTCAATATGTACATGCATGGGGACAGAAACGGAAATTTTCAGGTGTTTGTCCTGAGTGGACCGTAAGCTTCTAGCTCACCCACCAGTGCAGTCATAGCATGAAGGCTTGTGCTCAACCCAACCTTCAAGGAACAGTCTACGTGGATATACAAGAGTTATGAGGGACAAGGATATACGCAGCGTTGAGTTATGAGGGACAAGGATATACGCAGCGTTGCCAAACCTAACTTGATACTCAGAGTCTTTATAAACAAATAGACGAATATAAATTAGATAAGTTTAGATTTAGAAAGGACATAGGAAAGTATTGGTTTGGAAATAGGGTAGTTGATGAGTGGAACAGTCTACCTAGTTGGGTTATTGAGGCTGGGACTTTGGGTAGTTTCAAATTTAGGTTGGATAAGTACATGAGTGGGAGGGGTTGGATTTGAGTGGGACTTTCACATCAGAGCTTATTTCTTGGGTGGCATTGAAAATTGGGTTGGGCAAATGTTTTGTTAGTGGGATGAATTGTAAAGGACCTGCCTAGTATGGGCCAGCAGGCCTCCTGCAGTGTTCCTCCTTTCTTATGTTCTTATGTTAAATGAGTATAAATTATTAAATAATTAACAAATGTGTGAATACAAAAAGGTGAGTATAAATAGGTG
>NC_069411.1:36975554-37015554 GCF_026875155.1 Cherax quadricarinatus | reverse complement strand
AAACTCTATACGGACCCGACGCTGCAACACAGGGAAGAAGGTGAGGCGATGTGCAAAATTAATATAAGTAAAATAATATATATATCTCGGCAAAAAGGAAGCTTTACCAGTTTTTGTTGATTACGCTTTACAGAAAAGATCACGAGAATTCGCTTCCTCCATATATGGTACATATCACCACTCATCGTATTTTCACCTGCAACTCAAACACACAGGATAATACTTTCTTTCTTGAAAGTGAAATATTCTTTACTGTGTAATGCTATCATTAACCTTGTCATGGGTCCTCTGGATTATATATTATATTTACGAATAAATTTTCTGCCAAGTGCAAACATCTTCTGGTAATTTCGTTAAACACGACAAGGAAACCAAAAGGTTATAGGTCAAAACGTGTATGGATGTACAAGACCCACACGTAGACCTTGGATTGTTGTGGTCGTGTGGGGGAGGGCAGGGAGGTGTGGCAGGATTGTGGTAGGTGGGGAGGTTTAAGGCGCGGGGGAGGCGTGGTGGGTGGGAGAGAAGTGAGAAGGGGCTGGATGTGATGAGTGGGGTTGGTAGGAGTGGAGCGGGAGGTGTTGGGTGAGGCGAGGAGATGGTAGGACTGGAGGGGTGGGAAGAATTGCAGGGTTGAGAGTAGGGAATGGATAAATATGAGGGGAAATGGGAGATGACGAGACGAAAGCAGGGAACCAAGGAAAGGAGAAGTTAGATTTTAACAAACTCAGCACACTCAAGTGTGTTGGCAAATTAATTCTATATATATCGTGGAAAAAAAAGCTAGAATTTCTATCACATTAGCATGGATTTCCTACATTCAAGTGGGAAATCTTCAGCCTGAATTGGAAGACCTTAGCAGGTCAGTGAGGATATCGTTCAAGCATCCATTAGGATTAAGAGTTTCAGCAGATACGGGCGCTTCATGATTTCGCTCCAGGAAAGTTAAAACTACTATCATTTGGAAAAAGAAGTGATAAAACAGGAGTACAAAGTGTTCGTTGGGAAAACCAGAGTCTGTTGAAAGCAGATAAAGACACATAAGAGGGGATAGGGGAGGGGTAAAAAAGGGAAGATAAGAGATGAAGAGCGACTAACGTGGAGAGGTGGATGGCTAAATTAAGTTGGAAGAGGGAGTGTTGAATAAACACGTGAAAAACGAAAAAAAAGAAGCAATAATGAAAACTATTTATGTCAAAAATGTTTGTTGGGAAGGGCTGAAGACTAAGATTGATGGATGAAAGAATTTGTATAATCGCAAAAGGGGGGAATGAGCCGGAAATAGGCATAAGGAAGGGGTTATACAGCAAGGTGGGTCCAGTGAGTGTTGATACGTCAATTACTTTTACATGGTCAGGCAGATGGAGTGGTTATAACCTCTCCATATTTTGCAGGAAACATGAAGTGAATCCAACACACACAAACCACACAACACAACACACACACATTACACACCACACACACAACAACACACACACACACAACACACACAAACACACACATACACACACACTACGCACACAACACACACACACACACCGCACACACACTCACACACACACACACATACGAACGCCAACAACACACACACACACACACACACACACACACACACACTCACACGCACACCGCACACACACACACACACACCAAACACAACACCACTCACACTAACACACACACCAACACACACACACACACACCACACACAACACACGGGCGAATAGACAAGGGGGACGAGATAGGATGTTTCCAGAGTGTGGGGACACAGGGAAAGGGGTCACAATGGAAGTGAGACTCAGACGAGTCACAGGGACGTTAGGAAGTATTTCTTCAGTCAATGAGTTGTCAGGAAGTGGAATATTGCCCAAGGCAAGCGAAGTAGTGAAGGCAGGAACCATACTAGTTTTAAGAGAGGTATGGATTACAAGTCAGGAAGCAGAGAGAGGAGAGAGAGGACCTAGTAGCGATCAGTGAAAGGGGCGGGGCCAGGAGCTGAGTCTAGACCCTGCAACCACAATTAGGTGAGTACAATTAGGTGAGTACACACAAACACAGCTTCGAATACACAGTAGATCTACAAGTGGAGGGAGAAGCAGAAAGGCCAGAACAAAATGAAGCAAACTACAAGAAAGGGGACTACACGGGAATGAGGAAATGCCGAACGGGTTCTGTGGGACAGAGAACTGGCCAGGGAAGCCAGTTAATGAGATGATGGAATTATGTAAGCAACATATGCTAAGACGGCTGAGGACGAGGTTTTATTACCCAAGGGTAACAGGAATAATGAAAAGCCAGGATGGTCCTTGTTCACCAAAGGTGCAGGGAGGCAAACAACCAAGTTGTGCTAGGGAATGGAAGAAATTTAGAAGGCAAAGCACCCAGGAGAATATGGGACGAGCAGTCGTAGAGCCAGAAATGAATATGCACAGATATGAAGGGAGCCAAGACAATATGGGAAAAACGACCATACAGCGCGAAAGCAAAATCTTGACCCGAAAACTGTTATACAGCCACATAGGAGGGAAAACAACATTCAAGGGGAACAAGGAAATCAGGCTAAGGAAGGAAGGAAGAGAGACAACAAGAATGACCGTGAAGTATGTGAGGGAAAACTCAACAAGAGATTCAAAACAGAAGTGTTCACAGAGGAGACAGAAGGGGCTCCAGAAAAGGACGGAGAGGTGGGGGCACACACAAAGTGCCTGGACACAGTGCACACCCAACCGAGGAAGAAGTGAAAATGCTTCTGAGTGAGCTCTTGATACTCAAAGCAATGAGGCCAGATAACATCTCCCCATGGGTTCCTGAGAGAGGGAGCAGGGCGCTATGTGTACACCTCTAACAACAATATCAATACTTCTATCGAACAGGGAGTTGCTCTGAGTCATGGAAGACAGCAAATGTAGTCCCAATCTTTAAAAAAGGAGAAAGACATGAAGCACTAAAACTACAGTCCAGTGTCAGTGACATGTATAATATGCAAAAATCATGGAGAAGATTATCAGGAGAAGAGTGGTGGAACACCTAAAAGGACATGATCTCATCTACAGCAGACAAACATGGTTTCAGGGACGGGAAATCTGTGTCACAACCTTCTGGAGTTCTATGACATGGTGACAGGCAGTAAGACAAGTGAGAGAGGGGTGGAGTTGGATTGCTTATTTCTTGGACTGCAGAAGGCGTTTATCACAGTTCCACACAGAGATTGGTGCAAAAAACTGGACGGACCAGCAGGGATAACAGGGAAGGCACTACAATTGGATCAGGGAATACTTGTCAGGAAGACAGCAGCGAGTCATGGTACGTGGCGAGGTGTCAAGAGTGGGGCACCTGTGACCACGGGGGTCCACAGGGGTCCGTCTAGGAGAAGTGCTGTTTCTGGTATTTGTGAACACATGACGGTAGGAAATAGACTTGAGGTTGTCACTGTTTCAGATGCGTGAGGTGAAGAAAAGATTCACACTCGATCGAAGGACCAAGGGCCAGAACTACCAAGGGGATCTGAGACAGCTGCAGCCTGGTCCGCAATTGGGCTCCTGGAGTTCTATCCACCAACTGCTAAAAGGTCATGCAAGAATGTGGGAAGGAGCAAAGAAGGCCGCAGACGGAGTACAGTCTAGGGGTGGTCAGAGACTACAAAACTAACTCAAGGAAAAAAGTTCTTGGGGGGTGTGTATACACCAGGCACATCTCCTGAAGGCACACATCAACCAAATAACGGCTGCAGCCATATGGGCGCCTAGCAAACCTCAGAAACAGCATTTCCGACATCTTAATAGGAATGTTCAGGACCCTGTACACCCGTGTACGTTAGGCCATATTGGAGTATGCGGCAGCAGTTTGGAACCCACACCAGCATAGCACGTTAAAGAAACTAGAGAAAGTTACAAGGTTTGCAACAAGACTTAGTCCCAGAGCTAAGAGGTATGTCCTACGAGGAGAGGTTAAGGAAATCAACCTGACGAACTGGAGGACAGGAGAGATAGGGGGATATGATAACGACATACATAATACTGAGAGGATTTGACAAGGTGGGAAAAGATAGGATGTTCAGAGATTGGACACAGTAACAAGGGGACACAGGTTGGGAAGTTGAAGACACAGTTGAATCACTGGGATGTTGGGAAGTATTTCTTCAGCCACAGACGTAGTCAGTAAGTGGAATATTTTGGGAAGCGTTTGTAGATGGAGGCAGGCTACATACATAGCTTTAAGCAGAGGTTTATGGATTAAAGCTCCGGCCTCAGGATAGTGGCCCTAGTAGCGTATCAGTGAAGAGGGCGGGGCCAGGAGCCACGGAACTCGACCCTCTGCAACCTCATATAGTGGAGTACAACTAGGTGAGTTCACACACCACACACACACACCAACACACACACTCACACCACACCAAAACACACACACACACACATACACACACACACAATACACACACATCACACACACACTCACCACACACACACACAACACACACACAACAAACACACACACGGCACACACACACACACAAACACAAACACACATACATTCTACATTTCGAACGGAAGGCATTTCTCGAGAAAGAACACAATTAGAGATCGATGGCAAACTTATGGACCTAAGTGAGTTTAAAATGAAAATTGCTTCTGATGCCTCAAGTGAGAAGGATGGGAGGATATAACATTGATTTAAAGGTAGGTGAGGAAGTATTATCTGGTGAAAATTGTAACCTCTGCAATATCTCATTTGTCTATGATAACGATTCTATACAAAGGAGTTTAAATTCTTCGTTTTTCTGTTTACGAATAACGAAAACTAAATAATGAGAAGCAATGTATCAAAAATCACTCAGTGCAGTAATCCCCCCCCCCCCCCCCCTAGATAATTACTATACGGTAAATAGGTAATTGCAATTAAGTTAAAATAGGTTATTACTGCAAGGTAAAAGGTATTACTGCATGGTAAACAGGTTGATTACCGTTATTGTAAAATAGGTATTTACATCACACAGATTCTATGATTGTTCTCTTGTTGTTATAAGTTTACGTAATCTGATACCAGTTTGGTATTATGGATTTTTTTTGCAAGCTAGCCAACGTATATTCGCAGTGTCTGTTTAAGTTATTATTATTCTCAATGGTAAACCAATCTATTCTTTTAAATGATGAAAATTTTTTATTATTTTTTTAAGATTAATCTCTCCTCCCGAAGGCATTAACACCAGTCCTCAGAGGAAGGTATGATTATTATTACTTATAATCACCATCTACCTTTACAGGATGTTATACTTCTGTTATTGAATATGATAAAACTAACCATCCTCCTTGATACATTATAATTCTAATGGGATTTTATCTAAATTTCTAACATTTGTGTAATAATCTTGCATTTTTCTTTCCAGTCTACTATTCTCAGAGTTTGGAATAAGTGGATGAGACTGATATTTCACAGGTATTGTCTTTTCATTTGATAAGACATCCCCAGGCGAAGCTTGATCCTGCTGCCATAACAAAGGCTGTCTGCAGCCAACACCTGGGAATGAGAAAACCCCTCAAGTCGCTGTGGGGCGCTCTGAAGGAATGTGGATCGAGTGGAAGAATTACAGAGATTGTCTGATGTCTCTACAAGAAGTTCTGGGAGCATGATGGCGCTGCTGTTATTGTTAAATATATACTATTCGATTGTTTAATAACTCGTGTATCTAGATACTGTTCACTCTAAATTTAGGTTTTCTAACTTATGTATAATATTTATATATATATATACCCCCCCCCTTACTATAATATATATATATATATATTATTATTATATATTTATACTAATATATATATGAAGATTGAGACACTTATGCAGCATATGAGAATCTTTATTCAGGAAACGTTTCGCCAACAGTGGCTTCTTCAGTCAATACAAAGAGGAAGGCGTAAGGAGAGGAGGAGAAATGAGGTAATCAGTCCTCAACACTGGAGCGATGTGTTCAGTCCATCAATCTTGTTAGAATGTACAATCTTGTAGAATGTACATTCTACCAGATTGATGGACTGAACACATCGACCCCGGTTAGGGACTGATTACCTATTCTACCTCCTCTCCTTACGCCTTCCTCTTTGTATTGGAATGATGAAGCCACTGTGTGGCGAACGTTTCCTGAATAAAGATTCCCATATGCTGCATTTAAGTGATCTCAATCTTAACACTTTCTCGGTTTTTCAAACCATTCATCACACACATTATATATATCTATATATATATATATAGATATACTATATTATATTTATATATATTATATATATCTATATTATATATATATCTATATATTTTTATATACATACATACATACACTGGGGTTCGTGACATGCCGACGAATGGTTGTCGGGTATTAAACATAGTGCATCAGCGACAGAATAATATAGCAATCGCAGTATAACAAAGTAAAAAATATAGTTAGAAATTACAAATGATTTTAGAGTTGTAAGAACACACATGAATAAAAAAATTCTTGACATAAGATAGCGTCATACTATAAGAATCAAATAAATTCTTAGTTATGAAACACACAGATCTCATGGTTACTGCAGCTTTCGAAGAATCACCCAGTAATATAACAATAAATTACATCACATCACATTTCATAAATATTAAAATCTCAGATTCAAAGTTTTTGGAATCAAATAAGAATCTCTAGTATCATAGCTAAAAAATTTACCAACTTCAATTTTAGCATCAAATAATATCGCGATGGTTCAGTAGCATATCAGAGAAAACTCGAATGGGGGAAAAAAAAACGTGTAGTAAGGAAGGAAAGATGACAACCAACAAACTGAGGCGGAAATGAACACGATTGCATCACTCAGGACTCATTATTGAAAAATTTTCGGTCTATAAAAAAAAAATAACGGAACTTGATCACTTTAATATGAAAAACACCAAAAGCGGATTATTAGCACCATTGTAATCTTTAAAATCGAGTGGAAGTCCTGTGTGCTGCTGGTGTGGTAATGTGGATATTGTTGAGCTTAATAACATGTTGCACGGTGGTGGGGTGGACTGACCCTGGATAAGCAAACCTTGAAAATCCTACGCTGCTTCTACTTCTGTGGGTAGAGAGACAGAGATACAGATAGTGGAAAAACTGCCCCTTCTTCGTTCTTCTCTCTCTCTCTCTTCTCCTCTCTTCTCTCTCTCTCTCTCTCTCTCTCTCTCTCTCTCTCTCTCTCTCTCCTCTCTTGGCAATTCATCTCTGCTCATTTCCTTTCCCTTCAAGTCATTGCTTTCCATCAGCAACACTGAGCAGAATCACGCTGCTTCTACATATTACTGCCATATCTCAGTTTTTACTCGCCCATGTCTGTTGTTGTAATGTCCTCGCGCAAACATGTTGTATCCAGGGTAATTAAACTGTCATCACGGCACACTGAGCCTTAGGCAGGAGGGACATTTAGTCTGGTATTTTCACTAAGTCATTTTTTTACCGTTCGAATTCTGACCTCACGCACGCGTAACAAGTGGAAAACATCTGCATGTTCTCAATTTATTGTCAGGGAAGAAGAGATGTGAGTGAAACTTATTCATTCGGGTCTATCAGTATTGTAATAACTTTTTTAAATTCTCTGATTTGAAGAATTTGCTTCTAGGCTCTTGGGACACAGACGTTTATTGTACAATTAATTATCATTTGGTTTATAATAAACATTGATCAAGCCTTGACCCTTGTATGCTAAGATAAATAAAAATTATAAAAGACCAGTATACATGCAGATACCATAATTAGGAAGTTTGGTTTACTTATAGTGATATTAATTACAGTGTTCTTTTAAGAGCAATGTTATTATATTGTTATTACCGTATTATTATATTTTTATTACTTTATTAGTAATATAATTTGTTTGTTGAGCTCCTCGAGGTCCCTAAAATAATGAGATGGGAACGGTTTATAATGGTAACATTGCTCCTCATGATCTCTGAGCTGAGACGCGCAAATTACACACAAAAATGAATTAAAAAACCGGTTTATTGCATAGAACTGTTTCAATTTCCCACCTCCTTCGGAAACATTTTGTTTTTAAAATGCGCATTTTTCTTAATATAAAGGATATTGTATTCTAGGCAATGATTCCCGTGCTTTGAATTGTGACAGCAGGAATCGTACCGATGGGGAATACTCAAAAGATCACTGACTTCTGCAACAAGTGCGGGTGAAGGAATATGCGGTGAGGCTTCTGATTACGCAATGCCAGGAAGGTGAGAGAGAGTGTGAGTGAGAGAGAGAGAGAGGAGAGATGAGGAGAGAGAGAGAGAGAGAGGAGAGATGATGAGAGTAGCGAGAGAGAGGGATGTATTGAGAATGAACGAGAGTAATGAGGGGAGTACAGGACGAAATGTGATAATAGTGACTCATATATGTTGAGAAGAAGATGTAGTGATGCTCCTTAGAGGTCAAGTGAAGACGGAGAGAAGAGAAGGGATGGGGACAAGGGAGGAAAGATGAGAATAAACCGAGGCAGGGTTTAAAAGTTGGGAAAAAGAATGTGGAAAAGATGATAAATTTTTATTAGACAATAAATATCAGAAATAAAAATTAAATGAATGTGTATTTTGATATGTTTCTTAATGTACTGGAAAGAGGCCACACCAAAGTTTAGTAGTTTATCTTTTAAGTAAGCAAAATAAAAAATACATGTTCGTGACACGAATATAAAAGGCGTATCTACAGTAGTTACATATATAAGTGGGAGCATATGTATACACTCCTGAAAACATACATGCTATTTCACAGATGGGGCGAGGGGGTGGTGCTGGGGGTCGGTGCTGGGTTGGTGTGGGGGTGGTGTTGGGAGGTGGTGCTGGGGGGTGGTGCTGGGGGTGGTGCTGGGGGGGTGGTGCTGGGGGTGGTGCTGGGGGTGGTGCTGGGGGTGTGGTGCTGGGGGTGGTGCTGGGGGTGGTGCTGGGGGTGGTGGCGGCTGGGGGTGGTGCTGGGGGTGCGGCTGGGGGTGCGGCTGGGCGTGGGCTGGGGGTGCGGGCTGGGGGTGGTGCTGGTGGTGGTGTGGGGGGTGTTGTGCTGGGGAGTACGGCTGGGGTTGCGGCTGGGGATACGGTGGTGGGTGGTGCTGGGAAATGAGAGAGTGAACCAGAATGTTTTAACTCTACGTGGGCTTACATTTCAAACCATTCTTTTGTACTTCTGTTCCCATAATTTCATTATCCCTTTTCTTCACTTTCTTTTGCTTCCTCCCTCTCCTCCTGGTTCTTCTCTCCGTCATGTTTTCTTACCCGATAAGCGACTTCTTTACCACTCCTCTGCCTTGGAAAGTGACGACATCTGCTGTTGTTAGGCGTACCTTGTGTTGCTGCCACCCCCACACCACACCATTACTGTTACACCTCTGGCACCACCACCTCTGACGTCACTACTACCACTCTATCCAAAAACCACAATACCCATCCCTTTTAGGCAACCACCTGTACCACCATCACAATTAATATTACCACCTCTACACTGTCACACACACACAACTCACCTCACACACACACACACACACACACACTAGCACATATTACATCTGGCTTGGTTCTAGAAGTTCACTTTTGTTAGCCTTTTAGGAAAAAGCTCTCTTAATTACAGGAATCAACTTTATATTATGGTAATTTGATCATTTTTAAAGTTGATTGTTAAAGGTTACAAAATATTGCCTCTGTAGGATTTGGGTTGTACTAAGGTATATGTACTTCATATTTTTGCTAATCCATTTGTTACTCGTCTTTCTTCATTCTCTGCTATTATTCATTTTATTCATTCTTCATTCTAACATAGTTATATACCCTATTTATACTCACCTTTTTGTATTCACACTTTTGTTAATATTATTTAATAATTTATACTATTTAAACGTAAGAACATAAGAAGGAGGAACACTTTGCAGGAGGCCTGGCTGGACCATTACTAGGCAGGGGCTTTACATGTCATACCACTCATCAAAACATTTGCCCAAACCCAATTTTCTATGCCACCCATGAAATAAGCTCTGATGTGAAAGTCCCACTCAAATCAACCCTCCCACTCATGTACTTATCCAACCTAAATTTGAAACTACACAAAAGTCCAGCCTCAATAACCCAAACATAGGTTGAATGTTCACTCATCAACTAACCTATTTCCAAACCAATACTTTCCTATGTCCTTTTAGAATCTAAACTATTAATTTATATTCGTCTATTTGTTTATAAAGCCTCTGAGTATCAAGTCTAGGTTTGCAACGCTGCGTATATCCTTGTCCTCATAAACTCAAACGCTGCGTATTATCCTTGTACTCATAACTCTTGTATATCCACGTAGACTGTTCCTTGAAGGTTGGGTTGAGCACAAGCCTTCATGATAGGACTGCACTGGTGAGGTGAGCTAGAAGCTTACGGTCCACTCAGGAACATACACCTGAAAATTTCCGTTTTGTTCCACATGCATGTTACCTATTGAACTTACGGATCACTCATTGTTAAATCAGAATTATTAAGACGTCAAATGATGAATATTATCTGTTAGAGGACTGATCACTTACTTACTACTGCTGCTTAAGTCTTCCACCCTCTCCAGCAAATTAATTCTCTGTACTGGGCTGATATAGCCAGTGGCTGGGTGCAACATTCCAAAGATACCAAAGTGTTTTTACATGTTTCTTGCTAACATAAATTGGAAATAACGAATAAATTATGATGTCTAGTGGTGTTGACAAGCTACTTGGTGCATTTCGCGTTATTTCCTGTTGGTGGCCACGATTGCCTGAGAACATCGTGGCAGTCAGAAATTCACGATTGTCTAAACCCAAAACTGTGGAAATGTTTGTTTTGGCGATTCTTAAGAAACAATCATTACTTCCATCTTTTTTATTTGCACACAATCCTAAAAACACACAAACATCTTAGTTCTGGAAATATACAGATGCTTTGCAGGAAAGATTTTTTACCACCATTCTATCACCAAGGCTTGAGATATAATTTCGTCACTAGCAACAACGTCAAACAAACAACAGTATCACAACAATATATCAAAGACAATAAAGTTCAACAACAACAAACATCACAACAACAACATCAACAATTTTTTGAAGCTTGGGTGATCTTCAGTGAATAAATCGTTTTCCTACAACCAGTGTCTTAATTTTCACTTGTTCGGCTTCGAAACTGCTCTTTACCTGTCGTAAGTTGTTACTGCAGTTTTGAAGTCAAATAATCTAAAACCATTACTAGTGAATTATCTTTGTACAAGTTAGGTATTTGTAGGATGATTGGTTCAGAGAACCGACATGTTGATAAATTAGACACATGTGCAAACTCTTGGGTGTCTTTATTGAGAAACGTTTCGCCACTCAGTGGCTTCTCAGGTCCATACGTAGGAGAACTTGAAGTACGGAGGCAGTATGAGGGACTGATTAACTCATTTCTCCTGTTCTTCAAAGTTTCTCTACGTATGGGACTGATGAAGCCCACTGTGTGCGAAACGTTTCCTCTATAAAAGATACCCAAGAGTTGCACATGTGTCTAATTTATCAAGTTTAGGTATTTTTATTATTATAATCAAGGGGGAAGCCGCACTAAACCCAGAGGAATATACAGCGCCTGGGGGGGGGGATGTGGAAGAGCATTCAGGCTTAATTCCGGGAAACGGAGCACAGATCCAATTTCTCTAAATCAAGAGCCCCTTCACCAATATTCAAGGAACCTTCTCTTTGAGGGTAAGGAAAGTTCGGTAGGTTACGGTGATTAAGAGTGTCACTACCGTCACGTGTATTCTACATAGTTGGAAAATCTTCTTCAAGAACATAAGAAATAAGGAACACTGCAAGCAGAAAACTCTTATTGCCCATGCGAGGCAGGTCCCAATTCTCCCACCGGCATAAGCAATACCTTAACCTATTCAGTCAGTCACATTAACTTAAGGGAGGAGCACGGCAACTTGACCCAGCAGCACAAGCTAATCAGGTCCAGCTCAACCCACACCACTCATGTATTTATCACAACCTATTTTTTAAAACTACACAATGTCTTAGCTATCCCACAAACTATAATTTTGTTAAATGACCGAAAAATGACTGAGAATTCTGTAGTTGGAACAAAAAAAGCTAAAGCTTTCATGTGATTCATAGCATATATGTGTCTTTGTTTATTGTAATATGAATCACTGAGAAAATCTACAATTTGAAACGACCGTGATATATATATATATATTATATATTATATATATATATATATATTATATATCTTTATATATATATATGGAAAATAAAGTCATTACTACAACAGTTTAATAAACTTGGTTGCCCCAGAATGATTACTAATAATACGATTAATAAACTAAATAAAAAAAAAAAAAAATCTAAAAATACTGACCACTGAAAAAGGGGGGGGGGACCAAAATTAGAATTTTAATTATTCTCCGTAGAATCAGGAAATAACTCTCAAATATTTAATTTTTACCCTTGCAAATTATGTAAAAAAAAAATAACATGCTGATTAACGTCAGCTCTGAATGAGGAAAAGTTACCGAAACTTTTAGTGTCTATTATTACATCATAGTAAATATTATTTAAATTACTTATTATCATTATTACTAAGCAAGCAGTTAAGATTGCAGGCAGCCAGGCAAGCAAGCAGACAGACAGGCGGGCTGAGCTACCGCGGAAGGCAGCAAGGGTAAACAGGAAGGAGCGTACAACCACCAAGGTGAGTAGAGTCCGGGAAGGAAGATGGCGGCTGTAGCCGGAAACCAAACCTACAAGGTAAAGGTGGGAAGACAAACCACAAGGTCAGGTGGGAGGAAGACAAACCCACAAAGGTAAGGTGGGATGCAATTCCCACAAGGTCAGGTGGGAAGTCAAACCCACCAGGTCAGGTGGGAAGACAAACCCACAAGGTCAGGTGGGAGACAAACCCACAAAGGTCAGGTGGGAAGACAAACCACAAGGTCCAGCGTGGGAAGGACAAACCCACAAGGTCAGGTGGGAAGACAAACCCACAAGGTCAGGTGGAAGGACAAACCACAAGTCAGGTGGGAAGCCAAACCCACAAGGTCAGGTGGGAAGCCAAACCCACAAGGTCAGGAGGGAGACAAACCCAAAAGGTCAGGTGGGAAGAGACATAACACCACAGGGTCAGGTGGGAAGCCTAGTCCACAAGGTCAACTTTACAATATTGGATTTATTTTTAATATGAAGATTCAGCGGTATTCTCCCGGACCGGGCCTTTTCCAAGGGCCCGGCCTTGGTTCCTTCTTTAGGAAGTGTCTGAGACTAAGTCTCCCATGGGGAGGAGCACAAGTACCTCCTCATCTTTGGGACCAACTGTCCCAGGCCTAGCCACAAGCTAGGCCTCTTGGTCTGCCACTCCCCGCCCCAAGAGGGCTAATGGTATGACAGTCTCGTGAGCTGTAAGCTCTGCCTGAGGCACCTACCCTACCCTAGATGGGCTGGGGCTTTGGTGTCGATGGGGTCACTCACGTACCCATCCTTTCTTCCTGTATTATACCACCTCTCATTTCTTTATATACATGTACATAAATTCCGTTAATGGATTCATTTATTATTCCATCTGTGAGTTAGAGGTAGATATTTTTTATTTAAATTTAACCTGGACAATAAAATTAGAATGATTTTCAATTTTTATTACGAATGCAATAATATTTAAAGCCATAATATATGATTATTAATAAAAAATAAAGCAACTACTGAATTTGTAAATGAGGTTCGGTGGGTGACAGCCGTAATTAGCATGATTCGGGGACATTACTTAATTATTATTATAATCAAAAAGAAGCGACCTAAGCCACAAGGGCTTTACAGCGAAGGATTCGGGACAGAATCATCAATTATTAGTCCACTAACACAATTCTAGGGTATTTAATGGCTATATAAACAGTTCAAGCCATATAAACAACACGAAGAAGGCCTTCATAAGTTACCCTGGTGGCACAAGGGTAGTGACGCTAGAGGAACACATCCGACGATAACCAGGATTCAATCCTGGACTAGGTAAAAAATTTGGAGCAAAAATTTCTGTTGTTCCTGTTTACCTAGCAGTAAAAAAACTGGTACTGGGTGTAGTCGACTTTTTATGGAGGTTTCTCATCTGAGGAAGAGGACAAAGGACCCAAGTAAAAATTAACTACACAATAATAATAACAGGGAATCATTGACACCAACACCCAAAAACAGCAAGTAACATTATATTTTCGGCAATATACCGAGCAGCAACAGCGGCAGAAACAGTAGAAACGTCAACAGCAGTAGCTACAGCAGCGGACGTAGAAGTAGAATCTACTGCAGCAACTGGTGATTAAAGAATAATAAATTAATAAGTAACTATACAGCAAATATTAATGTAACAATAAGTTTAATTAAAAGCATAAGTTCTTTACCTTAAGCTTTAATTAAATGCTTGATAGAGAACTTTTATTTTAATCTTTCTTTATCAAAGTCAGTCACAGCAAAAATTTGTGATACTCATCTGGGCTCTGTTGACCTGACTCACTGGCAGGACAGGAGTGTTCATGGACCTTACTGCTGCTGAAACACGCCTGCTAGACTGACTGGAACCTTCTCTTACTGTGTGAAGGCTTACTCAGCCCTGTAACAACTTCAGACAGTATTACCAAGGCTCGGCTCCTCCTATGGAAAATTAATGAATAGAAAAAGAAATAATAATTCACAAAGATAAAACACTATTATTTAGTAATGCAAAGAATAAAACATTAAAAAAATGAAGGTGTACTCCATTCCTTAAAGGAAAAATGAAAAAATGAAATTAAATGTTGCCTTTGACTTCAACGCTTAATATATGTACAAGTAAAACTGGGGTGTTGGATGAGTTGGACACCGTTTGTAAAAATTGTAGCCGTTTGATGATAATTGTGGGGGGGGGGTCACTGGTGTTGAGTGACAAACCCAACAAAGATGAGGGGTAGTGTCCTGTACCAATTAATCCAGGTAGGTTAGATTATAGGTGACGTCTCAAGACGTTTTCAGGTCCCAGTTCTCCTTCAAACACTTCTCGTTGGTGGCAGGTGACCACGACTGGTCATTTCCAAGTGGAAAGAGAGAAAGGTTACCCTACGCTTAAGAAATTCACTCTCACGATAAGTGCAAGATACTTAAAAAAGGTGGTGATTATCTGAAAAGTATCATGTGGAACTTAAATGAAAGGACTATGTTTATTATTGGTTCAAAAGTGAAGCTTTCAAACCAAACATCTACTAGAATAGGAGCAGAGGATTTAACTTACAGTTATGCTGGGAGCTGTTGACAGGTCGAGTGATTACTGTTGGATGGAGCCCCACACAATCACTTTCGGGATGGAGAAAATGGGGGAGGGGAAGGGGATAGCGGGAGCTAGACTGACCCTACCTTAACTCAAGCAGCCGACAATCAAATTATCGTTACCATGTACTCGCTTCTCTCTCCTATATGTTGAACTTTTCCCTCACAAGAACTGCTTGTACTGACGCAGTCATTAATATGATATGAGTAGTAACACAAGAACTTACATGTGTTAAAAATAACGCAATTCATATATGCAATTTAATATCTTTCGTTTAAACTGATGCAGTTTCTAAAGAAAAGCGTTTTTGTTTGTTATTCTCAGCTATATCTCAACTATCACCTCTATGCGGTTGCTAAATTCGAGTTTGCAAGCTCATTGGTCCCTTCACTTACACTGGCCACTATGGGTTCACTTCTTAGTTTCGAGATCTCTATCGTACTTTTTACTCTAAAACTGTATATGATCCTGCTCTGTAACTTCACTGTCCGGTCGTTCCACTGGCCGGACTTATCTAAGCTGAAGAAATTACTAACTCATCTGTATTTTTTTTAACTTCTAGATGGAATTCACGTTCCTGTTTCCCGCCTCTCGAACAAGATGTCCCTTCCTCCACCTTATCAATACCTTTAATATTTTGTACGTGCGTCTATCAAAATCACCAATTTGGTCCTTTCGTTCTCTAAGTTCTCAAGCTCGACTTCTTAGCTCAGTGTGAAAATTCACAGTATCAATTAGTCTGAATGAAATCTTTTCCCCTTGTCGCAATTTTATACGGAATCTTATGAATTAGGAAAATTCTTGAAAGAAAGGCAAAGCACCAGGTCAAGGTGTGCTCGGCAGCGAGCCTTAAGTGAGAGTGGGCAGGTGTCTTGAAGCAAAAAGCTCGAGAAAGAGCCAGGAAGGTGACTTGTTTTTTCTCCCCCCCCCCCACTGGCAACAAGCTTAAGTGAAAGCCTGTAGATATAGATCCCAATATAAGCCGCATTGCTCCCTTGTCTGCATACGAGGACGAGCAGCGTGAGCCGGAGAGGGACATATATTTAGGACACGATGGTTAGTGAAAGCCGGTGAGATGGACAGGGAAGGGGCACGATGAAAACTCTATACGGACCCGACGCTGCAACACAGGGAAGAAGGTGAGGCGATGTGCAAAATTAATATAAGTAAAATAATATATATATCTCGGCAAAAAGGAAGCTTTACCAGTTTTTGTTGATTACGCTTTACAGAAAAGATCACGAGAATTCGCTTCCTCCATATATGGTACATATCACCACTCATCGTATTTTCACCTGCAACTCAAACACACAGGATAATACTTTCTTTCTTGAAAGTGAAATATTCTTTACTGTGTAATGCTATCATTAACCTTGTCATGGGTCCTCTGGATTATATATTATATTTACGAATAAATTTTCTGCCAAGTGCAAACATCTTCTGGTAATTTCGTTAAACACGACAAGGAAACCAAAAGGTTATAGGTCAAAACGTGTATGGATGTACAAGACCCACACGTAGACCTTGGATTGTTGTGGTCGTGTGGGGGAGGGCAGGGAGGTGTGGCAGGATTGTGGTAGGTGGGGAGGTTTAAGGCGCGGGGGAGGCGTGGTGGGTGGGAGAGAAGTGAGAAGGGGCTGGATGTGATGAGTGGGGTTGGTAGGAGTGGAGCGGGAGGTGTTGGGTGAGGCGAGGAGATGGTAGGACTGGAGGGGTGGGAAGAATTGCAGGGTTGAGAGTAGGGAATGGATAAATATGAGGGGAAATGGGAGATGACGAGACGAAAGCAGGGAACCAAGGAAAGGAGAAGTTAGATTTTAACAAACTCAGCACACTCAAGTGTGTTGGCAAATTAATTCTATATATATCGTGGAAAAAAAAGCTAGAATTTCTATCACATTAGCATGGATTTCCTACATTCAAGTGGGAAATCTTCAGCCTGAATTGGAAGACCTTAGCAGGTCAGTGAGGATATCGTTCAAGCATCCATTAGGATTAAGAGTTTCAGCAGATACGGGCGCTTCATGATTTCGCTCCAGGAAAGTTAAAACTACTATCATTTGGAAAAAGAAGTGATAAAACAGGAGTACAAAGTGTTCGTTGGGAAAACCAGAGTCTGTTGAAAGCAGATAAAGACACATAAGAGGGGATAGGGGAGGGGTAAAAAAGGGAAGATAAGAGATGAAGAGCGACTAACGTGGAGAGGTGGATGGCTAAATTAAGTTGGAAGAGGGAGTGTTGAATAAACACGTGAAAAACGAAAAAAAAGAAGCAATAATGAAAACTATTTATGTCAAAAATGTTTGTTGGGAAGGGCTGAAGACTAAGATTGATGGATGAAAGAATTTGTATAATCGCAAAAGGGGGGAATGAGCCGGAAATAGGCATAAGGAAGGGGTTATACAGCAAGGTGGGTCCAGTGAGTGTTGATACGTCAATTACTTTTACATGGTCAGGCAGATGGAGTGGTTATAACCTCTCCATATTTTGCAGGAAACATGAAGTGAATCCAACACACACAAACCACACAACACAACACACACACATTACACACCACACACACAACAACACACACACACACAACACACACAAACACACACATACACACACACTACGCACACAACACACACACACACACCGCACACACACTCACACACACACACACATACGAACGCCAACAACACACACACACACACACACACACACACACACACACTCACACGCACACCGCACACACACACACACACACCAAACACAACACCACTCACACTAACACACACACCAACACACACACACACACACCACACACAACACACGGGCGAATAGACAAGGGGGACGAGATAGGATGTTTCCAGAGTGTGGGGACACAGGGAAAGGGGTCACAATGGAAGTGAGACTCAGACGAGTCACAGGGACGTTAGGAAGTATTTCTTCAGTCAATGAGTTGTCAGGAAGTGGAATATTGCCCAAGGCAAGCGAAGTAGTGAAGGCAGGAACCATACTAGTTTTAAGAGAGGTATGGATTACAAGTCAGGAAGCAGAGAGAGGAGAGAGAGGACCTAGTAGCGATCAGTGAAAGGGGCGGGGCCAGGAGCTGAGTCTAGACCCTGCAACCACAATTAGGTGAGTACAATTAGGTGAGTACACACAAACACAGCTTCGAATACACAGTAGATCTACAAGTGGAGGGAGAAGCAGAAAGGCCAGAACAAAATGAAGCAAACTACAAGAAAGGGGACTACACGGGAATGAGGAAATGCCGAACGGGTTCTGTGGGACAGAGAACTGGCCAGGGAAGCCAGTTAATGAGATGATGGAATTATGTAAGCAACATATGCTAAGACGGCTGAGGACGAGGTTTTATTACCCAAGGGTAACAGGAATAATGAAAAGCCAGGATGGTCCTTGTTCACCAAAGGTGCAGGGAGGCAAACAACCAAGTTGTGCTAGGGAATGGAAGAAATTTAGAAGGCAAAGCACCCAGGAGAATATGGGACGAGCAGTCGTAGAGCCAGAAATGAATATGCACAGATATGAAGGGAGCCAAGACAATATGGGAAAAACGACCATACAGCGCGAAAGCAAAATCTTGACCCGAAAACTGTTATACAGCCACATAGGAGGGAAAACAACATTCAAGGGGAACAAGGAAATCAGGCTAAGGAAGGAAGGAAGAGAGACAACAAGAATGACCGTGAAGTATGTGAGGGAAAACTCAACAAGAGATTCAAAACAGAAGTGTTCACAGAGGAGACAGAAGGGGCTCCAGAAAAGGACGGAGAGGTGGGGGCACACACAAAGTGCCTGGACACAGTGCACACCCAACCGAGGAAGAAGTGAAAATGCTTCTGAGTGAGCTCTTGATACTCAAAGCAATGAGGCCAGATAACATCTCCCCATGGGTTCCTGAGAGAGGGAGCAGGGCGCTATGTGTACACCTCTAACAACAATATCAATACTTCTATCGAACAGGGAGTTGCTCTGAGTCATGGAAGACAGCAAATGTAGTCCCAATCTTTAAAAAAGGAGAAAGACATGAAGCACTAAAACTACAGTCCAGTGTCAGTGACATGTATAATATGCAAAAATCATGGAGAAGATTATCAGGAGAAGAGTGGTGGAACACCTAAAAGGACATGATCTCATCTACAGCAGACAAACATGGTTTCAGGGACGGGAAATCTGTGTCACAACCTTCTGGAGTTCTATGACATGGTGACAGGCAGTAAGACAAGTGAGAGAGGGGTGGAGTTGGATTGCTTATTTCTTGGACTGCAGAAGGCGTTTATCACAGTTCCACACAGAGATTGGTGCAAAAAACTGGACGGACCAGCAGGGATAACAGGGAAGGCACTACAATTGGATCAGGGAATACTTGTCAGGAAGACAGCAGCGAGTCATGGTACGTGGCGAGGTGTCAAGAGTGGGGCACCTGTGACCACGGGGGTCCACAGGGGTCCGTCTAGGAGAAGTGCTGTTTCTGGTATTTGTGAACACATGACGGTAGGAAATAGACTTGAGGTTGTCACTGTTTCAGATGCGTGAGGTGAAGAAAAGATTCACACTCGATCGAAGGACCAAGGGCCAGAACTACCAAGGGGATCTGAGACAGCTGCAGCCTGGTCCGCAATTGGGCTCCTGGAGTTCTATCCACCAACTGCTAAAAGGTCATGCAAGAATGTGGGAAGGAGCAAAGAAGGCCGCAGACGGAGTACAGTCTAGGGGTGGTCAGAGACTACAAAACTAACTCAAGGAAAAAAGTTCTTGGGGGGTGTGTATACACCAGGCACATCTCCTGAAGGCACACATCAACCAAATAACGGCTGCAGCCATATGGGCGCCTAGCAAACCTCAGAAACAGCATTTCCGACATCTTAATAGGAATGTTCAGGACCCTGTACACCCGTGTACGTTAGGCCATATTGGAGTATGCGGCAGCAGTTTGGAACCCACACCAGCATAGCACGTTAAAGAAACTAGAGAAAGTTACAAGGTTTGCAACAAGACTTAGTCCCAGAGCTAAGAGGTATGTCCTACGAGGAGAGGTTAAGGAAATCAACCTGACGAACTGGAGGACAGGAGAGATAGGGGGATATGATAACGACATACATAATACTGAGAGGATTTGACAAGGTGGGAAAAGATAGGATGTTCAGAGATTGGACACAGTAACAAGGGGACACAGGTTGGGAAGTTGAAGACACAGTTGAATCACTGGGATGTTGGGAAGTATTTCTTCAGCCACAGACGTAGTCAGTAAGTGGAATATTTTGGGAAGCGTTTGTAGATGGAGGCAGGCTACATACATAGCTTTAAGCAGAGGTTTATGGATTAAAGCTCCGGCCTCAGGATAGTGGCCCTAGTAGCGTATCAGTGAAGAGGGCGGGGCCAGGAGCCACGGAACTCGACCCTCTGCAACCTCATATAGTGGAGTACAACTAGGTGAGTTCACACACCACACACACACACCAACACACACACTCACACCACACCAAAACACACACACACACACATACACACACACACAATACACACACATCACACACACACTCACCACACACACACACAACACACACACAACAAACACACACACGGCACACACACACACACAAACACAAACACACATACATTCTACATTTCGAACGGAAGGCATTTCTCGAGAAAGAACACAATTAGAGATCGATGGCAAACTTATGGACCTAAGTGAGTTTAAAATGAAAATTGCTTCTGATGCCTCAAGTGAGAAGGATGGGAGGATATAACATTGATTTAAAGGTAGGTGAGGAAGTATTATCTGGTGAAAATTGTAACCTCTGCAATATCTCATTTGTCTATGATAACGATTCTATACAAAGGAGTTTAAATTCTTCGTTTTTCTGTTTACGAATAACGAAAACTAAATAATGAGAAGCAATGTATCAAAAATCACTCAGTGCAGTAATCCCCCCCCCCCCCCCCCTAGATAATTACTATACGGTAAATAGGTAATTGCAATTAAGTTAAAATAGGTTATTACTGCAAGGTAAAAGGTATTACTGCATGGTAAACAGGTTGATTACCGTTATTGTAAAATAGGTATTTACATCACACAGATTCTATGATTGTTCTCTTGTTGTTATAAGTTTACGTAATCTGATACCAGTTTGGTATTATGGATTTTTTTTGCAAGCTAGCCAACGTATATTCGCAGTGTCTGTTTAAGTTATTATTATTCTCAATGGTAAACCAATCTATTCTTTTAAATGATGAAAATTTTTTATTATTTTTTTAAGATTAATCTCTCCTCCCGAAGGCATTAACACCAGTCCTCAGAGGAAGGTATGATTATTATTACTTATAATCACCATCTACCTTTACAGGATGTTATACTTCTGTTATTGAATATGATAAAACTAACCATCCTCCTTGATACATTATAATTCTAATGGGATTTTATCTAAATTTCTAACATTTGTGTAATAATCTTGCATTTTTCTTTCCAGTCTACTATTCTCAGAGTTTGGAATAAGTGGATGAGACTGATATTTCACAGGTATTGTCTTTTCATTTGATAAGACATCCCCAGGCGAAGCTTGATCCTGCTGCCATAACAAAGGCTGTCTGCAGCCAACACCTGGGAATGAGAAAACCCCTCAAGTCGCTGTGGGGCGCTCTGAAGGAATGTGGATCGAGTGGAAGAATTACAGAGATTGTCTGATGTCTCTACAAGAAGTTCTGGGAGCATGATGGCGCTGCTGTTATTGTTAAATATATACTATTCGATTGTTTAATAACTCGTGTATCTAGATACTGTTCACTCTAAATTTAGGTTTTCTAACTTATGTATAATATTTATATATATATATACCCCCCCCCTTACTATAATATATATATATATATATTATTATTATATATTTATACTAATATATATATGAAGATTGAGACACTTATGCAGCATATGAGAATCTTTATTCAGGAAACGTTTCGCCAACAGTGGCTTCTTCAGTCAATACAAAGAGGAAGGCGTAAGGAGAGGAGGAGAAATGAGGTAATCAGTCCTCAACACTGGAGCGATGTGTTCAGTCCATCAATCTTGTTAGAATGTACAATCTTGTAGAATGTACATTCTACCAGATTGATGGACTGAACACATCGACCCCGGTTAGGGACTGATTACCTATTCTACCTCCTCTCCTTACGCCTTCCTCTTTGTATTGGAATGATGAAGCCACTGTGTGGCGAACGTTTCCTGAATAAAGATTCCCATATGCTGCATTTAAGTGATCTCAATCTTAACACTTTCTCGGTTTTTCAAACCATTCATCACACACATTATATATATCTATATATATATATATAGATATACTATATTATATTTATATATATTATATATATCTATATTATATATATATCTATATATTTTTATATACATACATACATACACTGGGGTTCGTGACATGCCGACGAATGGTTGTCGGGTATTAAACATAGTGCATCAGCGACAGAATAATATAGCAATCGCAGTATAACAAAGTAAAAAATATAGTTAGAAATTACAAATGATTTTAGAGTTGTAAGAACACACATGAATAAAAAAATTCTTGACATAAGATAGCGTCATACTATAAGAATCAAATAAATTCTTAGTTATGAAACACACAGATCTCATGGTTACTGCAGCTTTCGAAGAATCACCCAGTAATATAACAATAAATTACATCACATCACATTTCATAAATATTAAAATCTCAGATTCAAAGTTTTTGGAATCAAATAAGAATCTCTAGTATCATAGCTAAAAAATTTACCAACTTCAATTTTAGCATCAAATAATATCGCGATGGTTCAGTAGCATATCAGAGAAAACTCGAATGGGGGAAAAAAAAACGTGTAGTAAGGAAGGAAAGATGACAACCAACAAACTGAGGCGGAAATGAACACGATTGCATCACTCAGGACTCATTATTGAAAAATTTTCGGTCTATAAAAAAAAAATAACGGAACTTGATCACTTTAATATGAAAAACACCAAAAGCGGATTATTAGCACCATTGTAATCTTTAAAATCGAGTGGAAGTCCTGTGTGCTGCTGGTGTGGTAATGTGGATATTGTTGAGCTTAATAACATGTTGCACGGTGGTGGGGTGGACTGACCCTGGATAAGCAAACCTTGAAAATCCTACGCTGCTTCTACTTCTGTGGGTAGAGAGACAGAGATACAGATAGTGGAAAAACTGCCCCTTCTTCGTTCTTCTCTCTCTCTCTCTTCTCCTCTCTTCTCTCTCTCTCTCTCTCTCTCTCTCTCTCTCTCTCTCTCTCTCTCCTCTCTTGGCAATTCATCTCTGCTCATTTCCTTTCCCTTCAAGTCATTGCTTTCCATCAGCAACACTGAGCAGAATCACGCTGCTTCTACATATTACTGCCATATCTCAGTTTTTACTCGCCCATGTCTGTTGTTGTAATGTCCTCGCGCAAACATGTTGTATCCAGGGTAATTAAACTGTCATCACGGCACACTGAGCCTTAGGCAGGAGGGACATTTAGTCTGGTATTTTCACTAAGTCATTTTTTTACCGTTCGAATTCTGACCTCACGCACGCGTAACAAGTGGAAAACATCTGCATGTTCTCAATTTATTGTCAGGGAAGAAGAGATGTGAGTGAAACTTATTCATTCGGGTCTATCAGTATTGTAATAACTTTTTTAAATTCTCTGATTTGAAGAATTTGCTTCTAGGCTCTTGGGACACAGACGTTTATTGTACAATTAATTATCATTTGGTTTATAATAAACATTGATCAAGCCTTGACCCTTGTATGCTAAGATAAATAAAAATTATAAAAGACCAGTATACATGCAGATACCATAATTAGGAAGTTTGGTTTACTTATAGTGATATTAATTACAGTGTTCTTTTAAGAGCAATGTTATTATATTGTTATTACCGTATTATTATATTTTTATTACTTTATTAGTAATATAATTTGTTTGTTGAGCTCCTCGAGGTCCCTAAAATAATGAGATGGGAACGGTTTATAATGGTAACATTGCTCCTCATGATCTCTGAGCTGAGACGCGCAAATTACACACAAAAATGAATTAAAAAACCGGTTTATTGCATAGAACTGTTTCAATTTCCCACCTCCTTCGGAAACATTTTGTTTTTAAAATGCGCATTTTTCTTAATATAAAGGATATTGTATTCTAGGCAATGATTCCCGTGCTTTGAATTGTGACAGCAGGAATCGTACCGATGGGGAATACTCAAAAGATCACTGACTTCTGCAACAAGTGCGGGTGAAGGAATATGCGGTGAGGCTTCTGATTACGCAATGCCAGGAAGGTGAGAGAGAGTGTGAGTGAGAGAGAGAGAGAGGAGAGATGAGGAGAGAGAGAGAGAGAGAGGAGAGATGATGAGAGTAGCGAGAGAGAGGGATGTATTGAGAATGAACGAGAGTAATGAGGGGAGTACAGGACGAAATGTGATAATAGTGACTCATATATGTTGAGAAGAAGATGTAGTGATGCTCCTTAGAGGTCAAGTGAAGACGGAGAGAAGAGAAGGGATGGGGACAAGGGAGGAAAGATGAGAATAAACCGAGGCAGGGTTTAAAAGTTGGGAAAAAGAATGTGGAAAAGATGATAAATTTTTATTAGACAATAAATATCAGAAATAAAAATTAAATGAATGTGTATTTTGATATGTTTCTTAATGTACTGGAAAGAGGCCACACCAAAGTTTAGTAGTTTATCTTTTAAGTAAGCAAAATAAAAAATACATGTTCGTGACACGAATATAAAAGGCGTATCTACAGTAGTTACATATATAAGTGGGAGCATATGTATACACTCCTGAAAACATACATGCTATTTCACAGATGGGGCGAGGGGGTGGTGCTGGGGGTCGGTGCTGGGTTGGTGTGGGGGTGGTGTTGGGAGGTGGTGCTGGGGGGTGGTGCTGGGGGTGGTGCTGGGGGGGTGGTGCTGGGGGTGGTGCTGGGGGTGGTGCTGGGGGTGTGGTGCTGGGGGTGGTGCTGGGGGTGGTGCTGGGGGTGGTGGCGGCTGGGGGTGGTGCTGGGGGTGCGGCTGGGGGTGCGGCTGGGCGTGGGCTGGGGGTGCGGGCTGGGGGTGGTGCTGGTGGTGGTGTGGGGGGTGTTGTGCTGGGGAGTACGGCTGGGGTTGCGGCTGGGGATACGGTGGTGGGTGGTGCTGGGAAATGAGAGAGTGAACCAGAATGTTTTAACTCTACGTGGGCTTACATTTCAAACCATTCTTTTGTACTTCTGTTCCCATAATTTCATTATCCCTTTTCTTCACTTTCTTTTGCTTCCTCCCTCTCCTCCTGGTTCTTCTCTCCGTCATGTTTTCTTACCCGATAAGCGACTTCTTTACCACTCCTCTGCCTTGGAAAGTGACGACATCTGCTGTTGTTAGGCGTACCTTGTGTTGCTGCCACCCCCACACCACACCATTACTGTTACACCTCTGGCACCACCACCTCTGACGTCACTACTACCACTCTATCCAAAAACCACAATACCCATCCCTTTTAGGCAACCACCTGTACCACCATCACAATTAATATTACCACCTCTACACTGTCACACACACACAACTCACCTCACACACACACACACACACACACACTAGCACATATTACATCTGGCTTGGTTCTAGAAGTTCACTTTTGTTAGCCTTTTAGGAAAAAGCTCTCTTAATTACAGGAATCAACTTTATATTATGGTAATTTGATCATTTTTAAAGTTGATTGTTAAAGGTTACAAAATATTGCCTCTGTAGGATTTGGGTTGTACTAAGGTATATGTACTTCATATTTTTGCTAATCCATTTGTTACTCGTCTTTCTTCATTCTCTGCTATTATTCATTTTATTCATTCTTCATTCTAACATAGTTATATACCCTATTTATACTCACCTTTTTGTATTCACACTTTTGTTAATATTATTTAATAATTTATACTATTTAAACGTAAGAACATAAGAAGGAGGAACACTTTGCAGGAGGCCTGGCTGGACCATTACTAGGCAGGGGCTTTACATGTCATACCACTCATCAAAACATTTGCCCAAACCCAATTTTCTATGCCACCCATGAAATAAGCTCTGATGTGAAAGTCCCACTCAAATCAACCCTCCCACTCATGTACTTATCCAACCTAAATTTGAAACTACACAAAAGTCCAGCCTCAATAACCCAAACATAGGTTGAATGTTCACTCATCAACTAACCTATTTCCAAACCAATACTTTCCTATGTCCTTTTAGAATCTAAACTATTAATTTATATTCGTCTATTTGTTTATAAAGCCTCTGAGTATCAAGTCTAGGTTTGCAACGCTGCGTATATCCTTGTCCTCATAAACTCAAACGCTGCGTATTATCCTTGTACTCATAACTCTTGTATATCCACGTAGACTGTTCCTTGAAGGTTGGGTTGAGCACAAGCCTTCATGATAGGACTGCACTGGTGAGGTGAGCTAGAAGCTTACGGTCCACTCAGGAACATACACCTGAAAATTTCCGTTTTGTTCCACATGCATGTTACCTATTGAACTTACGGATCACTCATTGTTAAATCAGAATTATTAAGACGTCAAATGATGAATATTATCTGTTAGAGGACTGATCACTTACTTACTACTGCTGCTTAAGTCTTCCACCCTCTCCAGCAAATTAATTCTCTGTACTGGGCTGATATAGCCAGTGGCTGGGTGCAACATTCCAAAGATACCAAAGTGTTTTTACATGTTTCTTGCTAACATAAATTGGAAATAACGAATAAATTATGATGTCTAGTGGTGTTGACAAGCTACTTGGTGCATTTCGCGTTATTTCCTGTTGGTGGCCACGATTGCCTGAGAACATCGTGGCAGTCAGAAATTCACGATTGTCTAAACCCAAAACTGTGGAAATGTTTGTTTTGGCGATTCTTAAGAAACAATCATTACTTCCATCTTTTTTATTTGCACACAATCCTAAAAACACACAAACATCTTAGTTCTGGAAATATACAGATGCTTTGCAGGAAAGATTTTTTACCACCATTCTATCACCAAGGCTTGAGATATAATTTCGTCACTAGCAACAACGTCAAACAAACAACAGTATCACAACAATATATCAAAGACAATAAAGTTCAACAACAACAAACATCACAACAACAACATCAACAATTTTTTGAAGCTTGGGTGATCTTCAGTGAATAAATCGTTTTCCTACAACCAGTGTCTTAATTTTCACTTGTTCGGCTTCGAAACTGCTCTTTACCTGTCGTAAGTTGTTACTGCAGTTTTGAAGTCAAATAATCTAAAACCATTACTAGTGAATTATCTTTGTACAAGTTAGGTATTTGTAGGATGATTGGTTCAGAGAACCGACATGTTGATAAATTAGACACATGTGCAAACTCTTGGGTGTCTTTATTGAGAAACGTTTCGCCACTCAGTGGCTTCTCAGGTCCATACGTAGGAGAACTTGAAGTACGGAGGCAGTATGAGGGACTGATTAACTCATTTCTCCTGTTCTTCAAAGTTTCTCTACGTATGGGACTGATGAAGCCCACTGTGTGCGAAACGTTTCCTCTATAAAAGATACCCAAGAGTTGCACATGTGTCTAATTTATCAAGTTTAGGTATTTTTATTATTATAATCAAGGGGGAAGCCGCACTAAACCCAGAGGAATATACAGCGCCTGGGGGGGGGGATGTGGAAGAGCATTCAGGCTTAATTCCGGGAAACGGAGCACAGATCCAATTTCTCTAAATCAAGAGCCCCTTCACCAATATTCAAGGAACCTTCTCTTTGAGGGTAAGGAAAGTTCGGTAGGTTACGGTGATTAAGAGTGTCACTACCGTCACGTGTATTCTACATAGTTGGAAAATCTTCTTCAAGAACATAAGAAATAAGGAACACTGCAAGCAGAAAACTCTTATTGCCCATGCGAGGCAGGTCCCAATTCTCCCACCGGCATAAGCAATACCTTAACCTATTCAGTCAGTCACATTAACTTAAGGGAGGAGCACGGCAACTTGACCCAGCAGCACAAGCTAATCAGGTCCAGCTCAACCCACACCACTCATGTATTTATCACAACCTATTTTTTAAAACTACACAATGTCTTAGCTATCCCACAAACTATAATTTTGTTAAATGACCGAAAAATGACTGAGAATTCTGTAGTTGGAACAAAAAAAGCTAAAGCTTTCATGTGATTCATAGCATATATGTGTCTTTGTTTATTGTAATATGAATCACTGAGAAAATCTACAATTTGAAACGACCGTGATATATATATATATATTATATATTATATATATATATATATATTATATATCTTTATATATATATATGGAAAATAAAGTCATTACTACAACAGTTTAATAAACTTGGTTGCCCCAGAATGATTACTAATAATACGATTAATAAACTAAATAAAAAAAAAAAAAAATCTAAAAATACTGACCACTGAAAAAGGGGGGGGGGACCAAAATTAGAATTTTAATTATTCTCCGTAGAATCAGGAAATAACTCTCAAATATTTAATTTTTACCCTTGCAAATTATGTAAAAAAAAAATAACATGCTGATTAACGTCAGCTCTGAATGAGGAAAAGTTACCGAAACTTTTAGTGTCTATTATTACATCATAGTAAATATTATTTAAATTACTTATTATCATTATTACTAAGCAAGCAGTTAAGATTGCAGGCAGCCAGGCAAGCAAGCAGACAGACAGGCGGGCTGAGCTACCGCGGAAGGCAGCAAGGGTAAACAGGAAGGAGCGTACAACCACCAAGGTGAGTAGAGTCCGGGAAGGAAGATGGCGGCTGTAGCCGGAAACCAAACCTACAAGGTAAAGGTGGGAAGACAAACCACAAGGTCAGGTGGGAGGAAGACAAACCCACAAAGGTAAGGTGGGATGCAATTCCCACAAGGTCAGGTGGGAAGTCAAACCCACCAGGTCAGGTGGGAAGACAAACCCACAAGGTCAGGTGGGAGACAAACCCACAAAGGTCAGGTGGGAAGACAAACCACAAGGTCCAGCGTGGGAAGGACAAACCCACAAGGTCAGGTGGGAAGACAAACCCACAAGGTCAGGTGGAAGGACAAACCACAAGTCAGGTGGGAAGCCAAACCCACAAGGTCAGGTGGGAAGCCAAACCCACAAGGTCAGGAGGGAGACAAACCCAAAAGGTCAGGTGGGAAGAGACATAACACCACAGGGTCAGGTGGGAAGCCTAGTCCACAAGGTCAACTTTACAATATTGGATTTATTTTTAATATGAAGATTCAGCGGTATTCTCCCGGACCGGGCCTTTTCCAAGGGCCCGGCCTTGGTTCCTTCTTTAGGAAGTGTCTGAGACTAAGTCTCCCATGGGGAGGAGCACAAGTACCTCCTCATCTTTGGGACCAACTGTCCCAGGCCTAGCCACAAGCTAGGCCTCTTGGTCTGCCACTCCCCGCCCCAAGAGGGCTAATGGTATGACAGTCTCGTGAGCTGTAAGCTCTGCCTGAGGCACCTACCCTACCCTAGATGGGCTGGGGCTTTGGTGTCGATGGGGTCACTCACGTACCCATCCTTTCTTCCTGTATTATACCACCTCTCATTTCTTTATATACATGTACATAAATTCCGTTAATGGATTCATTTATTATTCCATCTGTGAGTTAGAGGTAGATATTTTTTATTTAAATTTAACCTGGACAATAAAATTAGAATGATTTTCAATTTTTATTACGAATGCAATAATATTTAAAGCCATAATATATGATTATTAATAAAAAATAAAGCAACTACTGAATTTGTAAATGAGGTTCGGTGGGTGACAGCCGTAATTAGCATGATTCGGGGACATTACTTAATTATTATTATAATCAAAAAGAAGCGACCTAAGCCACAAGGGCTTTACAGCGAAGGATTCGGGACAGAATCATCAATTATTAGTCCACTAACACAATTCTAGGGTATTTAATGGCTATATAAACAGTTCAAGCCATATAAACAACACGAAGAAGGCCTTCATAAGTTACCCTGGTGGCACAAGGGTAGTGACGCTAGAGGAACACATCCGACGATAACCAGGATTCAATCCTGGACTAGGTAAAAAATTTGGAGCAAAAATTTCTGTTGTTCCTGTTTACCTAGCAGTAAAAAAACTGGTACTGGGTGTAGTCGACTTTTTATGGAGGTTTCTCATCTGAGGAAGAGGACAAAGGACCCAAGTAAAAATTAACTACACAATAATAATAACAGGGAATCATTGACACCAACACCCAAAAACAGCAAGTAACATTATATTTTCGGCAATATACCGAGCAGCAACAGCGGCAGAAACAGTAGAAACGTCAACAGCAGTAGCTACAGCAGCGGACGTAGAAGTAGAATCTACTGCAGCAACTGGTGATTAAAGAATAATAAATTAATAAGTAACTATACAGCAAATATTAATGTAACAATAAGTTTAATTAAAAGCATAAGTTCTTTACCTTAAGCTTTAATTAAATGCTTGATAGAGAACTTTTATTTTAATCTTTCTTTATCAAAGTCAGTCACAGCAAAAATTTGTGATACTCATCTGGGCTCTGTTGACCTGACTCACTGGCAGGACAGGAGTGTTCATGGACCTTACTGCTGCTGAAACACGCCTGCTAGACTGACTGGAACCTTCTCTTACTGTGTGAAGGCTTACTCAGCCCTGTAACAACTTCAGACAGTATTACCAAGGCTCGGCTCCTCCTATGGAAAATTAATGAATAGAAAAAGAAATAATAATTCACAAAGATAAAACACTATTATTTAGTAATGCAAAGAATAAAACATTAAAAAAATGAAGGTGTACTCCATTCCTTAAAGGAAAAATGAAAAAATGAAATTAAATGTTGCCTTTGACTTCAACGCTTAATATATGTACAAGTAAAACTGGGGTGTTGGATGAGTTGGACACCGTTTGTAAAAATTGTAGCCGTTTGATGATAATTGTGGGGGGGGGGTCACTGGTGTTGAGTGACAAACCCAACAAAGATGAGGGGTAGTGTCCTGTACCAATTAATCCAGGTAGGTTAGATTATAGGTGACGTCTCAAGACGTTTTCAGGTCCCAGTTCTCCTTCAAACACTTCTCGTTGGTGGCAGGTGACCACGACTGGTCATTTCCAAGTGGAAAGAGAGAAAGGTTACCCTACGCTTAAGAAATTCACTCTCACGATAAGTGCAAGATACTTAAAAAAGGGGGTGATTCAAAAGTCTCATGTGAACTTAAACGGGGGGCCCAAAGTTTTATTGGTCAAAAGGAGCTTTCAACCAACACACAGAATAGGAGCAAGGCTTTTACTTACGTTAGCTGGGAGCGTGGTCGAGTGATTACTGTTTGACGGGCCCCACAACACCTTTGGGGGGGGGGGGGGAAAAAGGGGGGGAGGGAAGGGGAAGCGGGGAACAGACTGCCCTACCTTAACAACAGCCACAATCAAATTTATCTTTTCCCATGTACTCGCTCTCTACTCCTATCTTTAAACTTTTCCCTACAGACTGCTAAGTACTGACCATCATTAATAGAATAGTAGAACACAAAAAACTATACATGTGAAAAAAAAAACGAAATTTCATATAAGCAAATTTATTTTTCGTTTAAACTGAGCAGTTTCTAAAGAAAAGCGTTTTTGAGAGGAAAACAAGTTGCCTCAACACAGATTCACCCGGGGTTCATGTTTACGCAAATTCAATAATATAACTATTTACAAAGAAGGGTGTTATTATGTCTTTTTTAAATTACCTGGAAAAAAGTTACAATTAAAATGCCCCAAAACGAATCATTAGGAAAACCCCTGCAACAACAGCCAATAACAACACCCACGCATTTGCAACACAACTCCCGACAGTGCAACACAACAGCATACCCCCAAAAGGCACAACAACAAATAAAAGAAGAAGTAGAAAACTGCAGTATCAGCAGCATCGGTGAAAACTTTAGAAACACAAAGCAGCAACGCGGCATAGTAGCAGTAGCAACACCCGGGGGCCCTGTGTTCAGAAGACACGCGCAATGGGTAATGGTTCCGGCTGCCACTTCCCCTTGCCTCTGCTTGCCTGCTAATTTTATTCTTCTTTTGTTGTGTGTGTGTGTGTGTGTGTGTTTGTTGTGTGTGGTGTTTGTGTGTGTGTTGGTGGGTGTGTGTGTGTGTGTGATGGTGTGTTGTGTGTGTGTGTGTGTGTGTTGGGGGGTGTGAGCATGCGCGGGGGGCACATGTTCATATGGTGCCCCCTTCTAAAAACTGTTGCCCAAACTTACAAACAATTAAGCACTCGCTCTGCAACACCGACACAACATCCACGATATCCATCCTCATGAAACGGGAAAGATCGCACTTAAAATTCCCTGACGAAAAAACAAACAGAAACAAAAAACAAAACAACAAAAACAACAGCAGCAGTAAAACAGCAAAAACAAAAAAAAAGCAAGTAAAAATAATAAACTTTACTAACATACACTATTATTATTATTATTTTTTATTATTTTATTTTTTTATAATAAAAACAAAATAATAATAATAAAAAAAAATAATAATAAAAAATACGAGAAACTGTAGGTTTCCTTTCCAATGATCATCCCCTGATAAGTGGTGTTTTGTCCCCCTTCGCTTCACAACAGCCTTTCCGAAAATAATTAAATTACATCTAAATTTTATACTTTATTAATCTCCTTTCCCTTCCTTGGGCTCAGTTTTGGCACACAAGGTTCTCGTTTTAACCCTTTAATCTAAATGATAATTCGGTATCGGCTCCCCCAAAGGGCCAGTTCAGCTTGTGTTTTAATTAGTTTCAGTATCTTGCACTTTATTGTCTTCGATTCCCCTTCGAACTTTACGTTCCCCAATTTCACCCCGGGGTGCAAGGTTTTATTTGGCTATCTGTTTTATTTTTTCTTAATTCACTTACTTGTTCCCGCAATATGTTAAAACATTGCAATTTTATATATTATATAATAATATATATATAATATATTTTATATTATATAATATATATATTTTTAATAATATTAAATAAATCACAGTAAACAGGTGATTTCAGAATATGCAAAACAACCACTCGAAAGAATGGAGAAATTCCAAGCGTTTTCGTGACTACTCAATTATCAAGGAACTATGAAAAAAGCATCCAAGGAAGCATAAAAGGGGGTCTGGCCACACCTCACATCAATCCCACAACTTTTTAAAACCCCGACCGCGCCGCCCCAAACTTGGAAGGTCCTTTGCCAACTCACCCACAAACTATTCTACCCAAGAAAATTTAAAAATTATTTTTTGTCCAGTGTATTTTAAATTTTTTCCCAAAATTTCTTTTAAATTTTAAAAAATGGATCTAATTTATATAAACCAAAAAAAATTTCTATATTGTAAAAACGGCTTTTTTTATAAAAACAAATTCAATTATTTTCCCTTGACCATGGACTTGTTTATATTATTTTCTCAACTTTTAAAAAATCAATTGGATGGTAAATCCTTAATGAATAAATAGAGCATTGGAATCTTGCCCGTTCAAGCTATTTTTTGTTGTTTTAATTTTAGTTCGGATTTTTACCATTTTTGGACCGTAAAAACTTTACGCAAATTTTAAAAGCAATCTTATAGACAACCCATCAGCATTTTGGGGGGAATTCTTTAAAAAAGTTTTTTTTACTGTATAAAGATTTTGTACAACTTTTAATATTAAAAGTCTTAAGAAAGAAGGATATCAACCAAGTTTTCATGGGTAAGGGGAAAACCCCAACATTTTTTTAGTTAAAAGGCTGGTTGTCCCTTTTGGTTGTAAAAAGTTTTTTTCTAGCAATTTTAAAAAAAGATTATCAATTTTTTTCTTGGGTTTTTTAAAATCATTACCTATTTCATAAATTTTGGTATTTCCTCATCTTGAACTCGGACTAAAAAATTCGTAAAGCTCTCAAAAATTGATGAGAAAACAGCAGTTTGACTCATCTTGATGCAGGAAAAATAGGGACATGGGAAACAGTTTTTTGTGGGTTTTCTCAAAATTTTAAAATTTGAATCTTATTACCCTTAATAAAAAAAAAACTAGAAAAGGAATGAGTTTTTTCTTCAAACCAACAGAAATTTTATAGAATGGGCTAAGCTATTTAATTTTCCAAAAAAAAGGTGTATATCTACATTTTTGGGCATAAGACACAAAAATCATCAACATTTTGTGAACCTTTTTATTTATTAGGGGGGATTGTGTTAAGCCGTTTTTCAAAAACCCATTATGGTTAAAAGAACAGGTGAAGGGGATTTCCCCATTGCCTCCCCAAACTTTGAGTGTAAAATTATCATTAAAACAAATTTTGCACCAACAAAAAAAGTTTAATAAAAAAAAGTTTAGCCCATTTTTAAAAACTTTACTGTTGATTTGAAGAAAATAACTCTTTCCCTTTCTAGATTTTTTAATTATTAAGGGTAATAATGAATTCAAAATTTAAAAATTTAAGAAAACTAAAAATAATTTCCTATGTCCACTATTATTCTCGCATCAAGACAGAGAAAAACTGTCGTTTTCCAATCAATGTTTTCGAGAGCTTTACGAATTTGTAACCTGAGTTCAAGATGAGGAAATATCCAAAATTTATAAATGGGAATGTTTTAAAATACCCAAAAAAGAATTGATAAATTTTTTAAAGTTCTAAAATATTTTTACAATCCAAAAAGGGGACAACCACCTTATTCAACTAAAAAAAATTTTGGTCCCCCTTTACCATGAAAACTTGGTTTTTTATATCCTTCTCTTCTTAAGATTTTTAATATAAAGTTGTATTCAAAAATCTTGATACATAAAAAAACTTTTGATAAAAACCCCCCCAAAATCTGATGGTGTGTCTATAAGTTTTGTTTAAAAAATTTGCGATAAAGTTTATTACGGCAAACTGGTAAAAAAATCTCGAACAGTTAAAAAACATAAATATACTTAGAACGGGAAAGATTCCAAGCTCTTTTATTCATGAAAGAGTTTTAACCATCCAATTGTTTTCAAAAAAGTTGAGAAAGTGTATAAAGCAAGCCCCTGGTCGACAGGTTAATTGAATCTTGTTTCATAAAAAGCAGTTTTGGACAATAATATGAATTTTTCCCTTTTGGTTTATATAAATTAGATCCATTTAAATTAATAAAATTTGGGAAAAATTTTAATAATACACTGGGCAAATAATAATTTTTAAATTTTCTTGGGGAGAATAAATTTGTGGGTGATTGTTCAAAGGGCCCACCAAGTTTGGGGGCGGCGGCACAGGGGTTTAACCGTTGTGGGATCGATAGTGAGGTGCTGGCCAGACCCTTATGTAGCTTCCTTGGGGTGCTTTACTTTCATAGTTCCTTGATAATGTGGTAGTCACGAAAACGCTTTAATTTCTCATTCTTTCAGAGTGGTTTTTTGCATAAAATATTAAATATATATATATATATATTAAATATTATTAATATATAATTTTATATTATTATTGTAACCACGAGCGAGTGGTATTTCATCAAAACAACACTAGCGGGATTCGAACCCCGTCGTTTTGGCGCGCCTCATGTAGAGAAAATGAATGACCTCTAAACCCCCAGGACCCGTTATCCACAAGAAGCAAGCACCCAGCGGTTAGGTTTTTTCAACCCTTTACCAAGGGCATTCGGGGTGTGGGGCCTCTGGGCAATTTTTTCAAACCCCCTTCGGGTATAGCCTTTCCAGTAGTATTTTATTTACTTAAAACCCACGCCTAGCCAATGGGCCCCCTGGCCCCGTGGTTTTATTTTATATAATATATAAAAATAAATTTTTATATTTATATATTAAAAATATATATATAATATTTATTTAAAAAATATATAATTTTTTATTTTTAAAACATCGCGCTCCCACCAATCAGGGTGGCCCGAAAAAAAAAACTTTCGCCAATTACTTTCCATCACTGTCTTGCTAAGGGCGCTTTCACACAGTTAAAAACTGCAACATTAAACCCTCCCCTTTAGGCTTTAATCCGGCCCCCGGGTTTTTTTTGAAACCCCCTTTTTAAATGTTAAAGTTGCTCACACTCCAACGCACGTAAATCCTAAAAACCTTTTCCCCCCATTCACTCCTTCAACACGCTCGCCATGCTTGCGGAAATCCAAGCCCCTCTCACACAAAAAACCCCCTTTTCCTCCCCCTCCAACCCTTTTCCCAGGCCGACTCCTACCCCGCCTTCCCCCCCTTACGATTTATACACTTCGAAGTCATTTTATTTTTCCAAACCCTCCTACATCTCTGAACCACTTTAACAACCCTCCTCAGCCCTCTGGAAAAAGTTTTTTGGGGAAAACCCGCACCCCCTCCTAATTTCCAAACAACGAATTTTTTGCATTAATTTCATACCACCATTGCCCTCAACTTGATATTTTACTGCCTCCAGCTTCTCCTTGTTTGGAACATTCACCCCCCATGCTTCACACCCCCTAAAGAGCGTTGGTATAACGTACTCTCACACATTCTCCTCTTTTTCCCTGGACAAACTTCTTTGTCTCCAGACTCCAAGTACACAACTCACCTTTTTTTTTCCCCCCATATATGAACAAGATGCAAAACAAACCCCGGGGGGAGTTGAATGATAGCCTCTACGCCCTTTTGGTTGCGACAAAAATCTTCAGAAGCTTCAATGTTGCAGAAATGAGTCAAATTTCCTAGTTCATTTATGGAAAGGCTTACCTAGAGCTTTTTCAGGACTAATCTTAACCAATGACTGATAATAGAAACTCACTGGAGCAGCGCTTTTCCCACCCCAAACCTTTTTTAAGTCTGAGCAACAGACTAAAAAAAGAGAAAAAACAAAGGCTTTATAGGCAGATCACAGTTTTGTTTTTTTCTCAAGAGTTGGTGAGAAGTCGTTTTTTACACAACTGACCTTTTCCTAGGTTCAACGTAGGTGCTCTGTAAAATTTCACCTCCCCAAATCATGGGGCATGGCCCCCAAAAATTGTATTTTGAAATCGACATTTAAATAACTATACTAAGGGGGCAGCACTCAGGGTAATACATTAAAAATTTCAGTATTTAAATAACTCAATTATCTAAATACTGTTTTGAAAACCAAAAAAAAATGAAATGGAGCAGAATCCCTTTAATAACCCAACCAATTTTTTTTCTTCATGCAACCCACACGAAAATTGATAGTAGAGAAGAAAAGATTCTCAGTCACTAAGTTTTATTTTCATTGATGGGAGTAAAAATTTTATTTTTTGCTTACCTGTTATAAATTTATACAGGATATATTTAGCGAAGAGAATGTTTTAAAAAAATTTCCCTTTTAAAATGAAGTGGTTTATAACTGGAGGGAAAAATTTTATGTTCTGGAACCAAGTCATTTTGGGAAAAACGTTTTGCTTTCGGTATTTGGAAAAAAAAGTTCTGCGCAACGGCTCAACGAAAAAAAAGTCGCTGACCAAAAAGAAAATCGCTGGTCCACAGATGGTCCAAATTTACCTTTTCCCGACCAATATGTTTTTGACAATACTGAGGCTCAAATGATTGATGCAATAACAGCTCTTACTTTTAAATAGAGTTAAAAATTGTTATAAAAAAAAAAGATTATTATCCTATATATTGAGGTGCTGATGCACCCTCATCCCTTTTAGTTAAGGGGTGGAAAAAAGGGAGTAAATAATTAGGGTTTCTTTAATTTTAGGTAAATTGTATATTCCATCGTTTGGGAATTTTAAACACTTTAAGAAAACCCGGGAATTGATCAGCAACTTAAAAAAAAAGCGACATCAACTTCAATATAACAAAAATTTCAAGAGCTGAGGAGCGCTTTTGCGTTGTTTATTTTCCCGAAGAAAAAAAAAGAAAACAAGCAAATCCTGTCATTTTCCTCTTTTCTCCTATTTTGGCCCAATGAAGAATCCCTATTAATGTTTTTCCAGTTAACGGGAAAATATATATATATATTAATTTTTAAATATTTATATAATATATTTATTATATTATATATATAAATAAAAATTTTTAATAAATAATTTTTAAAATTTTAATATTTTTATTATATTATATAAAATATTATATATATATATTAATTATATATTTGTATATATAGTAGTATGTATGTAATAATTAATATATAAATTATATATATTTAAAAATATATAATAAATATATATATATAATTATTAATATAATATATATGTATATATTTATATATATAATTATATAATATTATAAATTTTAATAATAAAATATATATTATATTATATATATATATAAATATTATATATATATAAAATATATATATATATATATTATATATATAATAATATTATATAATTATATTATATATAAATATATTAAAATTTTTAAAATTCTCTTTATAAACGGTTTAAAAAGATTTTTTTTTCCCAAAAAACCCTTTAGACTAAAATGTTTTTGGAAAAGGTTGTTTCTATGTCAAAGGAGGTACAAGTAGAAAAGGGTTTGACGGGTTTAAGAGGCGACAAAACGAGCTAATATGTGGATGAAGAGTAAAAAGTAGGTAGGGAGATAGAAGGGGGTTTTTAAATGGGGGTTTTAAATAGGGGTGGGGGGGTATGAGCTGGCGTAGGGGAGGTGGTTTATAGATAAGAGGGTAATATGAAGGTTGAGGTGTAGTAATGATAATTAAGCGGGGAGTGACGAGGTGTAAATGAGGGTGGTAAAGTGGGAAAAGTTTTGAGTCTGGTTTTAGATAGAGAGTGTGGGGGTTTAAATTAAAGTGCATGTGAGTGGAGTTGGGGTACTGTGCTGGGCGAAGATCGTGTGGGAGGATTAAGAGAGTATTTGAGTGGAGTTAATGTGTATGGGGAAAAACGAATGTGAAATTGGGGTGGAGGTGAAATTGGTGTGTGTGTGGTGTGTGTGTTGGGGTGTGTGTGTTTGTGTGTTGGTTTTTTGGTGGTGGTGTGTGTTTGTGTAGGTAAGTACCAATGGGGGGAATGTCTTTCCCCCCAGGATTTCCACTTCACCCATGATCACCTCCCACACGCTGGGGGGGGGGGGGGGGGGGGGGGGGGGGGGGGGGGGTGGGGGGGGGGGGGGGGGGGGGGGGGGTTTCGAATGTAAAGGTTTGGGTTTAACCCCCTGGAAGGTTCCTTTTCCACTGGACTCTTAAAAGAAAAAAAAAATAAAGCATATAATCAAACCAAGAAGATACGTTGGGGAAAGGGGTCGTTAAAGGGCTTTTTTTTGTGAAGGATAATTGAAAAAGTTTTAAAACATAAAGTTTTAGGAAAAACTAAATTTCATAGGATTTCGTTACAAGAAAAAAAAAATTTTAATGCTATCATAGATGCGGAAACAAAGTGTTGCGTTCCGCGTTACCGAAACGTTTTTAATATTCCCTTATTTTAAGTTAAAAGTAATTTAAATGTTAACTTTTTTTATTAAGGAAAACATTAAAAAAAAAAAAAAAATATTGTTTTTTTTTTTATAAAATGTACATTTCTGGGGAAAATTTTTTTTAAAAAGTAAAAGGCCGATTGTTTAAAGCAATGCTTCGTCTGTTTGAGAACTATGAGAATTTTTAACAAAATGAGTTCAACAAATGTAATGTTTAACTGTTCTCCGTCCAAAAAGGCCCCAAAACCCTTAAAAAATACATAAAATTTTTTAAATTTTTTTAAAAATGACAGTCCTGAGAAGAAAAAATTGAAAATTTAACCGATTTTAATTTAAAAATTTTTTTTTTAAAT
>NC_069411.1:36958034-36975054 GCF_026875155.1 Cherax quadricarinatus | reverse complement strand
TAACAATGCAATACATCATCAGAGCTTGAGAAGTGCAGAAAAAAGGAGATGTCAGAGCCAACACAATCCCAGAAGATGTGTCACTGGGACTCCTAGTGAATACATCCTCTGGGATAGTGTTTGTGTTAGGACATTCTCCTTTTTCTCTTCAACTTTGCATCTTCTTGATGTTTGATATATTGCAACACGAAAGGCTTAGAAGCTATCATTCTACTCCCACGTGGTTGTTTTGCATCCTGTAATCGCTTGGTTTGGGGGCGATATTTTGCATAATATATATATATATATATATATATATATATATATATATATATATATATTATATATATATATATATATAAATATATATATATATATATATATCTATATTTGAGAGATAGAGAATGTATAAAATATTTATAACATCACCCAGAGGTAATAGCATGTACTATAACAAGTGTGGTCCCAGAGTAGTTTATCACAGTGGGTTATACAACAGGAAGCGACGAGAGTAGAATGATATCAACAAGGCAACAATATCATAAGAAGAGTGCAAAATTACTAAATTCGAGTGACTTCAACTAACACACAAAATAATTGACTGGGAGAACTGAGAGTTTCTTCCGAACTAACCAAACACAAGCTGTGCAAAGATACTTAAGAACACTTTGCAGTATTTGCGGAGATGACATTATAATGTATATGTATATATATATATATATATATTATAATAATATATGATATATATATATATATATATATATATATATATATATATATAATATTGAACAGAATCCCTTCAGTTTTCCAGCCACCGTATGTCTAATTTTGCTTCAGCTCTTTTCTTTATAAAATAATAATATATGAGGGACTAAGCACAAAAAACTTAGTAAGACTAATGGCTGTTATTTGATGCTGTAATAAACAGTAGCGGTTGACACAAAACCAGTCAATGGCTGAAGAAATCAAAACACAACAAAGAGACAGAGACTCAGAACAACTGGCCTGGAAATACGAAAACAAAGCGCTGTGCAAAACATACGAGTATATATATGTCAGTGGGCTTCTACATGCAATGTGAATCTCTCATCACCAAGTTACACATGTAGGACACTAAAAAATGTTGTAGCTGATTAACACAATTGGTCTGGAGGAAAATGGTAAATGACTACGATGAAAGACATGGTCACGATGTACAAAATACTCCTCAGCAGTGACAGGCAGAAGACAGACTTTTCTAAGGAGGGACCAAAATAACTGGCAGAAGAAATGCATGAACACTCAAAAATGAATTGGGTACCACGAAGAGTTTATTATTGAAGGTAATTGTAACAATGGAATGAAATTTGGTGAGTTGCAGGGGGAAATCGTAATCAAAATAGTAATTATGGAGACTAAAGAGGAATTGAACCAACTGCGGTACCAGTACTGACGCTTGATCGCTATTGGGTTTCAGAATTCTAGTAGTATGAGTATGTTACGCAACACTGTAAACGCTAATATTTCTGTATTAAAATTTAATATGATGGTTTATAGAAAACTATGAGGAAACAGGTAAAGTACATCTCTTTGCAGGAAGGAATCTTAAAGACGAGAGGACACAATGTTAAATTACGAAGATGTGTAGAAGCAAATGAATAAAGGAAGATATTTTTTTTATATAACAGAGTGGTTGAGGAGTGGACTTCTCTCCTGAGAAAGTTGCTTGTGCAACTCCACATTAGAAATATTAAAAACAAGTAAGATATATTAACAGAAGAAGACAGACACCTCAAGCGAAGCTCCTGCATCCACACACACTAGATTATATATATATATATAGATATATATATAGGTACAATGTAGTGATATATATATATATATATAAATATATATATTATTGTAATCACGAAACGAGTGGTTTTTGAATCACAATAACACTGCGACTAATCGAGGATTCGAACCCATGTCGTTTTGGCCCACCTCATAGTGAACGAAAATCACACATGACGCTCTAAACACCACAGACCCACGCATTTTCGCTCATTATAGGCGGCCCAAAATCCTTGGCCTATCGCAGTGTTTTTTTGATTCAACACCACTAGCAGCTCGTGGTACAATAATATAAAATTACTGCTTCGTGAAGGCTAGTACAACCAACGGGGATTAGAATGAATTAGCTCAGAGGCACCCACACCACCGTATGTCCTGGGATCATGTTAAAACGCCTAGCTCTGCTGGGTGCTTGATTCTTGTAGGATTGCTGGTCCTGTGGGTTAGAAGCATCATGTGTGATTTTCGCTCACCATGAGGCGGGCCAAACGAAAGTGTCGAAACCTCGGCTAGTCCAGTGTTGTTATTGATATATATATATATATATATATATATATATATATATAATATATATATATATATATATATATAAATATATATATATATAAATAGTTATATATATAGATATATATTTAGATAGATAGATACATATACACATATACAAAAATACACAAATACACGCATATACACAAAAATTCAGCTACGTGTAGAGAATACAAAAAGCTAGTGCATGTTCCCTTGTAATAAGTCGTAGAGAGAAAGAATGGACACGTTCTAACTTACAAATACACGTTTTACAGCTAATTTACACCGCCAGTACACTCACATTAAATCACTGACGGTGTACACGATGAACCAAGCTGCCAGAGTTCATCACCAACACCCCACATGTTGTGACCTTATTCATGGTCACCAAGTGTAATGTGCTCAATACACTTCAAGCTAGCTTTTGTGGACTCACAGGAGACTTCCTGTGCTCAGCAAAGCATGAAACAGTATGGTAATACAGACTCTTATAGACCGTCCGGATATTATGAATACAAATGATTTAATTTGCATACATTAAATTATGATTAATTTTCTTAAGTAATTGTTGGTATAACAACACAGAAGGCGAGTCAAAATGTTTAGTTTGTGATTGAGTTTGAGAAATCGTTGGGTAAGCAATATATGAGAAATCCACGATAATGGGAAATTCTCATTTCATAAACAGCAGCTGGGGGGGGGGGGGGGGGGGGGGGGGGGGGGACATATCGTACGAAATGTGTCCATGAGTCAGTGTGGTGCCGGTATTCTCTGAAAAATGTGATTTAGACAGGAGTATAGGCCTTCAGTCTTGGGTATAGCAATAAGATTATGCGCAGAAAATTTTGCTATCTCGGTGGCTCAGTTTGTACGCTGGTCTGGCGTGAGGTCGTCATGACATCTCTAGTAAGCTGTTACCCTTTAAACAATTAGCAACAATTTAACATGTGATTATAAGTTTAACACAATACATAAAATGAATAATATTGTGGGAGGACACCATCATCGAAACTTTTCTGCGTAATTTGCGAACAACTAATCCACTAAACTAAGTTCATCAGTGATCGGTTATTATATGATCAATAGCCAGTTATTGTATGATCAGTGACCAGTTATTGTATGATCAGTAACCAGTTATTGTATGATCAGTAACCAGTTATTGTATGATCAGTAGCCAGTTATTGTATGATCAGTGACCAGTTATTGTATGATCAATGACCAGTTATTGTATGAAGAGCGACATGTGTTTTTTTTTATGATCAGCGATCTATTTCTGCATGATCGATGAAACATGTCATGATCAATTAACTGTGGATAATGATTTAATATGCAGTTAATTATCAGTTATTAATAAATTACAGAACTGATAATTACGTATTGCACGATCAATAGCATACCCCATAATCAATCACCTATTACATAATTAATGTAGATTATAGAACAGAAATATAAAGTAACTATTATTTATAATTGAAGTAACATTCACGCATTTATAATAAGCAAAAAAAAAATTAAAACGTTACCAATACAATACCGTATGAACATTAAAATGGTATAAAATACCGACAGGTTGTTAGGTAAGACACATATGCAACAGTTAGGTATCTTTATTTCGAAACGTTTCGCCTACACAGTAGGCTGGATTTGAGAGTGACCTGACCTCCCAAAGTGACCTACGTCTCACCTCCTGGCGCTATATATGGCTCCATCCTGTCACTTCAACTCCATATTGTTTCAGACTACGGAACAATGCTCTTCTCCAGACTGAGGGACTGACCACCTCAAAACTTTAAGGGTGATGGACTGATTACATCGTCTTCAAGTCTCTTCTGCTTCTATCACTTTTTCTGACTCGCTGAAGAAGCCTAACTGTGTAGGCGAAACGTTTCGAAATAAAGATACCTAACTGTTGCATATGTGTCTTACCTAACAATACCGTATGCAGAACAAACCACGTGGGGATGGTAATCTTTAGCTCAACATCTTTCCCATTCTCTGTGAGTCGTTAGGAGCTATGCAACGTTGCAAGGCTAGCAACAGATAGTAGTAAGAAAAATTTCTCTCCTGAGGCAGATTTTCTGGCAAATAACGAAGTGTAGATTGACTTTATTTACGAACATTTCGATTAACAATAGGAAATAACTTCATTTGTATAAGGCGAGCGGGAGCAGACTAATTCTGAAATAACGTAGGAAACAAACGAGAAATGAAGCAAAGCTACAAAACATATATATATATAAAATAAGAGACAAAACAGAAAAGGTCACATAGCAAAACCAAAGAAGAAAGGCGACCTATATATGGAAAACAACATGCAAGTGTGTGAAGATATTTCAAACATATCACAGCGTCTTAACAACACAAACAGAGCCAGTACCAAGAAACAGGAAGAGAAATCACGACTCTTAAGTCTTCTCGGACCATGTTTTGAGGTCGCTCGAAAAAAACATTTAACTGCTTCGACGTACTGACCAGACATTCGTCTGGCACCAAAAACCTGTAAATTATGTGTGGAAGAACATCTCTGAAACATGCAGAAAATAATGTTTTACCATAGAGAATGTTTACCATAGAGAATGTTTACCATAGAGAATGTTTTACCATAGAGAATGTTTTACCCTAGAGAATGTTTACCATAGAGAATGTTTTACCATAGAGAATGTTTACCATAGAGAATGTTTACCATAGAGAATGTTTACCATAGAGAATGTTTACCATAGAGAATGTTTACCATAGAGAATGTTTTACCATAGAGAATGTTTACCATAGAGAATGTTTACCATAGAGAATTTTAGTTATCTTCCCGTTATGGTCCCCTTGTCAGACTTAAAGGACGGATGAATTATAAATCAATCTAGATAAACTATCAGAATAGTTTAGATAAACTATCAGAATAGTTTAGATAAACTATCAGAATAGTTTGGATAAACATGTTTTATTTGTGAGATCTTCAATGAAATAACCTGAAGTCCTAAGAGACATTAACTATACGAATTTATTCAGATTTCTCCATGTGTATTTTATGCTAGTTTGAGAGAAAGAAGGTTTGGTATGGTTAGGTTAGATTAATTTAAGTTCGTTTAGGTTAGGTTAACGTAAATTAAAAATAACTTAATTCAAATAAAATGAAAACTGCCTTAAACGGAGTGTTTGTTTTACTCCTCGTAGTTTGCTTCCAGGGGTTACCGCGCCCCTCCTACTACCCGGTTCCAGACCCCCTGGTTGCTGATCTGAATGATCAAGCTATTAGTGCCGGCCACCCTTAGCCCACCATAGGCACCATAACCCGGCTGATCAGGAACTGTTTTGAGGAATCACTCGAGTTTGTTGGAAATCCCTCTTATACATGATGGGAGGGTGTAGAAGAATCGTGTTATTTAGTTCTCTCTGTGTACTCGTCGCTCCCCTACTTATAATTTTTCAGTTAATGCAACAAAAGACGAGAAAACACGTAGAAGCAATTAAATCAACTAAAAAACTAAGTTCTTGCAAAATAAAAACGTTACTTTTATCCATAGTCTTAAATTACAGGAAAAAAATAGAGGTGGATGGGTTACGTAAAGATTCTTCAACAAACAATAGCCAGTTATGCTCTTAAGTGATTTTTTTTAATTTGCAGATTTTCTAAGTGCGAGGAATTCATTGTATACCTGGAGTATACCTGGAGTGCCGGGGGTCAACGCCCCCACTGCCCGGTCAGTGACCAGGCCTGTTGTGTTCTCTTAGACTGAATACGAAGTCAATACTTTTCTCTATAGAATATACAATGTATACAAATAACCCGCAGATAGGAGAGAGGAGCTTACGACGACGTTTCGGTCCGACTTGGACCATTTACAAAGTCACATTTTGCTGTAAGCATCCTCTCTCCTATGTGCGGATTATTTGTGTATTGTTCCAATCACAGTATTGTGCCTTTTTGTCCTTTATATACAACGTGCGTTTGTGTATGAAAACGTTATTTAACCTAGCTGGGCGGATATTGATTTTCCTAAATCTTTCGGTTTGTACAACCGCTGGTTGTTCTTGTTCCTGTGATCCTTGACAGGATTATGAGCCCCGTGTTACGGTTTTAAGATATATATTTGTTATTCTCTTTGAGGAAAAAAAGCGCTCGGGTACACATGGGCACAAATAATAGACACGCGAATGTACATGAACTCATGTACGCAAAGAAATAACACGTAGACATAAGAAGGCATGTTGTACAAACAATATACACACACATAAACCCTATAAATACACAAACAATAGACAAGCACACACACAGACAAAAACTAGCGTTCACAAACAGTATACCAGCGCGCGCACACACGCATGAACGCACGCACCTGTACAACAGTCACGTACACTATTATCCTTCAGAAATCCACTCTTAATATAAACCGAACCTTTATATTCGTAAAGGGAAACACTCAAATGCAGCTGATCAATGAAAAGTTTTATGAAAATTTAGAGTACTACCTATATCACTGCTACAGCAGGGAAATGATTATCAACTGGACTCTTACCTACTGGGGCAAATACGTCACTCGGTAATGTTTTTACTAGCGGCCGAAAGATACGCATGTAGTGATAATAAAGCTATCAGAGTAAACACTGCCAAGTAAGACTTACCCCTGTACCGCCCTGGAACACAAAAACAACTAACTTACGTAATGTAAAGTTTCCTGGTGAGGAGGTCGTAGTGGGGGGATTATTATAATTATATTAGATATTAATTATTAAAAATTAAAAAAAAAAAAATTGTGTATTGTTCGAGTCACGGTATTGTTACTTATTGTTCTTTATTATTATAATAATATTATTATTATTATTATTATTATTATTATTATTATTATTGTCATCATTATTATGCAGCTTTTTTGGGAAACGGAAGAAAATCAGCCCCCCTTTAATCTAAATGGATGGTAGCTCTGATTCCTCTTACCAAAAAGCCCTTCACCAGCATACAGGCACCTGCCTTGAAAGTGGCTGTGGGAGACGCCTCTGGCTGCGCTGCTTTCCACCGTGAAGGCGCAGTGGCTGTACTCAAGAGGTGTGGCTGGTCGTGTCTGCAACATTTCAGTGTACTGATGAAAGGCTTCTCACGGTAACCTAAATTGTCAGCCTCGGTAATGTTGTCCTTGTAACGTTAATGATCAAGACAGCGGCTTAACTCCCAGCGATGAGTAATAATCCTGGTGATCTTTGTGGGAAGTATTTATAGCTAACGTAATAAATAGAAATATAATTTTTAGAAAATATATGTCTCAATAATAATCGTCCAGCGGTCCGCCATAGAAAACCGGTGTAAGATTATTACTTATGAACAATAAACTAAACTCTGCCTGTTGCATGCAAAATCTGCATCAAAAAGTGAGAAGGAGTTAATTAGGAAAATAAGGAAAACCGGATGACATTTTGTACCACCAGCTTCGTGTGTGAAACAGTCTTGAGTCTGTATGTGACGCACAAAAGATTCCTTCTCTGGTAATACACTGTTTTTGTTCTTAACACGCTTTTTCATATACATTTATTTATTTTCTTTACTCAATAAAAAACAAGTTTAGCAAGTGTGGGCACATTTAAGTCCGTCACTAAAATATATATATATATAAATATATATATTATTCCGATGTAGATTCTGCATGCAACAGGCAGAGTTAAATTGTTCGCTAAGTAATAATCTTAACACAGTTTTCTGCAGCGACCGCCTGGAACGATTATTAATGAGACAGAGTAAATTTACACGAATGATAGTAGAGGCTCTTGCTTGCATTTTGTGCTTCCAGTCGTTTCTCTGTATTTTCTCTGTTCTTCCTAGTCCTCTGTTTCCCACGAAGCTGAATCACCTTTAGGTTAGTCCTAGAAGATTTCTGGACAGTGTTCGTGTGGCTTCTGTCTTCTAGAGGTCCACGAACGAAGTGACTCAGCATTATATTTGATTTTTCAATGACAAGGAAATAAATCCCTCATTCGTCGGAATTCAACGCTGTATTAATTTAACAACAATAATGCTCTCGTCTATATAGGGGAGCATAATCTCCAGACAGGGGAACATCAGCTCGCGATTTAAGAAATTCAGTTTTTTTTGTTTTTTAAAAAAAAAAATCTATTCCACATATCCACTTCGTAAAGAAGAAAAACTGAAATAAATTTCATGTAAAACTCTTATGGAAAATGAAAGCTCATTAATACATAAAATAATATTTATCTTTACTTCCACTTCCTCTCCCTCCTTTCGCATATCCAGGCTGATAGAATTCCCCCTCCCCCTTCTCTGCGCAGTCCCTCAGCTAACAATAATGACAGCTCTGCTGTAAAGACACATCTTAAACTTCTAACATATGCTGACATTAGAGGCAGGCTGATAGACTTCATCACCTCGTGGCATGCAGCACTTACTCCTGTGTGACGGAAAATGAACAGGTAAAACATGCAAGCTTTGTGGATTCCATATGAACTCAAACAAGCGCAGCTGACTGTGGGTTACCCAACACGAATCTGACCTCTGCCTCGACGTGCCATATTAATGGCTCAAGTAACCCTCTCATGCCTCAACTGGCCGTCCTGTTCTTAACGGCTTCTTTTTAGGCCATTGTCAAGAAGATTAATAAGTAGTGGAAGAAGTAAATGGTAGAAATAGAGAATGTTTGTGATAAAGAGAATTCAAATAATATAATATTATTTCATTAACAATAATATTAATAACTACATACTACTACTACAACTACTACTACTGCTACTACAACTACTACTACTACAACTACTACTCCTACTACTACTACTACTATTAATACTACTACTACTATTCTATACTAATAAAATAATAAATAATAATCATAATAGTAATATTTATTACAATAACAATAAAATAGTAATAATGATACTACTAATAAAATAATTTATTATATTTATATATTATTAATTAATAATAATAATACTAATAATATAATAATAATAATAATAATAAACATTCGTCCTAACCTTTGGGAACGAGCGGACGTGAGATGACAGCCTGCCCTCTGCCTGTCAGCCGTGACAACTTTGGTTTTCTCAAATATGGGCCAGCCGGCAAGAAGGAAGGTAAACACTGTCGCATTTGAAGTGGTCGTGGGGCTGTGCTGCCCACTTCAGCTCAAGTTTATTACCGGCCATCATCAGGGACACATAGGCATTGCAACGAAGAGCTGTATGGTGTAAGCCTTGAACGGGGCATATAGAATTTTTGTGAAATTTCTCCAATCCAAGTGTATATGATGACATAGTCGCCAGGTTCCAAGAACTTGTGTACCAGTGAATCCTGCAGGTGACGGTAAGGCTACAGAATGTGTCCCGCCATTAAAACGTGGGAGATGATAAAAAATGTACCCTTTGAGGTGCTAATGAGGCTGACCTACGTGTGCCGTCGTTCGATGAAGATTAGGGACTGTTCATCTTTCACAAGGGAAATGGGTACGGAAGGCACATATTCTGTGTATGCCTGAAGGAAGTTTTTCCATAACCATGCATAGTATGCATCCTATTCCTTCCAATATTTCCTAGCAGACTTCAGACTCAGGTACTGGTTACTTACGCAGGGCAACAACGTCCCTGTCGATTATGTGGTGCATAATCACATTGCTGGCAGGGTTAAGCAAAGGGTAACGGCGAAGGAGCAGCATAAGGAGGCACAGAGGACCTTGGGAGTTGGTTTTGGCACGCCCTGGTGGGTTTCCTTGAACAAGGCTTGGATTGGGGAGGTCGGGAGGCCTTAGGGGAGGAAGATGTGTAACTCTTCGAGAGAGCATGCCTACGGGAAGGCACCGGCGACCAAAGATGTGGTTTTATGGGTGAGGAGGGGGGCCGGGAGCTACCATGTTTCAGTCCCCCCAACGCCCGTTAGGGACCCCAGGAGAGGCCAGTTGGGGGGTTGTGGGTCCCCGGATGCTGGGGGTTTTCCCGGTGGTGAGGGGGGGGGAGGCATGTCAGGACCCAGGTTGAGGCTGGGTTGCAAATTGGCACGTGGTGGGGGAAAGTGCACGGGGAGGGCTTCCAGGTGGGGGGGAAAAAAAAGGCCGGGTGCGTAAGAGAGGGGCAGTCCCCTCGGACGTGGACGATGTGGATGTGTCACCCGGCACAGCTTTCGGGCAAAAAGGTTTGGGCTAAAGTGGTTAGATGGACCGGGGGGTCCGGGGGAAAGGGGGCATGTGAAAGCAGATCAAGAATGGTAAATTAAAAGATAAGGGCGTAAAAGGGAAGGGGGAAAAAAGGTGGTGCAATAAAAAAGGAAAAAACCCCTTTGAAAAATTCAAGAGTCTCTCTAAAATGTTAATGGTCTGAAAAATTCTAGGAAGTGTGAATGGTTTCATAGATGCTCATTAGGTAGGGTGAGATGTAGTGTTTGGCAAGAGCACAACCACAAGCGGGTTGTATTTGATGATTGAGGGGTTACTGTATATGCGGACACAAAACGGATTAAAAGGAGGGGGGCTTTTTTGGGAGGGGGTCCCCCTTTTATGTACATCATTGGAGGGGGGGGGTTTGAGGGGGGGGAAAAAAAGAGTGGATGGGACAGGGAAGAGAAAATGTCTTTTGTGTGTGTTTAGGCCCGGGGAGGGGGACAGTCGAGTGAAGAAGAGTTTGTCTGAAGTTTTGGGTGTATCACTTAAGGTCGCTTCCGCATTAGCTGTGGGGGGAGGGGGAGGGAATTTGCGTTATACCCGCAAGGATGGGAACCTAGGGGGCGGGATATTTTTGGCTTCTGGGGGCCCTTTTTAACAGGGGGGGGGTTGGTGGATGTAGGGGGGGGGGCGGCGGGGGAGGGCAGCACATTTGGAGGCGGGGGGTATGCTGCAGGGTGGACAGGTTTTGTAAAAGGAAAGGTGGTGCGGAGTGTAAGGGTATTGGATGTCTTTTTTTCTGATCAAGAGGTGTTTTGGTGGTTTGGGGGGGGGGTGGGCCCCAAACAGGATAGAGTTTTGGAATTGATTTCGGTTGCTTCAAGATTTTGAGGGGAGGGTCCTATTTGCACAAGGTGGAAAGGCTTATGGGAAGGGATGGAAGTAAGGGGGAGGTTGAGTGGTGGGATGTGCGGCAAAGCGGGGGATTCGAGAGTTTATGCCCACAGGGAAGGCACGAGAATCATTTGGCTTATGGGCTTATTAGGGACTTGAGGGGGGGTTAAGGGAGTTTATGAAGAGGGAAGGGGGGGGTGGGAGCCCCCGTGGCTGACATACAGGAGTGAAAAAGCCAAAAGGGAAATGCAAAATGGAGGTTTGATGCGGCAAGGGTTTTTGGGGGGTTTGGGGAGGTCATGTGGGGGATAGACCATCGGGTGTGTCTGCGAGGGGAGGGCGCCGGCGCGTTGCAAGGAAAAGGTGGGTTTGAGGTTTTTGAGGGGCATCGAGGGGTATAGGGGGGACAAGATTGGTGACAACGGAGGGGGAGGGAGGGTAAATTTTATTTTGGCTTGTGCACAAAAGAGGAGTGGGGTGGAGAGAGGGGGGTTTAAAGGGGAAAGGGGGGTGGGTGCGGAGGTGCTGGACAGGGACGACAGGGGAACAGTTACAGGGGCCTTTGTGGAGGGCGAGGTGTGGACGGCTTTAATGAGTATGAGGGGGTAAGGCACGGGGGGTAGATGGGGTGCCCGCGGGTTTTACTACAGCATTGGGGAGTATTAAAAAATTTTTTGGGTTGCATTATTTAATATCATAAAAGAGAGGGGTGCGTTGGGACCTTTGAGGCGACAGACTAGTAGTTTTGGTGCCAAAAGGGTGAAATCAGTGCACAGTGAAAAAATTACCGGTGATATACTCATTTTGCAGACTACAAACTTTTTTCAAAAAAATTTTGGGAAATCGTATAAAAAAGGTCATTGGAAAGGTAAAAGGAGGGGTTTAATAGGGATTCCGGGGAGATCAAGTATAGGGGGTGGGGTTATTTGAAAGGGTTTTTTGAGGGTCCCAAGAGGGGGAAACGTGGGGGGATTGGCGTTGGATTGGAAACGGCTATACGTGTGAGAGGGAGGGTCTGTGGGGAATCATGGGTGGCAAGGGGTTTGGGGAGGACATTGAATTGGGCACTACTTTATATGGGGAGCTGGGATGTGTGTACAGAGAAAAAGGGAGGGGGGGGTTGCATGTGAAAATGGGCAGGGGTTTAGGAAAAGGTGCCCCTTGTCACAAATATTATTGCTTTTACAGAAAACCCCTTTTTATAGGGCAGTGGAAATGGCAACAGGGGGGGGTAAGGGGGACTCAGGGGGGAGTCCCGTATATAGGGGTTACGTTTATGAAAAACCCAAATGTCCTGTGATGGGAGGGGGGGATTGGGGGTTGGAGAGAGTTATAGATGTTTTTGGGATGGCAACAGGTATGGAGGAATGTGCATAAAACAAAGCTATGATATTGGGTGAATGGGATGGGGAGGAGGGGGGGGGTGGGGGGGTGGGGTGGAGTGTCTGGACCGGGTAAAAAATTTTGGGTTGTTATATGGGTAATGCCCGATGGCAGGGGGAAAAATTCAAAGGGTGTGGTAGTGGGTATTGGAAAATTGTGGTTGGGCCGAAAATCTTTCCTACACCAGAGGGTCATTGTGGTCAATGTGCTTTTTTTACAGTAAAATATGGCATGTGGCAAATTTGTACCTTTTGGGGTATGGGATTCCGGGATTGTGAGCAGTTTTTCCCTTTTTTTTTCTGGGGTTCAGGATGCATTTGGTTTTAAAAAGAGAGGTGAACACTTCGGGGGCCCTTTGGGGGGGCTGGGGTTTAATTTATTTGGAAAAAAAGGGTTTAAATGTGTAAATTTTGAAACATGGGTTGTAAGGGGACGGGGGGGAAAGGGGGGAAGGGGGGGGGGGATGCGCAGGGGATTCGGAGATGGTGGGGGGACAAGATTTGAGAGATGGTGAGGGGGTTGTTGGTCTATTGATGATGGTAGAGACCGAGAAACATGGGGTAGGGTCCATGGAGAGGAAATTGGCCCAGGGGGGTAGTGGAACGGAAGGAGTTCCCCCATGTACGCATGGGGAAAACATTTTGGGGCCGATTAAAAAAAGGGGGTTTCGCATCCGGGCCCCCGTTAGGAGGTAAAGTATAGGTTTCTTCAGAATATTGCCCTCTGGGGTTGTTTTACGAAATAGGCGAATAAAGGGAGGGTGGGAGTGCAGGTTTGTGGGGTAGATGAATCAGCTTTTTTATTTATTTTTGTGAAAGCTAGGGGTTTTGGGGGTTTTGGGTTTGGGAAGTATCCCGGATGTGGGGGGGAAAGGGGTTTTCGGTTTTGAGGTCTTAGTTTAGATGTAGGTGGGGTTTGGGGGGTTTAAAAGGGTTTAAAGGGCTGTGGCTTACTTAATGGTGTTTTGGTATATTATGGGCAAAGAGAGGGCAAAGGGGGGGAGGACGGTAGGATGGCCATTGCAGTCCTTTTATAGAACAAAAATGTCGCAACAGGGAAATATATGTAGAAGGGGGGGAGGGATTTTTTCGGAGGGGTACAGGGGACTTTTTTTTGAGGGATTTATGGTCTTTTAAGCTGTCAGGGGAAGAACGGGCTGGCCCTTCCCCGGGGGGGGGGGGGGTTGCAGGGCGATTGTGTGAGTGGTGTTGGAATTTTGTGAGTGTGTGTGGAATTGTGTGAGGGAAAGGGTGTTGAGGTGAATTCAATGTGGATTCAAAGTAAAGTCTTGGTGTTATTTTGAACACCCCATGATTATAATTTTCTAAGGTTTCTGATTGGGGGGTTGTTTTATGGTGGATGTCCCTCGGGTTCAACATTCTTGTATTATAGTGTCACCCGTTTAGCTGGCTGGTTTGTGTTTATATATATTGTCATTGAAGTTTTTAATGCTTTTACAAATGTGTATGTATAAGAGATTTGTCATGTTGTATCTAAGGTGAAAGTGGCACGTTTTCATGGGGGGGGAGTGTAAGCTTTACGGGGTGGGTTGTATATGTATGTATGTGTGTGTATGTGTATATGTATGTGTATGTGTATATGTATATATGTGTATACGTATGTATATGTATATGTATATATATATGTATGTATATATGTATATATGTGTGTGTGTATATGTATATATATATATATATGTATATGTATGTATGACCACCTTTTCATGTGAAGCACAGTACGTACAAGGGGTTTCATGTGAAGCACAGTACGTACAAGCGGTGTTTGATTTGAGTGCAGCAGCCAGTTTCTGTCATTATATATGTGCTTCTTCAGTACTGGTAGTCACAGTTGATTATTGTTCACTGCCTCTATCTTGTTACATATTGATTATGTACCCATATATTTTGTACCTGAGTTTGAAATAAAATATAAAAAAAAAAAAATAATAATAATAATAATAATAATCAACAGTATTGTTATTATTAATGACACTACTAATAACAATACTGGTGAATAAGACATACTGTAGGTGCAACAATTGGTATCTATATTTTATAGACTTTCGCCCTCCAGGAGCTTCATCAGTCTACTACAGAGATAAGACAAGAGACTTGTTTAGGGGACTCAGACAGGTTGAAGCAGTGATGCTATGAAGGAGTAGTAATGGTTACATTAGCGGGGGCGGGGGTTTGCTAGTGATGCAATTTACCTTGACTGCCGTGGAACTGTGGTCATGTTTTGACGTGCAATGAATAAGTTGTACTAATAGTAGGAACAGTAGTAGTAACGTGTGTAAGTGGTGGTTGTTAGGCAAATGTGAGAGTGGGGTTGTTGGTGGTTATGTAAGTTATTTGATTGTTATGTCTTGGCATTTTAAGATTAATTGAACCAGAACTTCAGAGATGTTGAAACTCTGTGTATTGTACGATGGCGTTTTAAGAAACAGTAACAGATGATTCTCAGCATATTCGTTTCTGGGGATGTTTATCGTTTTTCAATAAATTTTTTGGGACCTTTCGAGTTCCGAATGAACCCACTGGAGCTTAAGGCATTTTTGTTTTCATTGTTTGGCTTATAGGGATATTCTGGGTTAAATTCTACATCACTGACTATAATATCATTGTAAAAATTTAAAATTATGTATAAGACATAAACAAAAAACTTAATTACATACCTACTAAGGTAGTGCAATAACTCCCTACCCCTAAAACCACCCTACCAAAAAGCGGGAATTCTACATTATAATCTTTCGCTAATACCGACCAGCCTAGAGCTCTACTCCCTATCCATTCTCTTCTAATCCCGGCTGAGAGCAATGCTCCCAACCTTACCTCCGTCCTACCTACCAGCTGAGAGCTACGTTTCCCGTGAGGTTGAGTGACAATTAAACACCAGAAGCAAACCTCATCATGCTGTCAAAATGTCACGCAATAATCGATTATAGCCAAATAGCGTGTAAAAATCCGTTGCCAAATATTCAATCTTAGAGAGGAGGGTTGGATGCCACTGGTTGAGCCAGTGGGTGGTTGGAAGATGGAGGGGGAGTGGGTTGCAGGCATGGAGTATGTAAGGCAGACAAAGAGAGGAACATTGGGGAAAGGAATCACTGAAAGGAAGATTAGAAAAGGGGCAGAGAGAGGGAAAGGGGAGGTAACAGGAAGGGATAATGAGGAGCAAAAGGGAGAGTAAAACGAGGAGATATTGAGAGGAAAATAAAGAGGAGATAGGAAGATAATTAAGAGAGAGGATGAGAAAGAAAAAGGGAGAGAAACAAAGGGAAGGAGGACGTGGAGGACAAATTCAGATTAGCCGAGACTATATATATTTATATATATATATATATTAATATAAAATTATATATATATATTTTATATATATATATATATATATATATATATATATATATTTACTTAAATCTGTGGCATATATTTGGCAAAAACAAATTTGCCCTAATCATTACAAAGATCTCAGTGGACTCATTCAAGGTTGAATTTACGGTAATCTAATGAGACAAAAATTCTAAAGGGCCAGGTGCAAATGAGGCGAGAGAAACTCTGAGAAAAACTCAAATATTAAGACCAAATGACCCTACTCACAACTCATAAAAAATTTCCTAAAATATCTCCCTGATGACAGGAAGGTAGAGTGACGGATATTCTCCCTCACAATATTAGCACAATCATTACTTGGTAGATAATGGAGGCGTAACCCGCAGATCTGCTTCACGTTAAGGTATATGTATCATCATCTGAGTCAGGCATGCAAGAAGTCCAGGAGTCTCTCGTCTGAATCCAAGTGGACCACCTTTTGAAGACCATTTTTTACCTGTGAATTACCTGGGAATCGGTTCGAAGGCTCTTTTTTCCCTGCACTCCGGCTTGAGGCCTGCCTTCGCTGCTAACCTACTTGGTCAACCAGGCTGCTTGTGTTTGCTGCCCGCAGGATCACACAGCCATTACAACACACCTGATCCGCACTTGCAGAGGGAAGTTCTCCAGCTTCTTAGAAGCTTCTATCTTCTTTCTTTAATAATTTGATTTTCTGCTCGTAATAAAGTTGAAGATTCTTGAGTCACAGATTTTGAGAGAGTATTTCTCTAATTGTACTGCTCCTTCCTGGTCATTTTCTACACTTTCTGCCATTTATCCCACTCCAGAAAGTTGTGGGTTTGGGACCAGGTTCTCAGTTATCTTCCATGAATATATTTTCAAACAGTCCCCTCTTCTTGTTCCAAAAAGAACATTCAAATTGCTTTTACTCTCCCCAGTTGTTAGATGTTATACTGAGTTTGTGCGGGTAGTGTATGACCTCTGTACATTAAACCAGCCCCTCGTCTTCGCCCC
>NC_069411.1:36953793-36957534 GCF_026875155.1 Cherax quadricarinatus | reverse complement strand
CATTCCACCACCGTCAATGTTTTTTAATCAACTATCCATCATTACCAGCACCAGCACCCCCAAGGACCCCACTCGTTTTAGGATTACAGCGCTAATAATGCCCGCTTTGTGTTTTTCATATTTAAAGTGATCAAGGTCCATAGACCGAAAATTTTCAATAATGATGTCCTGAGTGAGTGCAATCGTGTTCATTTCCCCTCAGGTTGTTGGGTGTCATCTGTCTTCTTACTACACGTTTTTTTTCCCCCCTTCGAGTTTTCTCTGAGATGCTACTGAACCATCGCGATTATTATTTGATGCTAAATTGAGATTTTGGTAAGATTTTTATGCTATGATACTATGAGATTCTTATGTGATTCCAAAAACTTTGAATCTGTGATTTTATATCTTATGAAATGTGATGTGATGTAATTTTTGTTATATTACTGTGTGATTCTTCTGAAGCTGCAGTCCATGAATCTGTGTGTTTCATAACTTAAGAATTTATTTGATTCTTATAGTATGACGCTATTCTTATGTCAAGAATTTTTTTATTCATGTGTGATTCTTACACTCTAATCATTTGTAATTTCTGAACTATATTTTTACTTTGTGATACTGCGATTGCTAAATTATTCTGTCGCTGTTGCACTATGTAATTACCGACATCCATTCGTCGGGCATGTCACGAACCCCAGTGTATGTATATATATATATATTATATATATATTATATATATATTTTATATATATATATATATATATATATATATATATATATATATATATATATATATATTATATAATAAGTTAGAAAACCTTAATTTAGAGTGAAAAGTATCTAGATACACGAGTTATTAAACAATCGAAAAGATATATTTAACAATAACAGCAGCGCCATCATGCTTCCCAGAACTTCTTGTAGAGACATCAGACAATCCTGTAATTCTTCCCTCGATCCTACATTCCTTCAGAGCGTCACCCACAGCACTTGAGGTGGTTTTCTCAGTCCCAGGTGGTGGCTGCAGACTGCCTTTGTTATGGCAGCAGGATCAGCTTCGCCTGGGATGTCTTATCAAATGATAAAGACAATACCTGGAAATATCAGTCTCACCACTTATTCCATAACTCTGAGAAGAGATAGACTGAAAAGAAAATGCAAGGATTATTACACAATTGTGAGATAATTTAGCATAAAATTCCATTAGAATTATATGTATCAAGGAGGATGGTTAGTTTATCATATTCAATAACAGAAGGTATAACATCCTGGAAGGGTAGATGGGTGATTATAGATAATAATAAGCATACCTTCCTCTGAGGACTGGTGTTAATGCCTTCCGGGAGGAGAGATTAATTCTTAAAAAAATAATAACAATTTTCTCATTTAAAAGAATAGATTGGTTACCATTGAGAATAATAATAACTGAAACAATACTGCGAAGATACGTTGGCTAGCTTGCAAAAAAAAAATCCATAATACCAAACTGGTATCAGATTTACGTAAAATAATAACAACCAGAGAACGAATCATAGAATCTGTGTGTGTAAATACCTATTTACATAACGGTAATCACCTGTTTACCATGCAGTAATAACCTGTTTACCGTGCAGTAATAGCCTATTTAACTTAATTGCAATTACCTATTTACCGTATAGTAATTATCTATTTACCGCACTGTGATTTTGATACATTGCTTCTCATTACGTTTTCGTTATTCGTAAACAGAAAAACGAAGGATTTAAACTCCTTTGATAGATCGTTTTCATAGACAAATGAGATATTGCAGAGGTTACAATTTTGACCAGATTAATACTTCCTCACCTACCTTTAGTCAATGTTATATCCTCCCCATCCTTCTCCTTGAGCATCAGAAGCAATTTTCATTTTAAACTCAGCTAGGTCCATAAGTTTGGCCATCGATCTCCACTGGTGTTCTTTCTCGAATGCCTTCTTTCGAAAGTGTATGTATGTGTGTGTGTGTGTGTGTGTGTGTGTGTGTGTGTGTGTGTGTGTGTTGTGTGTGTGTGTGTGTGTGTGTGTGTGTGTACTCACCTAGTTGTACTCAACTAGTTGAGGTTGCAGAGTCGAGTCCGAGCTCCTGGCCCCGCCTCTTCACTGATCGCTACTAGGTCACTCTCCCTGATCCGTGAGCTTTATCATACCTCTGCTTAAAGCTATGTATGTATCCTGCCTCCACTACATCGCTTCCCAAACTATTCCACTTACTGACTACTCTGTGGCTGAAGAAATACTTCCTAACACCCCTGTGATTCTCTGTGTCTTCAGTTTCCAAAACTGTGTCCCCTTTTTTATGTTCCAATCTCAAAAACATCCTGTCTTTTTCCCCCTTGTCAATTTTCCCCTCGTATTTTTTATGTCGTTATCATTTCCCCCCCTTTTCTCCTGTCCCCCAGTGTGTCAGGTTTTATTTCCCTTAAAACCCCTCTCTAGGCATACCTCTTAGCTCTGGGTGTCTTGTTGCAAACCTTTTCACTTTCTCTAGTTTCTTTACGTGCTGGTAGGTGTGGGTTCCAAACTGGTGCCGCTACTCCCAAAATGGGCCTAACGTAACGGTGTACGGGTCCCCGAACGAATCCTTTTAAAATTCGGAATTGTTCGAGGTTTGTAGGCGCCCCTATGCTGCGAGTTTTTGGTTGAGGCGCTTCAGGAATGTGTGGTGTTATACCCCCCCAAAATCTTTTTCCCTTTAGTGAGGTTTGTAGTCTCTGACCCCCTAGACGTATCCGTCTGCGGGCCTTCTTTGCCCCTTCCCCAATCTTATGACTTTGACTTGGTGGGATTGAACTCCGGAGCCAATTGCGGGCCCGGTCTGCAGCCTGTCAATCCCTTTGTAGTTTTTGCCTGGCTTCGATCGAGTGACTTCTCATCAACTTCAGCATCGCAACAGGAAAATCGAGTCTTTTCCTTCCGTCTGTCTTTCACAAATACCAAAAACAGCAGGCCCTAGGACTGCCCCCTGGGGGGCCCCCGCTGGTCCAGGTGCCCACTCTGACACCTCGCCACTTTACATGACTCGTGTGTTTTCCCTGACAAGTTTCCCTGATCATTGTAGTGCCTTTCCCTGTTTCCCTGCTTGGTCCTCCATTTTTTACCAATCTTTTGTGTGGAACTGTGTCAAACGCCTTTTGCAGTCCAAAAAATGCCCCCCCACCCCCTCTCTCTTGTCTATGCTGTCCCCATGTCTAGAACTCAGTGGGTTTGTGACCAGGATTTCCCCCCCTGAAACCATGCTGGTGCTGTTGATGAGATCTTTCCCTTTTAGGTGTTCCACCACTCTTTCCTGTAATTTCCCATATTTTGCATACTATCATGTCTGACACTGGTCTGTAGTTTAATGCTTTTATGTCTGTCTCCTTTTTTAAAGATTGGGACTACATTTGCTGTCTTCCATGCCTCGGGCAATCTCCTGTTTCGATGATGTATTGAATGTGTGTGTGTGTGTGTGTGTGTGTGTGTGTGTGTGTGTTGTGTGTGTGTGTGTGTGTGGCGTGGTGTGTGTGTGTGTGTGTGTGTGTGTGTGTGTGTGCGTGCGTAGGGTGGTGTGTGTGTGTGTGTAGGTGTGTGTGGGTGTGTGTGGTGTGTGCGTGTGGTTGTGTGTGTGTGTGTGTGTGTGTGTGTGTGTGTGTGTGTGCGTGCGTATGTGTGTGTGTGTGTGTGTGTGTGTGGTTGTGTGTGTGTGTGTGTGTGTGTGTGTGTGTGTGGTGAGTGTGCGTAGTGTGTGTGTGTATGTGTGTGTGT
>NC_069411.1:36876293-36948793 GCF_026875155.1 Cherax quadricarinatus | reverse complement strand
CAGTGGCTTTATCAGTCCAATACAGCGAAGAAGAAGGAGAGAAGTTTGAGGTAATCAGTCCCTCAACCTGGGATCGATGTGTTTAGTCCATCAGTTATGACTGATAGTCTAAACACAAACTCCTTCTCCTTCACTGTACTGGACTGATGAAGACACTGGCTAGCGAAACGTTTCCTCGCTAAAGAAACACAAGTGTCTCATTCTTAAATCTCTATCATCACTCCACCCAGCCATTCATTATCTTAAAGATTGTAATATTGACCTAACAGAAACTCAAATACTTGCCGGAACGAAACCTTTGAAGCTACAGTAGTACCGAACACTTAGCGCAATTCTTGTCATATATCTTCATCGCCTTACTGAAGTTTACCCCCTCCGGCTGACAGATTTGATTACTTAATGTACGAATCCCATCTAGTGTAATGGAATATGACAGAGAAATCGAGCCAGCATTTTGTCCCCCACACTGTAACCCATCATATAGAGTAAGGTAACATCACGATACTGATGTACCAGAACAGAAATTATCGTCACGATAAGGGTAGCAACGCACAATAGACAGTACCACAATGTACCCATTGTGGTACAATGTACCATAATCGTGGTCCACTTTAAAGTGTTCTCACAACGTAACCATCATAGCACAAGGAACCAGCACACTGTGGGTATACGCAAAATGTAGCTATCATAGAGAATGGGGTAGCAGCACATTACGGGTGTGCCAAATTTGGGTTAATAAAAATAAAATATTTCCCCCTCTACTTCATAATACACTTCCTCTGCGAAAGGAACAAGAGCCGTTAACAGCTGTAAATGGAGCCTCAATGTGGATTTTTCTCCGTTGTAAGTTAAAGTTCTTTGTTTATTGCTTATCATGAAGATCGTTGTTTCATACAAATAACTTTTGCGTTACGTAATCAGGGCGGAACTATGCAAATTTACAACACCAACAAAACTCTCCGCGAGTGAGGGATTTCGAAGAAAGAGAGAGAGAGAGAGAGAGAGAGAGAGAGAGAGAGAGAGAGAGAGAGAGAGAGAGAGAGAGAGAGAGAGAGAGAGAGAGAGAGAGAGAGAGAGAGAGGAAAAGAAAGAGAGAAAGACAGACATACAGTCAAGCAGAGAGAGCGCTAGAGAAAAGAAAAAAAATATGAATATAAGAGACAGAGAGACTGAAACGGAAGGCAGAGAGAGAGAGAGAGAGAGAGAGAGAGAGAGAGAGAGAGAGGAGAGAGAGAGAGAGAGAGAGAGAGAGAGAGAGAGAGAGAGAGAGAGAGAAGGCTGTGCAGGACGTTAAGATGGGTTGGTTGGTGGGTTAGTTCCCCGGGGCCTGGGCCAGGAACAGTGCTGGGTGTGCAGGCCATGAACACCGGCAAGGTAATGACGATCCTGACGTCTTAGACCTTGAATCAGACTGTTTACCCCCTTTGAGAGCAGCCCTGCGTCCAGCGTGACCAGAGCAGCACCTCCCGCACAGCGTTCACTTCCACAAATCTTCGTTCCCAGGGCGATCACGAGCGCTGGTTCCTGCGACAGGGCGGACCTTAGCACCATCCAACCAGGGACGGAACAAGGGTAATTTGTTATCTAGTTCGTTGATAGTGGTGAAGATTATGGCCATTTATCCAAGAGCTTAGAATTTTGTGGGAGAGGAAATCGTGGCGTTTATCGCTATCGCTCGCAGTTGAAATGTAACTCAGGTTGGTTGGAGGAGAGTTGGGGGGGAGAAGAAGTTAGTCTAACCGTAGGCAGTATGTTGCGGCAGAGTTTCAGTGTGAACAGACAGAAAAACATTGCAGTCTGACGGTGCAGGTATTAAAATGGCTTCTTTCTGGACCACAATATCGTCCCTGCATATAATATATTATATTATATATATTATATATATATATAATATATATATATATAGTATTTATATATATATATATATATATATATATAAATATATATATATATATATATATATATATTAAGAGTAGTGTAAAGGAAAGGAAGATGAAAGTAGACATAGATAAGAGTATGGTGATGAGGATATCAAACGAGTTAGTTAAGGAAAAACTGGATATCAGACTAAAGGGAGGAGAATGGAAGAAGCGAATATGTTTAGATATCTGGGAGTGGACGTGTCGGCGGATGGGTTTATGAAAGACGAGGTAAACCATAGAACTGATGAAGAGGAAGAAAAGTGAATGGTGCGTTGAGGTATCTGTGGAGACAAGGAACATTATCCATGGAAGCAAAGAAGGAAATGAATGAGAGTATAGTGGTACCAACGCTTACATGGGTGTATGCGTGTGAAGCATGGGTTGTGAATGTTGCAGCAAGAAGGAGGCTGTAGGCAGTGGAAATGTCGTGTGTAAGGGCATTGTGTGGCGTAAATATTATGCAGAGAAATTGTAGTGTGGAAATTATGAGGTGTTGAGTTACTAACATTATTATTCAGAGGGCTGAGGAGGGGTTGTTGTGGTGATTTGATCATTTAAAGAGGATGGAGCAAAATAGGACGACTTGGAGGGTGTAAAAATCTGTAATGAAGGGAAGGTGAGCATTACAATCCAGGAGTCTCAAAGGCCTGTTATCCTGGGTGTAAAGGGAGCAAAATAAACACAGCAGAAAAACTTTTGACTTGTATTATCCTTCACCAATTTAGAATAGAAGTATGTACACTATATACACTATGTACAACAATAGACATTAGTGCACTCCACGGTAAGCAAGGCAGAATAGAAGCCACTAGAGAGCAGACCGTGCTTCAACCAGCTCTAGAATGTGAATGATAAGGGCAGACAGGTGAGTGGTACCCACAAAACCTCTGTGATTACCAAAACCATCTTCTCATTGGCTGGAACCTAGGTACTGGTTGAACGACGGGGCCCCATCATCAACCCTTAGTACCTGGTTTGCTGGTTGGGGGAGATGACCTTTCAATGAGGGTGTGTACATGCGCCGAATAAAGGTTACGTACTTTTTGCATGCCACAATGGGCTAGGAGTCGTCCTTGGAAGGGATAGAGGGAGGGGGTAAAAGAGGATTTGTGAATGGGGCTAGGACGTACAGTAGGCATGTGTGAGCGTGTTACATAGGAGTGAGTGGAGACGAATGGTTTTTCTGACTTGATGAGCTATTAGAGTGTGAGCAGGGTAATATTTTGTGAAGAGATTTAGGGAAACCGGTTAGCCAGACTCGAGTCCTTGAGGTGAGAAGTACAGTGCCTTCACTCTTAAAGAGGGGGTTTGGAATATTTGCTGTTTAGAGTGACATCTAAACTGTCGTATATGAGCGCCTCTGGCAAAACCAGTTATAGTATGAATGATGGCGGAAGTGTTTCTACACACACACAAACACACACACACACACACACACACACAGAATGGAACTTGAGTCAGCCGGCTCAATCATTCTAAATTTAGATAAGATATCCAGGATGTGTCTATTTTAGAAACGACTAAGTTCGTGTTCTCAGTCGCTGAAATTCTTTATGCTTAATTGCGTCCAGCTTTGCAAGCACCTCACTGAGTTATACTATACATAAGCTTTAACATGGTAAGATTGCCAAATACTTTGCGTTCTATATAACAAAGTTTTTTTTTTTCGCTTCCAGTTACAGACACTTTTAGGAAGGAAACGAAGACTTTCTTCTGATATTAATCCCAGAGGATTGTTCACTCCGGAGAAGCCAAGAAAACCGAGCGCTGTACTTCGCCTCACAACGTATGCATTTCGGCTCCTTTACTCTTCTTTAAAACTTTACTTACATAGTTCAGTAACTGGCTGTACTTCTTACTTCGCTTCTCGCATACGTTATCAAGACTTCACTGCGCTCTCAGATCTTGGGTACAAGGATGTGCTTCAGTCTGTTGACTTGTTTCTTGTGTATAAAGCGTGTCATCGTTTTAGGTTTGGAATCTTATTACAATGGTTACTACCTACTTCATACTGTATGTGAACCCGGTACGTGGGCTACAGAGTGCAAAGAAGGGATCCTTCATCCGCTAATCACGAGACACACGCATACATTATCTAGCTATACTCACAAGGGCTTTCCTCTGTGGTGTCTTCCTTGCATTTTGCCTAATTAATAGTAAATATCGTCGAATATTATTTAATATCTTATTTGAAAATATCGGCTGGAAGGAGGGAACAAGCTGTAAATATAAAGAACAGATGAAGGTAGGAAAAGTCAGCATGAAATATAAAAAGAAATGAATGAAAAGTGATGGCAGTGAAAGATTACAATCAGATTCTTCAACTGACAATAAAACTAAGCGGTATTACCTGGAGGTTATTCCGGGGATCAATGCCCCCGCGGCCCGGTCCATGACTAGGCCTCTCGATGGATCAGGGCCTGATCAACTAGGCTATTACTGCTGGCCGCACGCAGTCCAACGTACGAGCCACAGCCCGGCTGATCCGGCACTGACTTTAGGTATCTGTCCAGCTCTCTCTTGAAGGCAGCCAGGGGTTTATTGACAATTCCCCTAATGCTTGATGGGAGGCTGTTGAACAGTTTTGGGCCCCGGACACTTATGGTGTTTTCTCTTAGTGTACCAATGGCGCCCCTACTTTTTATTGGGGGCATTTTGCATCGCCTGCCCAGTCTTTTACTTTCGTAGGGAGTGATTTCTGTGTGCAGATTTGGGACCATTCCTTCCAAGATTTTCCAAGTGTAGATTATGATATATAGAGATATATGTAGATTATGATATATAGAGAGACAAACCGGAGAAATGGAAGGATTGGAAAATAATAATGTCGAGATTAGTATTGCAATATGAAATCTAGGAATATGAGTAGAACAGTGAAATACAGTAAAACAGTGAAACACAGTAAAACAGTGAAACTCAATAAAACAGTGAAACACAGCTAACCATGAGAACATGGTTAGCTGTATTTCACTGTCATATTTTATCACGCAGACTGGGTTACATACGTGAGGAAATGAAACTTATTAACATGACTTAGGAAATATCTGCAGGGCAATGAAAATAACTCCAAACATTACACTAGGTTTAGTAGCTATGAAAGCTTAAAAAAAAAATCGTTCTAGCAGAGCCGGAGTTACAATTACATTGGGAGTACCATCTTTCAGGTTTGCCCAACCTACTCAGAAGGGACATGGAATATTTGAAAAAATAATAAAAAAAAAGCATTCATCTGCATACATTTACATAATACAAGAGAGTGTAAAAGGAAAGAGGAAGTAGTGTAGAGAAGAGGTTGTGGGAGGGGCTTGTGTGCTGACTAGCCAAGATCACTTTACACACTGTGTTTATGGGCGAGTCGTGCCATGCAGTAGTGAGGAGAGACCCAGGATGCATCTGCCACCACACTCTAACTCTTCCTTAACTTTAAAAAGAGACGATTATTACATATATTCTGGCTGGGAGGAGACACACAGCGCCATCTCTTTTCATTATGCAGTGGCGGATGTAGATAATGCAAGATATTAAGATGAGGGATGTGACGGTGAAACATCATGATCCCTAAAAGCACAGCCATGATCTTACACCCTAGGAGGGCAGCCATGATCCTGTAACCTCCGTGGTAGACTCAGCCTGTAATGGGCAATAGGAAGGGCAAACACTTGCCCTCACTTGTAGACGCTAAACACTGCCCATTTGTCTTCTTTCCCTCCTCCTCTTCGGTTTATTTTTTCTCTCATTCATATACAATGAGCGAAGTAAATGTGACGTGTGTACTCAGCCTTTCAATCAGTATTTTGAACACTATATGCTTGACTCAGATTTTAGAAATTTATTGAGCTGGTCCATGTATCTGAATGAGTCAAAACATATTTTTATTGAAAAAATACCAGATATTCTTAAAAAATATTACACTAACTTGAAGCACATTAAGTTCAGTTTTAAAAATTACGCATTTATAAATATTTTTTACTACTGTTTAACATTTTAAGGATTATTTCCTAGACCTTTTTATTCAGTTTCAATATTATCTGGCACTACCATCCACTTGTTAGATATAAGGTATCAGTCAGCTCACAAATTGAGGTCTGTGGTTCGATCCCCGGTACGGGTGGAAACATTTGGACGTGTTTCCTTAAGATACCTGTTGTCCCTGTTCACCTATCAGTAAAATAGGTACTTGGATATTAGTCGACTGGTGTGGATCGCATCCTGGGGGACAAAATTGACCTAATTTGCCTGAAATGCTCAGCATAACAAAGAGGATTTTTATATAGTAGTATGTCATTGATGTCAGCTATGGTCTGTATACCTTGTACATGTTACCTGGTTACCTGGAGGTTACCTGGAGGTTATTCCGGGGATCAACGCCCCCGCGGCCCGGTCCACGACCAGGCCTCCCGATGGATCAGGGCCTGATCAACTAGGCTGTTACTGCTGGCCGCACGCAGTCCGACGTACGAGCCACAGCCCGGCTGATCCGGCACTGACTTTAGGTATCTGTCCAGCTCTCTCTTGAAGGCAGCCAGGGGTTTATTGGCAATTCCCCTAATGCTTGATGGGAGGTTGTTGAACAGTTTTGGGCCCCGGACACTTATGGTGTTTTCTCTTAGTGTACCAATGGCGCCCCTACTTGTACTTGTAGAAATAAAGATTTATTATTATTATTATTATTATTATTATTATTATTATTATTATTATTATTTATTATTATTATTAGGTGCATTAAAAACTAGCCTCTACTGTTCACAGGATATATGTAAGATGCATAATAAACTAGTCTCTACTAGCCACAGGATAGACGTACAATGTTTGCTAAACCATCCACTACCGTCCATGAGATAGATATGAAGGGTAAAATAAAGTAGTCTCTTCGGTGGCAAAATTCAATTAATCTCGTCAGTTCAGCTTTTCAACTTTTTTATTCTCACCTTTAACATTGCTGCATTAATTCCTCTCCAGTTTAGCCTCTCCACTTCTTTGCCTTCAAATTCCTCCAGGTTTCTTCCTCTCTCATCACCGTTCGTTTCTCCTTCATCACCTTCCTTCTTTCTACACTTTCAAACCCCTTACCACCCCAGCCACATCTCCTTCCAGCCCCCTTCCTCTCCTTTCCCCCGCCCCTCAGAGGACTGGGTTCGTGAGGCTGGTGGACTCAGGACCCAGAGGCCGTCTCGCTTGGCTGAGTAAGGTCATCATCACTAGCCACACCTCCTCACCCCTCCATCCCTTCTTCCCCCTCCTGTTTCTTCTTCCTTCTCCTCCTCCTCCTTCTCCTCATTCTCCTCCCCATTGTTTTCTATCTCCTCTAGTCTCCTCTTCCATATATCTTCCCACTCCTGTATTCTTCTCATTATTTTCGTCGTCATCGTCGTCGTCGTCGTCCTCCTCCTCCTCCAGATTTACCCTCATCTGCCTCCTGTTCATTCACGTCCTCTTCCTTCTCTTCCTCTTCCATCCCATTTCCTTTTCCTTCTGAGCTGCATAATCTAAATGAGGCTTTGCAAACGATAGATAGAGTTGAAGAATAGTCTAGAAGTTCGTCATACTTATTCTTCTTTATAAGGAGTCAAGTACAGTAATATATTAGTTTTTATGCAAACTCTTGGGTACTGTTGACTTAACTTTACATTTCTCTCAGCCAGAAGTCAATTTCGTATCAGATTTTATTCGGTTCTCTGTATACCTAAGCTTATAGGTGCTGTGGCTAATTTACTCCCCCGGGATTATAGTCTTCCACTTGTTCACACTGAATTGCGTGTGCCACTTTTCAGACAACAGAATTAACTTATTCACATCATCCTCAAGCTTTCTGGCATCCTCCTCGCAATGTATTTCTCGACATATGTTTGTGTCAGCGAGATTACTTAGGCCACTATTCGTTTCCTCATTAAGTCGCGTATGCAGATTTTTAACAACTTGGTGAGCAACGCGCTGCTACTTTTTGCGTGAGTCTTTGGCGCGGCGTCTTATCAAAAGTTCTTTACTAAGGTTCTGATGCACAGCGCTGCAAACTTTATCACTGTCCACGGCTTCCTTAAAGAAAAAATGTTAACAAATTCACTATGCAAATTGATCCACTTATATTCCTTCAGTTGACTTCGAATTGCGCACATTATAATTGTTGATTCCTCTAATTTACGTACTATTGAATAAAATAGATTGGTGAGTAATTCGCAGCTAATGGTATATCTTACATTTCGTAAAGAGATGTCACATCCTTGGCACAGTAACCATTTGAAATGACTTATATACTAGACTAGCTAATGAATTATCACGTTTGAATTTGCATTCTTTAAGAACCTTTATAAGCAGTTTGTTGTGTCCCGAGGACTTATTCTTTTATATAATTTATGTACCTGTTAGAGAACCAGGTTGACTGTGATCAGATCTTCTGTTTATTCCCTGTGACTAGAAATCTTTGAGATTTCCTTTGTGTTTTCCTGACCGAATGCAAATTGTTTCTTTTATCAGTAAACTGTGCTGAGTTTGATTTAATCGTCAGTATATTTTTTTCCTGACGCATAGTTCAATGTGCCTGAAAGACGCTTTTTAGGTCTGGTCTGAGATTCCCTTGTAATTATTCTCTCACGTTTTCGCTAGGCCTTATTTATCCCTTCCTTCCTGCTTCGTCTCCTAGTTTCACTCTCTTTCCCAACCTTAAGATTATTGCGTAGATATCGTTGTATGCCAGCAAATGGTGAAGATATTGTTTCTTATCGTTCGATACTTAGTCACATATTGATTCAGAAGGCAACTATAAACTCTCTTTAGAATGTCCTAATATTTTAGACTTCTTGTCTCAGTTCTTTACTCAATTTCGTTGACATAATACCATTTATCTAAAAGCCCTTACAATTTAATCTCGTCTTTTGCATTCGTGTCATATACACAATCAAATCCGTGCAATTTGTCAATAGTATTGCAGTTTCATTCCATTATTTGTCAAGAAGCAATTTACTAAGTGCTCGAGTATCAATCTGTTGACAATTTCACTTGTTGACAGAATATTACATCTGACTGGGATCTTTTCCTTTGGCCTAATTATTTGAGCTGACCTGTACTTGGTAAGCAACTCCTCACTACTGCTCTTCCCAGCACCATTGCCTCCAGTAATGATGTTTCTTTCATTCCCCGCCATGCTGTTATCTAACCTGCTAACTATATCCTCCATTCAGCCTTAGGGAAACCGACACTCATTCTCATTTTACTATTTCATATTCATATATTTTATTTGGTCATGATACATAATTGTAAAATGAATTATAGTAGTTGGGTGAACATGCCAAAAGCCCCTTGTATGTAGAGCAATATGGGCAGGCTTAAAATTAACTTCAAATTAACAAGTAATGAAAGGTTCAGTGTTAAAAATTACAGTAATCAATTTACAATATGAAGTACAAATGAGTATTTGAAACAATGAAATTTGAACATATCGATTCTGAAGCATTATGTTGTACAAATTTGTTGGTTGTAAAATGCTCTGCCCAGAGGCCAACAATTCACGAATATAAACTGGTTAATCAAGACCTGAATTAAATCAGAGGTGCCCTAAGATGTTAATTATTTTTGTTAGGCGTAAAGCCTGTCTACTTCACATGGGTCATACAGGATACAAGTCACCTGTCTACTTGCATTGTGATGTAAGTCATCTTTTTCTTGTCAGGTAACAGCATGACCTGTCTAGTTTATGTGCTAATTTGCCACACCTTGGCCATGTCATGGAGGTGTCAAAAACTGTAGGATCTCCAGGAGGGAACACCTGCATTCGGAGGTCTTAGGTCTTTTGTTCGAGAAAGCGTATAAATCCTTAAATTAGGAAAGGGTGCTAATAGTTCTCTGAATTCTGACTCTGGTGGTGTGCTAGCCATGGAGGGCGGCCCCCGAACCTTGGAGTTGAGAGGGATGCATAGAGGACCATTTAATTCCAAGAAACAGCTAAGAGAGAGAATTCGTGGAGAGCTCTGGCTAGTGTATAGAACTTTGTAGAACTTGGGGCAGAGAACTGACAGTACCTGGCCAGGCGAGAGAGCCGGAGAGGCTCTGTTGGAGACTTTGGGTAAAATGCTGGCTGGGAGCCGTACTCGTGCCATGTGGGCCTTGGGACCTGTGGCTAGAGGTTTCCTGAGTTTTTAGAGGTGAACTATCTATACTGTTAACATACTGTAAGTTGATATTAATTTCGACACTTATGCAACATATGGGAGTCTTTATTGAAGAAACGTTTCGCCACAGAGTGGCTTCATCAGTCCAATATAAAGTAGAAATGGGTAAGGAGAGAAGGAGTTTGAGGTAATCAGTCCCTCTCCTTACCCATTTCTGCTTTGTATTGGACTGATGAAGCCACTGTGTGGCGAAACGTTTCTTCAATAAAGATTCCCATATGTTGCATAAGTGTCTCAATTCTTCAACCTGTCGGTTTTCAAAACCATTCATCACACAGATATTAATTTCGTCAACTAAACTGTGTCCCATCTCAATAACTTCTGTGCCATCTCCACTGATCTTAATATCAAACCTCATTCTCCTTATCCCAAACATATTATTGTACAATAACTAAATTTAAATGCATTTGAGCGAAATAGTATGTTCCCTGTCCCCGTCTGCATCTTCATTATATTATTAATCTTCATTATCTGTTCTTCATTTTATATATAATAAGGTGGAGTGAGTGGAGAAAAGTTATGTCAACGGTAGTGTTGATGAGAGTTGGTAATATAGCCACCAACGACCTCACATTACCTCCGCTCATGTCACTACCTTCACTCATCTTACTCGATCCTCATGTTTCCTTCATTCCTATCATTTCCATTTGTTCCTTTCCTCCCTCTACTCCTCTGTACGACAACATTCAAGAATTCTTTAATCTTTAAATCTGGAGTTAAAGTAAGCTCTCAATGAACATATAACTCTCCCTTTGGAGAGGAGAGATTAGATGAGGTTTCGGTCAGTTGTGTCTCGCTCCGTCGTACACTAGTCTTGAGTTGATAATGGACGGACCGAGACATCTTTTAAATGAGAATAACACACTATTTGCGGTGTATGGCATTTTATTCAGAAGACATTTAGTCCACCAGAGACTCTCTCAATTCTAGTGGAAGCAATGTCGTCTCAATAAAATGCCATGAACTGCATGTTGTGTCACATTATACTTATCGGTCTATAATGCCATTGACGTGCACATTGTTTAAAGTTTTCTGCTAGAAGTGTGGTTATTTATGAGTTGTTTCGGCCTAAAATGGGCAGAAATGCAGGCTTATCAAGTCAGCTCTGATAAAATATGATAATCACTTTTGTGTACAACACAAGTGAGTGATTCTACAAATTGAACACATTATGTTAAGGTCATCGTTCACAGCCTGAAACTAAGTTGCTTCACGTATAAGGGTAGCTACAATAATCCATTCACGTTGCAGTGGTGTGAGAGATACAGACCTCTCAGTGTACATATAAACAATGAATTGTGAACTGATCTGCATCCATTTTTATGGAGTGGAAAAAAATGAATTGTAGTTGTTTATATAATATATAAACTTGCATAGTAGGCCAACAAAGTAAAATAGACTTACGTCGTAGGCTTAGAATCTATAGTATATAGTCACATAACCTAAAAAAAAAATGGTCTTTACTATCTCATATGATCAAGCGACAACAGAGGTAGATTCCAGCGTAACGTGGACAGCCTGCAGTAGTCAGAATAAGTTTATATATTAAAACTTTGGTGAAATTTTGCAAACTCAAAAACTGCTTTCACAAATTCTGTAGTCTTTTAGGGCTCTATGAACCCCTTATGCACATACTATGTTGAAAGGTGGATAGGAACAGGACGTTTCAGAGATGGAACACAGCAACAAGGGATCACAACTGGAAGTTGAAAACTCAGCTGAGTAACAGGGATGTTAGGAAGTATTTCTTCAGTCATAGAGTTGTTAGAAAATGGAACATTCTGGAGAGTGATGTAGTGGAAGCAGAATCCGTACATAGTATTAAGGAGAGATACGATAAAGCTCATGGAGCAAGGAGAGAGTGAACCTAGTAGCTCCTGGCTGGGCCAGGAGCTGTAATTCGACCCCTGCAACCACAAATAAGTAAGAACCGTATTTAATAACAGAATGGAGCCCTATGCTTGAGCAAGCGCTTCCAGAAGCTACAAAAACTCCAGTTGTTTTCAACTAAAACAGTTTATTGCTGAGATGATTTATTCATAAGAAGAAAATATGAGCTGGCTTTGACAGCCCTTGACAGCCCTTGACAGCCATTCGTAAATAGGAGTACTAGAAGCTACGTGATCACGATATAAATACTTTCAGGTCTTGACAGACCAGATAGGAAAAGACTGAAACGTGAATACCAAAAACAAGTCACATTTGAAAATTGAAACCGTAAATATGCCAAAAAGACAAGAAGAACTTTATCTCATTTCTTATGATGGTAGACACTATACATAGCTTCAAAAAGCGGTACATTGAGGTCGAAGAGACAAAGATGTAAAAAATTGAAATTTATTTGTCAAGAGGCTGGACCAGGAGTTACACCTCGACTACTGCAACATCAGCCAGAAAAAAAAAGATAGTGACCAGATACACATAATGACCAAACGCACTCAAATATTTACCCTCTTCCCCCTCCCTCCCAAAGGGTATAATATATCCAATACTTTCGGAATTTATCTGTACCAAATCATGTGCATAGAAATCAAATATAGGAATTAGGAAAAGATTCATATGTGAACTGCACTATAATGTAAGGTTCACTCAGAGGCAGCTATAATCCACGAACCTTACAGCAACAGCACCAGACCTTAACAAATAATATAGCATAACTCCAAATCATTGATAAATCAGAAATCATACATGGCAGAAACGGAATGAAGAAGAAGAAGAAGAAGAAGAAGAAGAAGAAGAAGAAGAAGAAGAAGAAGAAGAAGAAGAAGAAGAAGAAGAAGAAAAAAAAGAAAAATTGATGAAAAGAACAAGAAAAAGAAGGAAAAAACAAAGAAGGAAAAGGCGAAAAAGAAAAAGGAGGAGGGAGGAAGACTTTAGGTTCTTCACCTGACAAAGACCTGGCTTTACCTCGTCCTTGCTGTTACATTCATCACAATTATTCATTATTTTTTTATCCTGTAATTGTTCACTTCCGAACTATTTCTGGCATTCAAGGTCAGACGGTGATCACACAGCCTCGAGCCATTTGCATAAACACCCCCCCCCCTGCCCTTCCTTCCTTCCTTCCTTTCACTCTCATTCCTCCTCTATCTCCTCCTTCCCCTTCTCCCCGTTTCTCACTCTCAGTCCCCATTACCTCCCTCTCTTCTTCCCCTCTCTGCCCTCCTCCATCCATGAATATCTCCATCCAGCCCTTCCTTAAGCTCTCTTCCTTTTCTTAACCCTTACGTCCTGAAATCCAAGCCGTCACGCATCTATTCCCCAACGCTCAAGCTCTCATAGCTGATGAAACGTTATTGGAATACTCGACGATATTCACATTGACCTCCTGAAGACAGATATCGACACAAAGTATGTGACCCATTCTGTGTGAAGGAATATGACCGGGAACCACAGCTTTCATTCCGACTGTGTAACCGACATATACAGTAAGGTAGTAACACACTGCTGACGAATCCAGCAGTTGTCTTAATAAACAAGATCGGCTAAGAAACTAATGGTAATTTACTCTACATTAAGATTCTGTGTGCATGTTTTTCCACCAGCGACTGTTTCTCATACATGTATGTTGTCATACTGTATAAATGTATGTATATGTACCCGTGTATGCAAAACAACCACTGTGAAAAAAAACAGTGGCATCCAAGCGCTTAAGGGCAGGTAAAAATCATAGAACAGTAAAACACTTATAATTATTATTATTATTATTATTATTATTATTATATATTATTATTATTATAATCAAGGGGAAGCGCTAAACCCGTAGGATTATACAGCGCCTGTGGGGGGGGGATGGAAGGTATTCAAGGTTAATTTCTGGAACTCAAAAAGACTTATAAGATGGTTGTTTTGCATATTCTGATATCACCCACTTACTGTGATATTTTTGTATCTGTGTATATATGTGAATATTAACCTAGTTGTTGCTGAAGATGTCGAGTCATTATTCCGGGTCCTGCTTATTAACTATAATGGACCTGTGAATAATTATGTAATGTATAAATTTGGAGTGGAGGGCAGGGAGGTTAGGGTTCGTCATAGGAAAGGTTGGAGGGAAGGGGGTGTGGCATGCAAAGAGTACGTAACCTTTATTCGGCGCATGGACACACCCTCATTTACAGGCTATCTCCCCCAACCAGCGAACCAGGTTGCTAAGAGTTGATGATGGGGCCCCATCGTTCAACTAGTGACCAGGTTCTAGCCAATAAGAAGGTGGGATTGACAATCTCAGAGGTTATGTGGATACCGCTCTCCTGTCTGCCCTTGTCATTCCCACTCTAGAGCTGGTTGAAGCACGGTGTGCTATCTTGTGGCTTCTATTTCTGCCTTGCTTACCGTGGAGTGCACTATATTTATCACTGTAAATAGTGTACATATTGCTGTTCTAAATTGGTGAAGGATAATATAAGTCTAAACTTTTTCTACTGTGTTTATTTGCTCCCATTACACCTGGGATAACAGGCCATTTGAAATCCTAGGTTGTAATAGGGGGTAAAGGAGGTTTTGAATGCTAGGTGTCTGAACGTCCAACAGGCTTGCGTGAGCGTGTTAGATGGGAGTGAGTGTAGGCAAGTTGTTTTTATGATTTGACGTGCTGTTGGAGTATGAGCAAGGTAATATTTATGAAGGGATTCAGAGAAACAGGTTATCCGGACTTGAGTCATGGATATGGGAAGTACACTGCCTGCACTCTGTGATGTTGGTACCCTTCCGGCAAAACTGTGTTTGAGTTGGTAAAAGTGAAAGTGTTTTTTTTTTATTGTTTGTACGGTCACCCTTCCTATGTGGGGGTCAGCCGGAATGTTTATATATATATATATATATATTATATATATATATATATATATATATATATATATATATATATATATATATATATATAGTATATATATGAAGTAAGATCACAGTAAACAGGTGATATCAGAATAAGCAAAACAACCACTATGAAAGAATAGCGAAATTCCAAGGGCTTTCGTGACTTCTCACATTATCAAGGAACTATAAAAAACAAAACATCATAGAAAGGCATATAAAGGGTCATGACTACAACTCACCACCATGTCATCACAACAAAGCTACACCTCACACACGCGTGACGACACTTGACTCTGTGAAATTCACTTAATACTCTACCCAAGAATTAAGATTTATTACTTGTCTAATGTATCATTAAATTCTTCCCAAATTTTATTAATTATACATGAATCCAAATTATATAAGCCAAAGGAAATATTCATATTATTGTCAAAACTGCTTTTCATGAAACAAGATTCAATTATATTCCTGTCGACCATGGACTTGCTTGATACTACTTTCTCAACGTTTTGAATATCAATTGGATGGTTAAAAATCTCTCACATAAATAAACAGAGCATTGGAATCTTGTCCAGTTCTAATGCCATATTTATGTTATTTTAATCTTAGTTCGAGACTTTTACCAGTTTGACCGTAATAAACTTTATCGAAAATTTTACAGGGAATCTTATAGACACATCCGTCAGCATTTTGGGGGAAATTCTTTATCAAAGGTTTTTTTCTTTTTTCTGTATCAAGATTTATAAATACAAGTTTGACATTAAAAGTCTTAAGAAGAGAAGGCATATTAACCTAGTTTTCATGGTAAGGGAGAACCAACATATTTTTAGATGAATAAGGATGATTGTTCCTTTTTGGATTGTAAAAAGTATTTCTAGCTATTTTAAAAGATTTATCAATTACGTTTCTTGGGTATTTTAGATCATTAACTATTTTATAAATTTTGGATATTTCTTCATCTATGAACTCTGAACTACAAACACGTAAAGCTCTCAGAATCATTGATGAGAAAACCGACAGTTTAACTCTATCTTTTCTGTTAATTTAAAATTTACAGAAAACCTACAAATAACTCTTCCTATGTACACTTATTCTTCACATCAAGATAGAGTTAAACTGTCGGTTTTCTCATCACTGTTTTTGAGAGCTTTACGTATCTGTACTCTGGTTAGTTTTTAGATAAAGATTTTTTTACAGGAATTATTTTTACACATATAAAAAAGACCAAGCAAAACCTTCTGAATACCATCCATTATATAAATATTTTTAATACATTTGCCACCTTTTAAGGAATTTTGCAAAACAGTTAATTAACAGGTGATATTTAATGTGTCCTGAGAATAAAAAGAGCTGGGCACCAGCAGTGCAGACTTAATTTGCTAGTTAAATATTGGCAGGAATTACTTATATACAGGTTTTAAACTAAGCAGGAAAGCGGTTGTTTAACTTATCATAACTTGATTTGTAGGGTCAAAGACTGGGATAGAATATTGGTAGGGAGCATCAGGCAACATGGCTGATGGTTGCCGGCAGCTGGGTATTGTGATTACCGGAGTCTCACTGCAACCAGTCTGTCATGAGTGTCTGTAAGATTTTTTTCGTAAAATGCCATGTTACCTGATTAACTGAAATCGTAATAAGACGATAGGAAACAACTCTCAGAACGGTGCCTGTGAATTATACGACTTACTTGCCAATAGTTCGAGCTAACCCCTTCCATGAATATTTTGCTTGAATTCTTATGGTAAAAATAGTCTTCCCGTTAAATGTACGTCAAACTCAGCACAGCCTTAACCTTGACAATTAAAAAGACGATACATTTAATAAATCGGAAGAGTTATTCACAGTAAAATTCTGATGTTAATCATATAAGCTGGAAAGTAATTATAGAACAAAGCAAAATGTATTAACATTCCGAAAAAAAATTGTTGCTTACAAGGAAGTGAAAAGTAAACAAACCAGATAATACAAATTAAAGCGAAATGAAAAGTCCTCCTCCTCCTCATCATCATCCGCTTCCTTTTCCTTCATTACCCTCTTCACTCTTTTTCTTCCCTTCCTCTTCCTCCTTCTCTCTTCTCCTCGTCTTCCTCTTGCTTCACTTGTCGTGCACCCCGGGGCGCCGTCACTGACCTGCCTGAAGTCATACTATAGTTATGGTGGCCTCACGTATTGCGTGCTGAAATTCAAGATGTGAGGATATCATTATAAAAAGGAACACTCATTATATTTCTTATTGCAGCTCTAGACCACTCACCTAGACGTCTTCTGTCATGGGTTCCCTCACATTTCCCCTCTTCCTCAAACTGTGAATGTGTGTTTTAGTTTAAGTGAGAATGTGTATGTGTGTACGTATGTCTTTGTGAATGTGTGTGTGTGTGTGTGTGTGTGTGTGTGTGTGTGTGTGTGTGTGTGTACTCACCTAATTGTGGTTGCAGGGGTCGAGACTCAGCTCCTGGCCCCGCAAACTGGTCGCTACTAGGTCACCCTTCCTACTCCATGAGCTTTGTCATACCTCTTCTTAAAGCTATGTATGGATCCTGCCTCTACTACATCACTTCCCAGACTACTCCACTTCCTGACAACTCTTTGACTGAAGAAATGCTTCCTAACATCCCTGTGATTCATCTGAGTCTTTAACTTCTAACTGTGACCCCTTGTTGTTGTGTCCCATCCTGTCTCTGTCCACCTTGTTGATTCCTCTCAGTGTTTTATATGTCGTTATCATATCCCCTCTATTTCTCCTGTCCTTCAGTGTCGTCATGTCGATTTCCTTTAACCTCTTCTCGTTGGGCATGTCCCTTAGCTCTGGGACTAGTCATGCTTGGCTAGGTGTGGGTTCCAAACTGGTGCTGCATACTCCAGTATAGGCCTAACGTACACGGTGTACAGGTTCTGAATGATTTCTTATTAAGATGTCGGAATGCTGTTCTGAGGTTTGCTAGGCGCCCGTATGCAGCAGCAGTTATTTGGTTTATGTGCGCCTCAGGAATTATGCCCGGTGTTATATTCGCCCCAAGATACTTTTCCTTGAGTGAGGTTTGTAGTCTCTGGCCCCCGTAGACTGTACTCCGTCTGCGGTCTTCTTCGCCCTTCCCCAATCTTCATGACTTTGCACTTGGTGGGGTTGAACTCCAGGAGCCAGTTTCTGGAACAGGCCTTCCAGCCTGTCCAGATCCCTTTGTAGTTCTGCCTAGTCCTCGTCGGATTGAATTCTTCTCATCAACTTCCCATCATCTGCAAATAGGGACACTTCGGAGTCTATTCCTTCCGTCATGTCGTTCACAAATACCAGGAACAGCACCAGTCCTAGGACTGACCCCAGTGGAACCCCACTCGTCACAGGCGCCCACTTTGACACCTCGCCACGTACCATGACTCGCTGTTGTCTTCCTGACAGGTATTCCCTGATCCATTGCAGTGCCTTCCCTGTTATCCCTGCCTGGTCCTCCAGCTTTTGCACTAATCTCTTGTGTGAGACTATGTCAAACGCCTTCTTTCAGTCCAAGAAAATGCAATCTGCTCACCTCTCTCTCTCTCTCTCTCTCTCTCTCTCTCTCTCTCTCTCTCTCTCTCTCTCTCTCTCTCTCTCTCTCTCATCTTCTCTCTCTCACTCTTCTTGACTCCTTATTGCTGTCACCAGTCATAGAACTCCTAAAACCGTGTTGGCTGTCGTTGATAAGCTCATTCCTTTTTTGGTGCTCCACCACTTCTGATAATCTTTTCCATGACTTTGCATACTATTCATGTCAGTGACACTGGTCTGTAGCTTAATTTTTCATGTCTGTCTCCTTTTTTAAAAATTGGAACTACATTTGTTGTCTTCCACACCTCAGGTAGTCTCCCTGTTTCGATACATGTGTTGAAGATTGTTGTTAGTGGTACACAAAGCGCCTCTGCTCCCTCTCTCACGACACATGGAGAGATGTTATCCGGCCACATCGCCTTTGAGATATCTAGCTCGCTTAGCAGCTTTCTAGGTTGTATTCAATGTGTCCAACACTTGATGGTGTCCTCCACCTCTCCGTCTTTCTGGAGTCCCTTCTGTCTCCTCTGTAAACAGTTCTTTGAATTTAATGTTGAGTTCTTCACATACTTTGCGGTCGTTTCTTGGATCTCCCCTCCTTCCTTCCTCAGCCTGATGACCTGGTTCTTGACTGTTGTTTTCCTCCTGATGTGGCTGTACAACAGCTTCGGGTCAGATTTGGCTTTCGTTGCTATGTCATTCTCGTATTTTTTGGGGCCTCCCTTCTTACATGTGCATATTTATTTATTTCTCCACGCTGCTCTCCTGTCGTGTGTTGGCAGTTATGCACATACATACCGGAGTTACCTGGAATTGTAACCCCCGGTGGCCGGTCTGTGACCAGTCCTGGTGATCAGACGCCTGTACAACCAGGCTGTTGTGCTGCTGAGAAAAGTACGAGACAGCCCGGCTGATGAGGAACTGACTTGGATGCTGTGCCCAGTGCAGATACCAGTCATAATTTTTTAGGATTCCTTTCACTATTCTTAAATTTTTGGACAAATGTCTCATTTTTGTCTCAGTGTTTTGACGTGAGAATCAAAGCAGTGAATGACCTTCCCAGAGGAACGTACCATAATAATTGTAGATGTGCTTTATGAAAAATTAATGTTGGATATGAATAAAATAAAACGAACTATATCTAGAAAATGATGATATTAGTGTGATTAGTATGACAAGCGTACTGAATGGGTCTTCAGTTTTTATTACCTTTTATTATCCTGGTTTTAAATTAGGTTAGCCCATTCTAGAGTGATAATAAAATAATAATAATACCTTCAAAAAACTAACTATAATAATATAATAAGAAATAAAAATAAAATGAATAAAAAAACTAATAATAACATAATAATATATATAATAATAATAATATTGATAATACATAATATTATGAAGCTAACAAGATACTGCAGACTAACAACATAATAATAACACCACACTATGAGTTTTAACACACCACTACGGTTCATCAAACACCACACTACTGCAGCTAACACCTACCACGCACTCACTACACACCACTACTGCACAAACACACCACTACTGAAAGCTACACCAACACTACTCACTAACACCACCACTACTGCAGCTAACACCACCACTAACTGCAGCTAACACCACCACTACTGCAGCTAACACCACCACTACTGCAGCTAACACCACCACTACTGCAGCATAACACCACCACATTTGCAGCTAACACCACCACTACTGCAGCTAACACCACCACTACTGCAGCTAACACCACCACTACTGCAGCTAACACCACCACTACTGCAGCTAACACCACCACTGTCTGCAGCTAACACCACCACTACTGCAGCTAACACCACCACTACTGCAGCTAACACCACCACTAGTGCAGCTAACACCACCACTACTGCAGCAAACACCACCACTACTGCAGCTAACACCACCACTACTGCAGCTAACACCACCACTACTGCAGCTAACACCACCACTACTGCAGCTAACAACCACCACTACTGCAGCTAACACCACCACTACTGCAGCTAACACCACCACTACTGCAGCTAACACCACCACTACTGCAGCTAACACCACCACTACTGCAGCTAACACCACCACTACTGCAGCTAACACCACCACTATCTGCAGCTAACACCACCACTACTGCAGCTAACACCACCAATACTGCAGCTAACACCACCACTAGTGCAGCTAACACCACCACTACTGCAGCTAACACCACCACTAGTGCAGCTAACACCACCACTACTGCAGCTAACACCACCACTACTGCAGCTAACACCACCACTACTGCAGCTAACACCACCACTACTGCAGCTAACACCACACTACTGCAGCTAACACCACCACTACTGCAGCTAACACCACCACTACTGCAGCTAACACCACCACTACTGCAGCTAACACCACCACTATGCAGGCTAACACCACCACTACTGCAGCTAACACCACCACTACTGCAGCTAACACCACCACTAGTGCAGCTAACACCACCACTATGCAGCTAACACCACCACTATGCAGCTAACACCACCACTACTGCAGCTAACACCACCACTACTGCAGCTAACACCACCACTACTGCAGCTAACACCACCACTACTGCAGCTAACACCACCACTACTGCAGCTAACACCACCACTACTGCAGCTAACACCACCACTACTGCAGCTAACACCACCACTATGCAGCTAACACCACCACTACTGCAGCAACACCACCACTACTGCAGCTAACACCACCACTACTGCAGCTAACACCACCACTATTGCAGCTAACACCACCACTACTGCAGCTAACACCACCACTACTGCAGCTAACACCACCACTACGTGCAGCTAACACCACCACTACTGCAGCTAACACCACCACTACTGCAGCTAACACCACCACTACTGCAGCTAACACCACCACTACTGCAGCAAACACCACCACTACTGCAGCTAACACCACCACTACTGCAGCTAACACCACCACTACTGCAGCTAACACCACCACTTACTGCAGCTAACACACCACTACTGCAGCTAACACCACCACTACGCAGCAACACCTACCTAACTTCTGCAGCTAACTACCACCATCTAACTGCAGCTAACAAACCACCACTACTGCAGCTAACACCACCACTACTGCAGTAAACCAACCACTAACTGCAGCTAACACCACCACTACTGCAGCTAACACCACCACTACTGCCTACACACACTATGCGCTATCACCACCACTACTGCGCAACACCACCACTACTGCAGCTACACCACCACTACTGCATAAACTCCCCACTACTGCAGCTACACACACTACTTGCAGTCACCACCACTACTGCATCAACCACTCACTATCCAAACCACCACTACTAAGCCATCACATCCACCTCATCTTGTCATATCCACACAACTGCAATCTTCCACTACTTCCGATATCAACCACACTACTGCCACACCACATGTCCTCACCACCATACTGCCATCACCACCACTACTGCCATCACCACCACTACTGCCATCACCACCACTACTGCCATCACCACCACTACTGCCATCACCACCACTATTTGCCATACACCACCACTACTGCTATCACCACCACACTGCTCACCACCACTACGCCATCACCACCACTACTGCATCCCACCACTACTGCCATCACCACTCTACTCATCACACCCTACTGTCATCACCCTATAACACACGTTACTCCATCACCACCTTACTGCATCACACCACTACTTGCTACATCACCACTACTGCCATCACCACCACTACTGCCATCACACCACTACTGCATACCACCACTATTGACACATCATCACCACTACTGTCTATCACCAACCCTACTGACACATCACCACCAAACATCCATCATCACCACTACTATCATCACCACCCTACTACATCACACCTTACTACCATCACACCACTACTATCATCACCACCTCTACTACCATCACCACCTCTACACCATCATCACACTACTATCATCACCAGCTCTACTACCATCACCACCACTACTAGCATCACAACCACTACGTACCATCACGCTACCTCTACTACCATCATCACCACTACTAATCATCGACCACCTGCTACTAACCATCACCACCTCTACTACCACATCACCACTACTATCATCACCACCCTACTGACCATCACCACCTACTACTAACCAATATCATCACCACCTCTACTAACACATGCACCACCTCTTACTAACATCATCAACCTACTAGTACAACCACTCTACTAACCATCTTTCACCCTACTAACTTTCAACACCACTACTATCATCACCACCTCTACTACCATCACACTACTATCACACGCACCTACACATACACTATCCATCATCCACCACTACTACATCAACCACCGTCTACTACCATCATCACCATTAACTTCATCACCACCTCTACTACACACCATACACATACACCACTACTATCATCACCACCTCTACTACCATCATACCTCTACTACCATCATCACCACTACTATCATCACACCTCTACTACCATACAACCATTACTACCATCATCACCACTACTATCATCACACCCTACTACCATCACCACCTCAACTACCATCATCACATACTATCATCACCACCTTAGCTAATACACCTATACCATCATCAACTATAATCACACTCTACTAATAACCTCTACTACCATCATACCACTACTATCATCACCACCTCTACTACCATCACCACCTCTACTAATATACTCTCATCACCCACCTCTACTACCATCACCACCTCTACTGACCATCATCACACTACTATCATCAACCACCTCTGCTACATCACCACTCTACAAACCATCATCACCACTACTAATCACCACCTCTACTACCATCACCACATCTCTACTACCATCATCACCTACTACTATCATCACCACTCTGCTAATCACACCTTACTACTCTCACATACTATCACACCACCTCTACTACCATCACACCTCTACTACCATCATCATCACTACTATCATCACCACCTCTGCTACCATCACCACCTCTACTACATCATCACCACTATATCATCACACCTCTACACCATCACACTCTACTAACCACTACACTACTAGATCATCACACACCTCTGCTACATCACCACCTTACTACCATCATCACACTACTATCATCACACCACTTACTAACCATCACCACCTCACTACCATCATCACCACTAACTATCATCACCACTCTCGCTACCATCACCAACCACTACATACACAATCATTCACCACTACTATCATCACCACTCACTACCATCAACACCTATACTAATCATCACAACTGCTAAATCACCACCCTACATACCATCATAACCACTACTATCATCACCACCTCTACTAACATCAACCACCTCTACTAACCATCATCACCACTACGTATCATCACACCACCATATGCTACATCACCACCATCTACTACCATCATCACCACTACTATCATCACACTCTACTACCATCACCACCTTACTACCATCATCAGCTACTATCATCACACCTCTACTACATCATCACCACTACTATCATCACCACTACTAGCTAAATCACCACCACTACTACCATCAATCACACTACTATCATCACCACCACTATACATACACCTTACTACCATCATCACCACTACTATCATACACTACACATCCATCTACTACCATCATCACCACTACTATCATCACCACCTCTACTACATCATCACCACTACATCATCATCACCACTAGCTACATCACCACCTACACATCATACATACTCATACCACTACTACCATCACACCTCACTACCATCATCACCACTACTATCATCACCACCTCTACTACATATCACATACTACACTGCTACTACCATACACCACTACTATCATCATCACAACTAGCACATCACCACTCATACTAATCATCACCATTACTACCATCATCACCATCTACTACTCATCATCAACCACTACTATCATCAACCACCTCTACTACAACCACTCAACATCATCACACTACTATATCAGACCACTACTACATCACCACTTACTACATATACATACTCATCAACCACTCTACTACCATCATCACCACTACTATCATCACCACTCTACTACCATCATACACCTACTACCATCATCACCACTACTATCATACCACTCGCTATACATCACCACCTCTACTACCATCATCACCACTATATCATCACCACCTTCTACTACCATCACCACCTCATACTATCCAGTCATCACCACTACTATCATCACCACCTCTGCTAACATCACCACCTCTACTACCATCATCACCACTCTACATACCACTAACACAACTCTACTACCATCATCACATACTATCATCACCACCTCTGCACCATCAACCACCTACTACCAGATCATCACCACACTACTACTAACATCTACCACCATCATACTACATCATCATCACTATATCATCACCACTCTGCTACTCATCACCACTCTATACCATATACCACTATACATACCACTCTACTAACCATCACAACTCTACTACCATCATCACCACTACTATCATCACCACTCTGCTACATCACCAACCTCTACTACCATCATCACCACTATATCATCACCACCTCTACTACCATCACCACCATCTACTGACCATCATCACACACTACATAATGTACATCACCACCTCTACTACTACACTATCATCACCACCTACTACTCACATCAACATCATCCACTACTATCATCACCACCATCTCTACCATCACCACCATCTACTACCATCATCACACTACTATCATCACCACCTCTGCTACCATCACCACCTACTACCATCATCACCACTACTATCATCACCACCTACTACTACCATCACCACCTCTACTATACCATCATCAACACAACTACTCCATCACCACCTCTACGTAATCAACACCACTACTATCATCACCACCCTAGCTATCATCACACCACTACTTACACATCATCAACCACTACTAACATCACCACTACATCTCACTACTCTATCACCACCTCTACTACATCATCACATACATCATCACCACCTCTACTACCATCACCACCTCTACTACCATCATCACCGCTACTATCATCACCACCTCTACTACCATCATCACCACTACTATCATCATCACCACTACTACCATCACCACCTCTACTACCATCATCACCACTACTATCATCACCACCTCTACTACCATCACCACCTCTACTACCATCATCACCACTACTATCATCACCACCTCTACTACCATCATCACCACTACTATCATCACCACCTCTACTACCATCACCACCTCTACTACCATCATCACCACTACTATCATCACCACCACTACTACCATCATCACCTCTACTACCATCATCACCACTACTATCATCACCACCTCTACTACCATCACCACCTCTACTACCATCATCACCACTATATCATCAACCACCACTACTACCATCACCACCTCTACTACCATCATCACCATTACTGTCATCACCACCTCTACTACCATCATCACCACTACTATCATCACCACCTCTACTACCATCATAACCTCTACTACCATCATCACCACTACTATCATCACCACCTCTACTACCATCACCACCTCTACTACCATCATCACCACTACTATCATCACCACCTCTACTACCATCACCACCTCTACTACCATCATAAACCACTACTATCATCACCACCTCTGCTAACATCACCACCTCTACTACCATCATCACCACTACTATCATCACCACCTCTACTACCATCACCACCTCTACTACCATCATCACCACTACTATCATCACCACTCTGCTACCATCACCACCTCTACTACCATCATCACCACCTCTACTACCATCACCACCTCACTACCATCATCATCACTACTATCATACCACCTCTGCACCATCACCACCTCTACTACCATCATACCACTACTATCATCACCACCTCTACTACCATCACCACCTCTACTACCATCATCACCACTACTATCATCACCACCTCTGCTACCATCACCACCTCTACTACCATCATCACCACTACTATCATCACCACCTCTAACTACATCACCACCTCTACTACCATCATCACCACTACTATCATCACCACCTCTGCTACCATCACCACCTCAACTACCATCATCACCACTACTAATCATCACCACCTCTACTACCATCACCACCTCTACTACCATCATCACCACTACTATCATCACCACCTCTGCTACCATCACCACCTCTACTACCATCATCACCACTACTATCATCACCACCTCACTACCATCACCACCTCTACTACCATCATCACCACTACTATCATCACCACCTCTGCTACCATCACCACCTCTACTACCATCATCACCACTACTATCATCACCACCTCACTACCATCACCACCTCTACTACCATCATCACCACTACTACCATCACCACCACTACTACCATCACCACCTCTACTACCATCATCACCACTACTACCATCACCACCTCTACTACCATCATCACCACTACTACCATCACCCCACTACTACCATCATCACCACTACTACCATCACCACCTCTACTACCATCATCACCCTACTACCATCACCACCTCTACTACCATCATCACCACTACTATCATCACCACCTCTACTACCATCACCACCTCTACTACCATCATCACCACTACTATCATCACCACCTCTGCTACCATCACCACCTCTACTACCATCATCACCACTACAAATCATCACCACCTCTACTACCATCACCACCTCTACTACCATCATCACCACTACTATCATCACCACCTCTGCTACCATCACCACCTCTACTACCATCATCACCACTACTATCATCACCACCTCTACTACCATCACCACCTCTACTACCATCATCACCACACTACATCACCACCTCTGCTACCATCACCACCTCTACTACCATCATCACCACTACTATCATCACCACCCTACTACCATCACCCACCTCTACTACCATCATCACCACTACTATCATCACCACCACTACTACCATCACCACCTCTACTACCATCACCACCACTACTACCATCATCACCACTACTATCATCACCACCACTACTGCCATCACACCACAACTACCATCACCACCACTACTATCATCACCACCTCTACTACCATCACCACCACTACTATCACCACCACCTCTACTACCATCACCACCTCTACTACCATCATCACCACTACTACCATCACCACCACTACTATCACCACCACCTCTACTACCATCACCACCATCTACTACCATCACCACCTCTACTACCATCACCACCACTACTACCATCATCACCACTACTATCATCACCACCACTACTGCCATCACCACCACAACTACCATCACCACCACTACTATCACCACCACCTCTACTACCATCACCACCTCTACTACCATCACCACCACTACTACCATCACCACCACTACTATCACCACCTCTACTGCCATCACCACCTCTACTACCATCACCACCACTACTATCATCACCACCACTACTACCATCATCACCACTACTACCACAACAGTAATGTATAGCGTCTATTCTTCAGAATACTAAAATTGTCCACGAACTGATTCAGTGAAATAAATTCTCACAATTTTCTCCCGCTGCTCCCAAATCCTCGACCCCTCCCAGTGTAATGATCTTCCATTAGCTCATTTGTATCTATGTGATGTGACTAGCCTCCTCCACCCACTCCAAGCCTCTCATTACTAGGTCAAAACCTCGTGAGATATAGTGTAAACCTCTGTTATTATTTCTGTGAGCTGTTGTGATGGATTATTTATGATTCTAAGTTGGGCTACAGATGTAAGAGAGGTTTTGTTAGAGCAACTCATTCAAAATCTTAATAATAATTGTCGAAATCCTGTGAATGATCGTGACGTAGATAGTGAATTACAGTGACTGATAAATCAAAAATGTTTATTTGACTAATTAACCCGTCCAATTCCATAAATATGTTCCTGTAAGGCTACAAATATTATATCTCCAGTATTTCTGACGCCATCATCAGTTTAAGTCTTATTATTATTCTGTACTGTCTTCCCTTTTACCGTCCTCTCCTGACCTCCGCTGTGTCCTTGACCGCAAGTTTTCCCACGTCTCCTGCACTTCTCACCCCTGAGTCTCTCCCATCCACCGTCTATTTGATCCTTATAGTCACTCCATCTCTACTAAAATGAAACCTTTGAAACCCATACCCCCTCAGGGAAGGTTCCTTGATACTGGTGAGGGACTCTTGATCTAGGGAATTAGATATGTGCTTTAGTTCCCCGTACTGAGTCTGAATACCTTCCATCCCCCCACCCCAGGCGCTGTATAATCCCTACGGGTTTATCACCCTCCCGTGATTGTAATAATATATAATTGAAGCCCATGTAACTATTGAACCGATTGCGGAATGTGTACAAACGGCTAAGAAAACCGACAAGTAAATAAATGAGACACTTGAAGAACATTTGAGTATCTTATTCTGGAAACGTTTCGCCAGCCAGTGGCTTCTTCAGCCCAACAGAGAGAACGTTGGAAGGCGAGGAGGACTTTGAGGTAATCAGTCCATCAGCTTCGAGTCGATGAATACAGTTCGTAACTCTTGATATGTCCTCATCTTCCTTCTGAATTCCAACATCTTGTGTTACTTATGTTTGCAACCCATCCCGTGTAGGGAAGTCTTGTCTGGTATCACTGTAGCCATAGTAAATATACCACCAGGTGAGTCGTGTCTGGTATCGCTGTAGCCATAGTAAATATACCACCAGGTGAGTCGTGTCTGGTATCGCTGTAGCCATAGTAAATATACCACCAGGCGAGTCGTGTCTGGTATCGCTGTAGCCATAGTAAATATACCACCAGGTGAGTCGTGTCTGGTATCGCTGTAGCCATAGTAAATATACCACCAGGTGAGTCGTGTCTGGTATCGCTGTAGCCATAGCCAAAAGTCTCACTCACAGAGAAACATAGTTTGATTTTGTTCTGACCACGTAACTCTCCCATAGAATATGGTACGTTTAAAAAATCCAGTCTTTTAAACTCATTGATTTTTCTTGATACAAATGTTAGAAACTCCTGCGTAAAACAGTAGTAAGAAAATATTGGAGTGTTTGGCAAAAGGATCGTCATTAGAGAGAACTTTTTTTAGCGTTCTCCCCGAGGGGGTGCCATTTGTAGACTAAGAGAAAACACAGTAATGTCCGGGACCCAAGACTGTTCAACAGCCTCCCATCAGGCATAAGGGGGAATTATCAATAGACCCCTGGCTGCATTCAAGAGGGAGCTGGACAGATACCTAAAGTCAGTACCCGATCAGCCGAGCTATGGTTCGTACCTTGGACTATGTGCGGCCAGCAGTAACAGACTGGTTGATGAGACGCCGATCCACCGGGAGGCCTGGTAGAGGACTGGGCGGCGGGGGCGTTGACTCCCGGAACACTCTCCTGGTACACTTCAGGTAAGGGTGAGTGTATTGGGTAGCGCCACTCGTTCTGTGAGTGAATATACCGCAATAAAAGCGGAACTTGAAAACCCAAACTGTTAAAGCGACATTTGAAATATCATCATCTATGTGTAAGATGGCAGGTATTACTGATAAGTATAGTTCAAGACACTCGATGCAGAAATATTTTTTATTATATATGACATTTCCCTCTGGTTAAAGCTAATTCAAGTTTACGGGGGGTCACCGCCCCCGCGGCCTGATCCAAGACCAGACTTGATAAAGTTCTACCCAGAGCAAATATTTCGTGTGTAATGAATTTTTGCTCCGCACACGATGTCACTGTACCAACTCCATTCCTGGTTATCTCAACACAAGTATCACTATCTTTACAAATGACAGTATCTTTACACAGGAAAGAAAGGTATCGCATATTTACATACATTTTAGCTTCATCGTAAACACAACTTCATCCATCACCAAGTATTGTGAACAGCAACAAAACAATGCAATAATCTCAATAAAGAACCGGGAAGTTGCAGGGTGAGACGTTAAGGACATGATTGTAGGGTCTTACTTCTCAACCATCTTCGCTATTGACAGCATAATTGTGAGACCTTGACCTTGGCACGCCCGTGAACTCAGCCAGGGACTTGAAGCAGCCCTGTGACCAAAACTGGAGAAATTCTCGTCACTGTGAAGTTATCAAATGACCAGCAAGGAGAGAAGAGACACCTTGATACCATTATTAGATTCTTTTACCATTTAGTAAGGCACTCAAACATCATAAGGAAATTTTATGTCAAGGTAGGCAGGAATTTTGGTTTTGCTACTAGGCCTGGAGGGACTCCGTCCCTTTGAAGGGACCCTTTGGGTCAGTTATGAAGGAAAGGTTCTTGTAGGAAGGAAGGACTCTACTATGACCACGAAGAAGGAAGGGACCCCACACATGGTGAAGGAAGCTTGTGACCAGGTAGGGAGACACCCCGCCACGGTGAAGGGACTCTGTGGTCGTAAAGAGAGTAACATCACGACCGTGCAAGAGACTTTGTGACCTCAGAGGAAGGGGCTTCGCGGCGTGACGAGATGTGGGGTGGGTTTTGTATCTCGAATCTCCGTGGTATAACTTTGTACCCAGCAGCTCGTGCCCTTGACACACACCATAAAACACGAAGAGTTCACAACATAGGCAGAAAATTTCCCTATATCAAATAGTTATTTCATACCGAAATTTATATAACCTTAATGAAACCATTTAATACAAGAAACACTAAATCCTTGGGGGTTATTCAGTGCAAGGACTAGTTGAGGCTCTATCCTCCGTCTTCAGTAAACAAGACGAAGAATCTATTCTTGTAGCCTGTGTATATACAGTATGAAGAGAGGAATGGTTTGGGATAAGATGTGGTAAGTATTATTCAGAAAGGGTACTGATGAAGCCTGGAAGCACTTGACTTGTACTCACTAGAGCGCAGGCGAGAGAGATATATCATAATTTACACCTGGAAGATTCTGGAAGGACTGGTCCCTAATATGCACACAGTAATCATTCCATACGAAAGCAAAAGACTTGGCAGGCGATGCAACATACCCACAGTGAAAAGTAGGGGCCTCACTGGTACACTAAGAGAAAACACAATAAGTGTCCGGGGCCCAAGACTGTTCAACAGCCTCCCACCAGCAATAAGGGGCATTACGGGAAGACCCCTGGTTGTCTTCAAGAGGGAGCTGGACAGATACCTAAAGACGGTGCCGGATCAGCCGGGCTGTGGTTCGTACGTTGGATTACGTGCGGCCAGCAGTAACAGCCTCGTTGATCAAGCCCTAATCCACCGGGAGGCCTGGTCGTGGACCGGGCCGCGGGGACGTTGATCCCCGGAATTCCCTCCAGGTAGACTCCAGGTAGGGAACACCCGAAAAATGTAAACTGCCTTTCCTTTCCTTGGATCAAATATGATTTTCTCCCAGGTGGTGGTGGATTACGGTGTTGATGTTGGGTACTGGTGGTTATGGACGCTGATGTTGGGTGCTGTTGGTGATTGGTGGTGAAGGAGATGGTTGGTGGTAATGATGGGTGCTAATGGTGATGGGTGCTGGTAATGATGGGTACTGGTGGAGTTTAGTGCTAGTGGTAATGAGTGCTGGTGTTGGGTGCTAGTGGTGATGGGTGGTTGTGGTAATGGGTATGGGTGTGTAACGCTTTAATTGGGTGTATGTAGTGGTTGTGGATGGGAGATGCTAGCTTAGGTGGGTGGTGCATAGCCTGGGTGGGTGGTGCTAGCATGGGTGGGTGGTGTTAGCCTGGGTTGGTGGTGCTAGCCTGGGTGGGAGGTGCTAGCCTGGGTTGGTGGTGTTAGCCTGGGTGAGAGGTGCTGGCCTGGGTGGGTGGTGCTAGCCTGGGTGGGTGGTGCTAACCTGGGTGGGTTGTGCTAGCATGGGTGAGAGGTGCTAATCTGGGTGGATGGTGCTAGCTTGGATGGGTGGTGCTAGCCTGGGCGGGTTGTGCTAGCCTGGGTGGATGATGCTAGCTTGGGTGGGTGGTGCTAGCCTGAGTGGGTTATGCCAGCCTGGGTGGATGATGCTAGCTTGGGTGGGTGGTGCTAGCCTGAGTGGGTTATGCCAGCCTGGGTGGATGATGCTAGCTTGGGTGGGTGGTGCTAGCCTGAGTGGGTTATGCCAGCCTGGGTGGGTGGTGCTAGCTTGGGTGGGAGGTGTTAGGTTTTGTGATGGAAAACACACATATAGTTGTGTATATAAGAGGAAACGATTCAATAACTAGTCTTTTATGGCCGGAGACAGTTGCGTTGTGCAGTGTTTTTGCGAGGAGTGACCTATGTAACCTTTATCTTTGACGCAGGTGAAGGAGGTAAAAGGCAGTGTTTATTAACAATAAATTCTATCGTGTAGGGATTCACATGTACCGACTTACGACTTACATATCATGTACACATATGAGTCACTCGCATGCCATGCACAAATGCAGTGACACCCACACGCCACGGACAAACGCAATATAGGTACATGTCACGTACATATGCAGTACATTCACGTACCATGGTCTAATCCCTCGAATTCCGGTTATCTGGAGGATTTGATAGCTTACAGTGGAAGGATTCTAACTCACTTTCCCTCGTGGAAATATGTATACAAAAACATCAATCAGATTTCGTGGGTATTGCGTCAGTTATTTGTGTGCGTCAGAAAAAGAACGGTATTTTTGTGTTTGTTGATATTGTGGACGCTTGCAAAACCAGCTGGGTCTGAGTCAAATCTATATACCATTGTTTATGTGAGTGTGTGTGTGAGCCTCGCTCAACCCTCTAGTGTATACACAATGGACTGGACGCTGTGTTTCAGGCGTGCTGTTTGATTCTTTGCTGTACTCAGCCGTCAAACGTTTAACAGTCTCTCTCTCTCTCTCTCTCTCTCTCTCTCTCTCTCTCTCTCTCTCTCTCTCTCTCTCTCTCTCTCTCTCTCTCTCTCTCTCTCTCTCTATCTATCTATCTTTCCTGTATTATTAAGTATGAATACTCGACCATACATTTTATAAACCAAGACTTACTCTCTACCTTAGACATTTGTGAACAGTTGTTATTTTAAACTCGCTAGCTTCCTTATATCTGAATTTCCATTATTCATTGTTTTTAGTGATGGCCAACAAGCGATATGATTCAATTAACCATTATTTTTTCCAGGCTCAAGGGCTTTCAATGGCTCTCTTTCTCTGGCTGTTATTTCCTTTTAGCGTCAATGCTAACCAGATTAGAGTGAGATGCCTGAAATGGGCTAGAAAACACATGATTCCAAATCCGAAGCAAAAATTGTTACGTGGTTTCACGGAGCCTTCAGGAACATTACTCCCCCGTTCCCCCATCCTCGCGAATTTGGAGGATGGAGTAAGTGTATGCACGCTGCAACCAAGGTTTGTACACCGTTACAAAAGTTTGCAAAACATACTGCAGTAATATAATGGCAATTTGTAACGGTAACGAGACCTATATATATATATATATATATATATATTATATATTATATATATATTATATATATATATATATATATATATATATATATATATAAAGGAAAAACAAAAGTTTCTCCTTTTACATTTAGTAATATATACAGCAGAAGGGGTTACTAGCCCCTTGCTCCCGGCATTTTAGTCGCCTCCTACAACACGCATGGCTTACGGAGGAAGAATTCTGTTCCACTTCCCCATGGAGATAAGAAGAAATAAACAAGAACAAGAACTAGAAACAAAATAGAAGAAAACCCAGAGGGGTGTGTATATATATGCTTGTACATGTATGTGTAGTGTTACCTAAGTGTAAGTAGAAGTAGCAAGACATACCTGAAATCTTGCATGTTCATGAGACAGAAAAATGGACACCAGCAATCCTACCATCATGTAAAACAATTACAGGCTTTCGTTTTACACTCACTTGGCAGGACGGTAGTACCTCCCTGGGTGGTTGCTGTCTACCAACCTACTACCTAGGATATATATATATATATATATATATATATATATATATATATATATATATATATATATATATATATATATATATGTATACACATATATATATATATATATATATATATATATATATATATATATATATATATATATATATATATATATATATATATATATATATATATATATATGTATATATATATATGTATACACACACACATATATATATATATATATATATATATATATATATATATATATATAATAGTCGATTGCGGAAATGATGCCGATAATCGAGAATTAATTACTTGGAATGAAATGAACTGTCATCACTGTGGTACGTTTACTCACAGGATGAACGACACTGCGTAATAATTTCCCTCCTCAGGGCAAAATAAAAACAAATACATTGCGTTAGCTGTTTGCAACGGCATTTATTTTATTTACTGTATCACAGAAGTTTATACGTTATTCAGTGTTAACAACATTTGCCTTTGGAGCTGGTATATATGGAATGTTTAGAATAAGTATATATGTTACATTTCAAACATCTATGAGCCAAAGATTTCTTTAGCTCCCTTTTTTGTGATCTCTGACTCTTTCTCTTTTCCTCATAGTCTTAGGATCCCCTTCCATTCCTTTCTCTCCCTCTCCTTCTATCTCTTGCCGTGCTCGTCTCCGCACCCTGCACACGTTATCAGTGCTCAGCCAGCACTAACACACACTACCTAAGCGATGCAGGGATACCCGACACGGCCAATTCTCCAGGGAACGAAGGCATTAGTGATAGTGGGTTGTGCGAACAGGCAGGCCTTCAACCAGTGAGCAACGGTGTGTGTGTGTGTGTGTGTGTGGTGTGTGTGTGTGTGTGTGTGTGTGTGTGTGTGTGTACAAATGCGAGCATATGTGTGCGTGTGTATCTATATCTGTAAGTAGTGTGCATATGTATGTGTGCGTGTGTGTTTGCATGCGTGAATGTGTGTATATATGCATGTGTATATATGTGTGTGTATGTATATATGTGTATGTTGGTCTATCTGATTGCGAATGAGTATGTGTGTGAATGTGCATATGTATGTGTATGAATGTATATATGTATGTACTCACCCATTTGTACTCACCTATTTGTGGTTACAGGGATCGAGACTCAGCTCCTGGCCCTGCCTCTTCACTGATCGCTACTAGACCCTCTCTCTCCCTGCTCCATGAGTTTTATCATACCTCGTCTTAAAGCTATACATGGATCCTGCCTCCACTACATCACTTCCCTGACTATTCCACTTCCTGACAACTCTGTGACTGAAGAAATACTTCCTAACATCCCTGTGATTCATCTGAGTCTTTAACTTCCAACTGTGACCCCTTGTTGCCATGTCCCATTTCTGGCACATCCTGTCTCTGTCCACCCAGTCGATTCTTCTCAGTATTTTATATGTCGTTATTATATCCCCCTATCTCCCCTGTCCTCCAGTGACGTCAGGTCAATGTGTGTGTGTGTGTGTGTGTGTGTGTGTGTGTGTGTGTGTGTGTGTGTGTGTGTGTGTGTGTGGTGTGTGTGTGTGTGTGTGTGTGTATGTGTGTGCCTAGTTCTCACCTGTTTGAGTGTAATGGTCTCGGCTCCTGGCCCTGCCGCTTCGCTAGCCGCTACTGTGTTTCCTCTCTTCAAAAGCAGGTAACTAAAAATGAGTCCAGAAAGTGTGTAGCAGAGACGAGCAGGTGTGTAGCAGGGACGAGCAGGTGTGTTGCAGGGACGAGTAGGTGTGTTGCAGGGACGAGCAGGTGTGTTGCAGGGACGAGCAGTTGTGTTGCAGGGACGAGCAGGTGTGTTGCAGGGACGAGCAGGTGCGTTTCAGGGGTGAGCTGATGTGTTGCAAGGACAAGCATTCGTGTTACAGGGACGAACAGCATCGTCTGTAACGAAGTTAATGATACACGCCATCAACGTCACCACAGCGAGAGACGTGAACAAAAATCTTCAGAGTGAGACAAGAGGTCGTGAAGGAGCGTCGTGCGTGTCGCAGTGGTAGTTACTGAGACAACGTGGGCGAGGCTCCGAGACTATGTTGGTAGTGAGTGAAGCAGTGTGGGCGAGGCTCCGAGACTATGTTGGTAGTGAGTGAAGCAGTGTGGGCGAGGCTCCGAGACTATGTTGGTAGTGAGTGAAGCATTGGGCGAGGCTCCGGACTAATGTTGGTAGTGATGAAGCAGTGTGGGCGAGGCTCCGAGACTAGTTGGTATGAGTAACAGTGTGGTCGAGCTCTGAGATTTGTAAATACTGTGGGGCTCCGAGACTATGTTTTGGTTGAGTGAGTGTGTGGTGCGAGGCTCGGCTGTTGTATAGTGACATGTGGGGATGTGCTCCGAGCTAAGTTGTGTGATAGCTTGTCAGCTTCCGACACTTGTGCTGAAGAGTTGAGTGAACATGTGTCAGGCTCTAACTTTTGTACTGATGAGCCGTGTGGGTTCAAATTAAACAAAGTTTCAGGGAACAAACAATGATGTTCAATGTAGCCAAATCCAACTACTCCGTTAGGAAATGAGGGATAATCAAAGGTAAATGTGGTAGAGCGGTGTGGGTGTGGGTATGTGCTGGGGTCTCTTTGGTGTGTCGGTGGCCGTGCGATGTAGGATGGTAATGAGACTTTCAAACGGAGTGAAGCCGGCTTCCTCCCTGCGTTCTCCTAGCGGAATACTGGTGTTTCCTCTCTACAAAGCAGGTGAAATCGCAGATCTAGAGGGGGTGTACAGGGACTTAGCAGGTGTGTTTGCAGCACGAACTACTGGGACGTTGAAGGGACGACTTGTTGTTGCGAAGGGGAGAGATATATCATTCTACAGGGACGAATCTGGTGTGGTCAAATCGACACAGAATGCTTTCTACAAAAAAGGGGGGGCGATGAAAATCCCCAAAAAAAGCTCGTGGTTTAAAAAGAGAAAACACCAGTAACCGGAAGTCAAATGTTACACGCCTCCCGTCACATAGGAGGAATGAACAAAAACCCTCCTTAAAGAGTGGACAATAAAGTCGTGCCGGACAGCCGGCGTGCTGTCGCAGTGGTCAGTTTTACTGAGACCATCAGTGGCGAGGCCCGAGGCTGTTGATCCCGGAGTAACCCCAGGTGAAGCTCCAGCTATGTTGGTAGTGAGTGAAGCAGTGTGGGCGAGGCTCCGAGACTATGTTGGTAGTGAGTGAAGCAGTGTGGGCGAGGCTCCGAGACTATGTTGGTAGTGAGTGAAGCAGTGTGGGCGAGGCTCCGAGACTATGTTGGTAGTGAGTGAAGCAGTGTGGGCGAGGCTCCGCTATGAGCTATGTTGGTATCAGTGAAGCAGTGTGGGCGAGGCTCCGAGACTATGTTGGTAGTGAGTGAAGCAGTGTGGGCGAGGCTCCGAGACTATGTTGGTAGTGAGTGAAGCAGTGTGGGCGAGGCTCCTGGACTATGTTGGTAGTGAGTGAAGCAGTGTGGTCGAGGCTCCGAGACTATGTTGGTAGTGAGTGAAGCAGTGTGGGCGAGGCTCCGAGACTATGTTGGTAGTGAGTGAAGCAGTGTGGGGGAAGCTCTGAGACTATGTTGGTAGTGAGTGAAGCAGTGTGGGCGAGGCTCTGAGACTATGTTGGTAGTGAGTAAAGCAGTGTGGGGGAAGCTCTGAGACTATGTTGGTAGTGAGTGAAGCAGTGTGGAGGAAGCTCTGAGACTATGTTGGTAGATCGATACCATGCCTAACCCTTCTAGGGTAGGGTAGGTGCCTGAGCCCGAGCCTTTAGCTCATAAGACTGTCATTCCCATTAGCCCCCTTGGGGCGGGGATGGCAGACCAGAGAGGCCTAGCTTGTGGCTAGGCCTGGGGACAGTTGGTCCACAAAGATGACGGGGGTACTTGTGCCTCCTCCCATGGGAGACTTAGGTCTCAGACACTCCCTAAAGAGGGAGCCAAGGCCGGGCCACCACTTGGAAAAGGCCCGGGCCGGGAGAATACCGGCGAATCTTTAATAATAATAATAAATATGTTGGTAGTGAGTGAAGCAGTGTGGGCGAGGCTCTGAGACTATGTTGGTATTGAGTGAAGCAGTGTGGGCGAGGCTCTGAGACTAGTATATTCTGAATAAACACTTGAGTTAGATTCTCGTTCGTTATGCTCTACTTCATTAGGTTTCTCGTTCATTATTACTTGAAAAATATCTGAAGAGAAGCCGCGAGGCGTGGAGGATGGGAAGTTCCCATATTCCTCTCACTTTAATATTGCTAATGTATTTTCTGTGATTAAATATTTTTTTTTAGTCCAACGATTAATTTTCTCACTAAGACCACAGAGTTGTTTACGGTTCCTTATTTGCGTGTTTAACTTCCCTCAGTGATTACTTTTTTTCCTGTCATTTAGTTTCAAAGAGCTAGTATCTATCTGCTCTATCGAGTCCTCGAAGTATTTTGTTTTACTTAAATAGTTTTAGAATAAGAGATGGATATGTCCGTCGGCCTTCCTCTTTCCTTTAAAAGAAGCATAATTTTTGCCCTTCATTGGCACCGTCCGTTTGTTAAAACTATGATAAAAGTCATAACATTATATGCTATAAACTGTTTATTGACTCATTCACATAATTTTTTTGTTGCTTTTGTCCTCTTCATTCTACATATCTTTCATGCTCCTCTGGTTAATTTTATTTTTGCCTCTCTACACCTGTTTGAACCATGGACTCACATAATCTTTCTTATTTCTCTTGGGTGTAATTTTTATTACCCCCAAGCTTTACTACTATGCACTCCATAACTGTGCAATCTCCCTTCTTCTATATTCTAGATTATTTGTGCCCTTTCCAGATCCATTTTCATCATGTAGACAAAGTACAGGACAGCATTTGTTGCCTAAGATATCAACACTATCTTGCAAGTTCATCCTCTTAGCATTACTTTGCCTTGTCACTGTTATAAAATTCTTCCATAAGTTAGACCTTTATGTTCGTCCCAATGATGTTTTTTTTATTTTATCGTAAACATAATCATTGTAGATAAATTTTCCCATAAACTGTTATTTGGCTGTAACCCTGTGGAGACTTGCTGAAACTTTCTCTATAGTTTTTACCATAGCCTTATTACCTTCGTATTTCTGTATTGCTCTCTGCTGTTAGGTGGAGGATGATTACCACCACTACTGTATTGAAATGCACTTTACTTGGTATGCTCAAAAGGCTTATTCTATTGTAATTATTACATTATTTTTTTATTCCATCTGCGTCACACATTTCAATCTTAATCCATTCAAAGATTACCATTTTCAATCTACTTATTGCCTCATTCAATTCTTTCATACTTTCTTCCTGTATATTTGCATCATTCGCACTCTCAGTTCTTCATATTATCCTCGTTTAATCTCACTCCTTTCATACTCACATTCATTAAACACACCAATTCCATCTCTTCTATTTCCTTCTTACTCATCTTCATACTCACTGCCTTCACGATAAATTCCATCACACCCACTTCCTTCATACTCAGTTCCTATCTTCTTTCACTCCTTGCCTTAATACTTCATGCTATCTTCCATTGCAACACTCCTCATTGATCTCATCATTACTTCTCCCTAGAATGAAATTCCGCGAGCAGTTCATCATCTTCATTCGACATTTCCTCTTGTCCCACACATTTCATGGCTTGCTGAAATATATTGTGCCCTGGTTTAGAAAGACTCGTAAGTAAACACTAGAACATATTTACAAAACGCTTAGGTCCTGAAACCTTGATCACTTCTAATATACATAGGTGATCAAAATCCCAGAACCAAAACGTTTTCTATTAAATATGTCCTAGTGTTTGCTTACGTGTCTTTCTAAACCAGCTGGTAAGTATCTGTTACCAAGGTTTATACCACATTGTGCATTAATTCATTTTGAGATAAATGGCAACATCCCTACAACACAGTTCATCACAACATAGTATGGGAGACATTAACAAGAGTGGCGTACTGGGCAGGTTGTAGCAGCGACCTCCAGAATTCTTTTTGCCAGGTGATCGCGTCTCCTGAGTAGCTACCTGTTGTTTTTATCCCTGAAAGTGTGTGTGTGTGTGTGTGTGTGTGTGTGTGTGTGTGTGTGTGTGTGTGTGTGTGTGTGTGTGTGTTGTGTGTGTGGTGTGTGTTTTGTTTGTCGTGTGTGTGTGTGTGTGTGTGTGTGTGTGTGCGTGTCGTTTTCCAAGAGAAACAGAAGCTGTTAGCTAAAGCAAGAGTTATTCGTTATTCAGGATGTAAATGGCTAGACCAACCTGCCCTCGAATGCTCGTAATAATGTTTGGAATTACCTGTGTGATCTGACATCAACCAACTTGAAACATGAAGTTCCAACTTCACAGAACTTCATTCAGAAAGCGCTGCTTTCACTTCATTAAATAACTATTCACATGCGCATTATTAGAGGCAAAGTTTGCTGAAGGCTAGCCGTTACTTTCCATATTTTTTTCCATTAAGGAATACAATTAATTACACTAGGCAAACACTGTGTTGGCGTTTAATCAAGTCTACTATTGTTTTTTGTTTGTTTTCGTTTTAGTTTGCATTTGTTGCTTTTATTAGACACCTCATCTAACTGTTGCTCACAAATCATCACCCATTACAGTCATGCTTGCCTAAACTCTAAATAATAAATATTCAATATCATCTGCAATCAGTCTTTTATAATCATGCAATGTCTTTCATATATTTTATTCTGTGTTTACCTTGTTTTCGAAATTAATAGTATTTAATTACTGAATAAAAAAATGTGATGCTGGTACCATTATCTATAAAAATATTTGGGAAACTTCTCTAACAAATACTGAAACAAAACGAGTCCGACTCACCGATTTTAATCCTAAATTTCTGTAGCTTTAGAAAATAAATCGAGAGTGCAAGCTAGAGTTTTTTCTATTTTTTTGCGATTTATGATTGAAGGTGATGATTGGTTACCAATTAGCACGAAAAAGTTTATTCTGGCACAGCTAATCCTTAAATTTATAATAGACAAGAACAATAAATTACGAAAAGTAAAACCAAGAGCAGCTACTCACGAAAGTTTTAATCATGCACAAATAACAGGTATACAGGCATACCTGAAGAAGGAAAGATGAACAAGAGAGGTGTAAACATGATCAGTAAGAAATCATATCTTTAGTTATAGGAAGCGTTGAACAGGGTGACTCTAGCACGGACTATGGTTGAGTTAGATGGGATGAGTCGTGCTGAGGACGCAGTCAGAGGCGGTGGGTAGGTAGGGAAAACAATCAAAGCAACGAAAAATAGAACCTACAAAGGCCAAGAAAAGAACTACTATGTACGGTTCCTGAAAGACAGGCATGAGTGAAACAACGCACAAGATATACTTGCTTCATGCAGATAAGACAGTGAAAAGGATTTAACTATTCGTTTTTCTTTCAACGTTCTTCATCTACTATACCCTTTGTTTTACATCTTCAGTTCTCAGGTCCTTCCTTCTTCCTGTTATCGTCCACCTCCTTTCCGTACCCTTTCTACTAATTCTTACCTTTTCTTCCCTTCCTTTCCATGCTCGTTCCATCCATTATTCTTCGCATCCACAGCCTTCCTCCCATTCTAATCTTTAGACCTACCCTCCTTTCTTCCGTCCCTCTCGCTTTTCTTCCTGTCTTACCTTACTCATTTTTCCCATTTTCCTAGTGTGGTGACTTCCTAGCCCCCCTGCTAGGTGGATGTCATGCACAGGAAGGTATATCAAGTGGATTAGTATTGCCGGTTGAGTTAATAATAATTAGACACAGAGGGGAAGAGACTGCGCTGAGTGAGGGGAGGGACCAACTACCCTGTGAATGTTGCTACAGAGTTATATACCAGTGTCAGGGATGGCCAATTTGCAGAACATCATCAAAATACTAAACTAATAGCCAAAATTAAAGTACGACTCATATGTCAGCTTGGGCTTCCCTCAGTACCAGAGTTAAGACTATGGGAATTTTCCCATGGTAATGTTGTAAGAGATGGGCGAAGCCGTTAGCAATGGAAAGAATAACGTTAGGATTTATATCAATATTAATATTACGATCAAAGGTAACGTCAGTGCCAAGGTTAACGGTCACTTTCAGTATTAATGGTATTACTGTGCGTATTACTGCCAAAAACGTCTTCAGTATTACTAACACTGTCAGTCGTTACTACTGTTAAGATACTGACGGTCTCCTTCATCTATACATATATATATAATTTTTTTTTTTTTTCAACAAGTCGGCCGTCTCCCACCGAGGCAGGGTGACCCAAAAAAAAAGAAAGAAAATCCCCAAAAAGAAAATACTTTCATCATCATTCAACACTTTCACCACACTCACACATTATCACTGCTTTTGCAGAGGTGCTCAGAATACAACAGCTTAGAAGCATATACGTATGAAGATACACAACATATCCCTCCAAACTGCCAATATCCCAAACCCCTCCTTTAAAGTGCAGGCATTGTACTTCCCATTTCCAGGACTCAAGTCCGACTATATGAAAATAACCGGTTTCCCTGAATCCCTTCACTAAATATTACCCTGCTCACACTCCAACAGATCGTCATGTCCCAAGTACCATTCGTCTCCATTCACTCCTATCTAACACGCTCACGCACGCTTGCTGGAAGTCCAAGCCCCTTGCCCACAAAACCTCCTTTACCCCCTCTCTCCAACCCTTTCGAGGACGACCCCTACCTCGCCTTCCTTCCCCTATAGATTTATATGCTTTCCATGTCATTCTACTTTGATCCATTCTCTCTAAATGACCAAACTACCTCAACAACCCCTCTTCTGCCCTCTGACTAATACTTTTATTAACTCCACACCTTTTCCTAATTTCCACACTCCGAATTTTCTGCATAATATTTACACCACACATTGCCCTTAAAAAGGACATCTCCACTGCCTCCAACCGTCTCCTCGCTGCTGCATTTACCACCCAAGCTTCACACCCATATAAGAGTGTTGGTATTACTATACTTTCATACATTCCCTTCTTTGCCTCCATAAATAACGTTTTTTGACTCCACATACACCTCAACGCACCACTCACATTTTTTCCCTCATCAATTCTACGATTAACCTCATCCTTCATAAATCCATCCGCCGACACGTCAACTCCCAAGTATCTGAAAACATTCACTTCTTCCATGCTCCTCCTCCCCAATTTGATATTCAATTTTTCTTTATCTAAATCATTTGACACCCTCATCACCTTACTCTTTTCTATGTTCACTTTCAACTTTCTACCTTTACACACATTCCCAAACTCATCCACTAACCTTTGCAATTTTTCTTTAGAACCTCCCATAAGCACAGTATCATCAGCAAAAAGTAACTGTGTCAATTCCCATTCTGAATTTGATTCCCCATAATTTAATCCCACCCCTCTCCCGAACACCCTAGCATTTGCTTCCTTTACAACCCCATCTATAAATATATTAAACAACCATGGTGACCTTACACATCCCTGTCTAAGACCTACTTTTACCGGGAAGTAGTCTCCCTCTCTTCTACACACCCTAACCTGAGCCTCACTATCCTCATAGAAACTCTTTACAGCATTTAATAACTTACCACCTATTCCATATACTTGCAACATCTGCCACATTGCTCCTCTATCCACTCTATCATATGCCTTTTCTAAATCCATAAATGCAATAAAAAACTTCCATACCTTTATCTAAATACTGTTCACATATATGCTTCAATGTAAACACTTGATCTACACATCCCCTACCCACTCTGAAACCTCCTTGCTCAACCGCAATCCTACATTCTGTCTTACCTCTAATTCTTTCAATTATAACCCTACCGTACACTTTTCCTGGTATACTCAGTAAACTTATTCCTCTATAATTTTTACAGTCTCTTTTTGTCCCCTTTCCCTTTATATAAAGGGACTATACATGCTCTCCGCCAATCCCTAGGTACCTTCCTCTCTTTCATACATTTATTAAACAAAAGTACCAACCACTCCAACACTATATCCCCACTGCTTTAACATTTCTGTCATGATCCCATCAGTTCCAGCTGCTTTAACCCCCTTTCATTCTACGTAATGCCTCACGTACCTCCCCCACACTTACATTCTGCTCTTCTTCACTCCTAAAGATGGTATACACACACACACACACACACACACACACACACACATATATATATATATATATATATATATATATATATATATATATATATATAATATATATATATATATATATAATATATATATATATAATATATATAATATATAATATATATATAAATATATTATATATATATATATATATATATATATATATATATATATATATATATATATATATATATATATATATATATATATATTCTCTACAGACATGAGTCTCAAAAAGTTTATTAATTTTTCGTTATTATGATTATTATTATTTGTTACTGAATGAGGTTTAAAGTCTATCGACTACACTAGTGTCATTAAAGCTGCACGTAACCTTTTCACCGCCAAACTATAACACTTAAATCCCTAAATTAAGACTTAAAATATACTCTCAGTAAATATTTCCGTTGAGAGAACTACACCTCTTGATATATAATATGTATTCTGAATTTATTATTATTATTATTATTATTATTAATATAGTAGTAGTAGTAGTAGTAGTAGTAGTAGTAGTAGTAGTAGTAGTAGTAGTAGTAGTATAAGCATTTCATGTAAGAATCTCCTTGCGTTCGTCTTTTAAATATAAAACACATTTTTTTCAATAGTGACTCCTATTGAGATCATGTTATCTCCGGCCCATGACTAGTATATGTGATTTATGACATTCATATCTGCTTGAAGTTGTGGTTAATTAGCACGACCCAGCTTGAGCCAGAACCACCAGGACGAGGTCACTCAGCGGGAAGGGAGGAGACTGGTAACCGAACAGAAGGGAAAGGAAGGGGCAGGGATGGAGGCATCGGGCAGAAGGGAGGTGGGGGGAAAAAAGAGAAGGTGCAAGGGAAGGAAGGCAGAGTAATAGGTAGAGAAAAAGGGGAAATAGACAGGTAGTGTAGATAATTATGCCAAATGCTATTGCAAACATGAGATGTGAGACTCACAAGAGTAATAGATATGTACTGCCTTGCAGTGATAATTTACACTGTGTATTTCCCAGCATTCAGTAGAGATAAAAATGTAAATTTACTGAAAATATGTGGTTCTTGTCGTTACACTTACTAAAAAAAGAGAATTGTGTTCACTTAGACTGATAAGTTACCCACTGAAAGTATGGAATATATTTAAGACATATTTTTTTGACCTCCGCTTTCCACACGGGACACAGTTATCAATATTCACATATTTTTACAAATAAGAAACATATGACATTATACGTCTGATTCTGATTCTGATTGGTGCCGCATCAGCCGGGCTGTAGTTCGTACGTTGGACTACGTGCGGCCAGTAGTAACAACCTGGTTGATCAGGTCCTGATCCACTGGGAGGCCTGGTCGTGGACTGGGCCACGGGGACATTGATCCCCGGAATACCTTCCAGGTAGACTCCAGGTATCCCAGACCAGTAAAATGTAAAATAGAACAGAGCCGCAGTAAATTGTTTTAAATTCCGTTAATTCTAATAACTTTTTCTTGAGATTATATCTTGTTCAGTCAAGGACAGAGACCAGGCAGCGGATTTTTTTTTTTATTAAAAAAATAAGTACATGAGCAGTGTACTGCTACTCTAAATGTTAGTGAGAACAAGAGCTAGCTATGTTTTCCCTGAAATATTCCATCACACAGGATGGGTTTCTTACGTGAGGTGATGAAATCTGGTAGTCTGAGGTAGAACACTTCAATAGAGCAAGGAGAAATCTGGAACAAAGACATATAATAGAGATAAACAGTGACAAAAGACACAAATTCCAATCACTTAGGACATGTTCATTGGGTCAATGGTCACTCCTAAGGTCCCATTTGAGGTGACCAAGGTCCCAGCGCTGAAATATTTTCAATAGAACTGTCGCAAGTGATTGTATCTGGTGTCCCAGTAATACTGTGTTCTCTCATTATCAGAATAAAAAAAAGGCAATACAGAGTTCAATTTACAAAACACTTTCCAGAGCAAAGTTTTCATGTTGCAACTGTTCGATCAGTCAGTCTATGCACTCCTTGACAGTCTGTGAGAATATGTTCTACACTCATATTCATTTAGCAAAATACTATCATATAATGAAAGGGAAAAAAACCGGAATTAAACTCCATCATTTGAGGGGGACGTTGAGAGCTGTGAACCCCAAACACAGCATTTCCTCAGAGAGGAACTTAACTCTTCAAATGCAGCAACCCCATGGTGCACTAGCCATATATGATATTAGAACACAAGTGTTTAAATATCAGTATATACGGGCAGATGTAATTACAGGGGAGGACACAGGGAATCTGCGCCCAGTAAATACGTCCGCCCGGGAAGGCTAGGAACGTAGTCCAGACAGGAGAAGAGAACTCCTCTACCTAGACCGCCATAAGGAAGCCACCTATTGTTTTGTTATTCGTCTATTTATATGTCATAGCTTTAATGTTCTTATTTGAGTTTTTTGCATTTTCATTCATATAAAAGTGTGATATCTACATTAAACATTTGTTGTAAACTGACTCCCACAATCTTGCTATCTGCACAGGAAGCTTCGTAGTGGTAGCAGTGGAAGCCAACGGTTGTAGTTTCACAGAATGGCTGTTCTCTTTCAAGATTTTTGATCGATGATTGAAGGTAGCAGTAAAAAACATAGTCAACACGGCTGAGTTTGTAAATATTTTCACGTTATTGTAAAACGCTGTAAACAAGTCTTCAAATGTGTTGTTTCCCATGAGTGGCATCCTACGAAACTGATTCATAAAATCAACAAAAATACTGGTTTATCAGCATATGCTCTTTTTGGAAATTTTCCTCTGTGTTATCTAATTTTTTATCAACTATAACATGAGTTGAGACTTCATGGGTTTAGTAGTAGCACCATTCTCATTTATTAAGGATGAAGGTAAAACATCGCAGGCAATTATTTCTGTCATTGTCATTCCTTTCTCCTGGGCGATATCTATTTGAACCTTCAAATGATTTTTAATGGCATTACTCACAGTTTTTTTTTCTACACCTGTAATTGTGCTACACTTAGAAAAGTAGGGAGCTCTTGCTTGTAAATAGGTGCTCATAGTGGTTTTTGAGTGGTTTATGAGCCTCTCCTCTCGAAGTTTGTGCTGTAGTCAAAAATTGGAGCACCATCTTGACAATCACCGGTTAGATGTTGTGAAACTTAACTTCACCTTTTCCGAGATATGGGTTTTCTCTTTCAACGTAGAGTAACATTTGTTGGACATTGACTTCCATTCTATTTCTAATGCTTCCTGTTAGCTCGTGATGCATTATTTGCTCCTAATCAACCAGTGTAATGGTTAGTAGCTTTTGAAATTGCTTTCTTCTTGAGGAGGATTTCATTCATTTAAATTTTATTAATTCGCTTATATTTATTTATAAGACTGATTTTTTCTTTAGCCCGCAAAAAATGTGTAAAATATACGATCCGGCCCTTTTAGTGAAAAGGTTGGAAACCACCACTCTATGAGAACACCGTCAGGTATCTTACTATGGGTTCAGTAATAGTTTTGTTATGTAGGAGTGCTGGGTTGGCATCTCCTCAGGTGGACATGTCAAGGAGTCATGTCACAGAGGTTTGCTTCTTCTATAGAGTCAGGAGCAGCGTCGTGTGAACTCATGTTGACTTGCGCCTTTCTTTTCTTAACGGCCAGTTGTCCCTCGTCACTCTTTTTCCTGTCTCTATTTTTTGGGCGTATACTTTTCTTTATGATAATTTTTTATGAGGTGCGCCTTTTCTGTACCCCTTTTCTCTCTAGCTGGTGTCTGTCTCTGTCTGTCTTGTCTTTGTCTGTCTGTCTGTCTGTCTGTCTGTCTGTCTGTCTGTCTCTCTCTCTCTCTCTCTCTCTCTCTCTCTCTCTCTCTCTCTCTTCTCTCTCTCTCTCTCTCTCTCTCTCTCTCTCTCCTCTCTCTCTCTCTCTCTCCCTCTTCCCTCTCTCCCACCCCCAAACACATACACACACACCAGTTGTTCTCTTTGTCTCTCCTCTGCAGGTAGGTTGCCATAAGCAAACACTGGATTTCGGCTCTCAAACAAAACCTATTTTATTGTGAGTGCTGAAGTTTTTTTTTTTTCACTGAAGGGAAAGAGGGAAGAGGAAGGTCAAGCTTCATCTCAACAAAAAGAACATAGTGGTAATCTTTTCCACTGGGGCGTAGTTTACTTAATGTATTTTTTTCTCTACTTATTTTCTCTTCTCTCCTCTAGTTGTCAAAATATTCACTGTTAAGAGAAAGTGTTGGTGGTGTTCTGTTTGACAGGAAACAGGACAAACATTTCCTGACACGATATTAGTCAACAAATTCCCGGAAATCTATTGCCTAACTTGTGGCTTTTCCATTTAAAAAAAAAAGTAAAAGCAATATCTGCAAAATTATGTATCTTACTGGAAAGTATAGAATTCATTCTCATTTACTTATTTACAGAATATCCGCTAGGCACAGCTTTTCGTCACATGACAAAAACCTTCCGCTGGCTTACCGGTCCTTCCCCATAAAAAGGTAATCAGTATTGGTCCATCTCAAACTAACATCTTCAGGTATAGGGAATTCATTAAAAATACATATGTTTTTATTCAACTTCTGCTGTTACTGTTGTTATAAATATTAAAATATAATTGGAACAAAATACTTTATTACCAGTTGTTACATTCGTGTTGTTAGCAATACTAAAAAAAATTGCACTCTGCATTTTCAATCTTTGACAGACATTAGGATTTCTTCGTTCCCTCATGGCAATTATTTATTAACTCAATAAACCGGACAGAAACCAGTCCTAAAATCTTCGTGAATCCTGTTCGTTCCGTAAGCTGGATGAATACGACACAAGTGAAAGACATGAGTATCTTTAATCAGACGTTTCGCCATTCAGTGTCTTTTTTAATTCATTACAGAAATTAGGAACAGGAGACAGTGAAAATGGGGTATTCAGTCCATCAGCCTTGATAGAAGAGGTTTCCACTCTCTTATCATGGATCACTCTGAAGCATAGGCAGAATAATGGACACTTCTATACTGGAGCTAGAAGAGAGGTAGGTGAAGAGCTAGAAGAGGTAGGTAATTGACTCTTGTCTCATTTATCATGTTTCAGTACTGTTGACTCATCACCCATTTCATTTGCCCCATGTAACTTAGCATGTTATACATGTAGCATATTCTTGTGTCCTTAATATTTATCCCGGCAAACAGGTCAAGAGTAATCCCTCTTATGCGAGTGTGTTGTCATTATACAGTTGACGGAGGTGGAGCTGGCTTAATGATATAATTACTACAGAGTGGAGAAGAAACCATCACCTGATTATCCACCCTTCTGATATACTCCTTCTTTACTACACCTAGTCCATCATCGTGAGGAACAGGTCTTTGCTCTTCACAGCTTCAAGCAAGATTCACTAAGATGAACAAGCCAACTTGTCTAGATTCCCTACTGTCTGCCCACAAAGTTGAGAACTACACTGCTGCACGGATGCTTACTACCATACTCATATTCCTTCCCCCCTCCTTCTACTAGATCGTCCACTGTCCAGTACTCCTCCAGTAGTCCCCTGGTTTCAGCAGAAATGACGCGTAACTATTCTGCTATTTCTATTTACCTCATTCAGTGAGTTTATTTTAATTGTTTGTGCTTTGTTACTCAAGCTTTTTAATTATTTTATTTTTCATATTTGCATAATAATTGTTTTCATTCATGCTATATATCTATCCTGGTTATTTTATTGTATTTCACTTGGTCTTCACTTTTTAACAGAGAGATGACCTCCCCTTTTCCCGACAGTTGCTTGACGTTTTCCACAATTAAGGAAAATCTACGTAGCATTTAGCGCTTATACGAACGTTAAGTCATCAGAGTCCCCAACTTTTCCTTCAAATGCACTTGGAAATCGAGGCCTCCATGCTCTTGCCTGGGTTAATTTTGTAATGAGGATAATTTCCCATTCTTGAGGAAAATTAATGAACCTCTTCCCTCCTGTAAGTCAAGGAGGACATCAAGGTTATCCTTCAGTGAATCAAGATTAAAGTAGCCTTCTTCCTTGCAACTGAGAGCGTTAATCTCTTCCCAGAGCGAGGTCTCTAAAACCCTTCATCTTAGAAAGAGGGATCCCAAATTTTTGTTGGAGACCCCAATTTCACATCACATTCGCCTTGCTGCTTCCAACAGTACCTGTACCTATTAGCAGCTACTGTACCTACTAGCAGCTGCTGTATGCTAGTAGAGTGGATGCAGGACCGTGGGTGGGTGAGTGAGCTGGTTTGTGGATGGATGTGCAGGTGGATGAGTGGGTGGTTTTGGAGGTGGGTGAGTGGCCGGGAGGTTGGATGGCTGGGTGGGCGGAGGGAGGGTGTGCAAGTGGGCGGGAGGTGGTGGTTGCGTCACCTGGGGCAGAACTTGGACAATTATGAGGTGGTGAGGAGCCTGACAGAGATAAGGTGAAGGAGGCTCAATAACACCAGCATGACTCTTCACTTGTAAAGGTCACGCTTCTAAGCCATTCTGAGACCCTTCTTACCCCTTCTCCAACTTTTCTTACCCATTCTCAAGCTCTTCTTACCCATTCTCAAACTCTTCTTACCCATTCTCACACTCTTCTTACCTATTCTCAAACTCTTCTTTCATATTCGTACCTAAAACGAGACAATATTTTGTACTTGCAATAATCTCTGTACTCTTCTAATCTCAACTGGGTTGACAGAATTCGATTTTGTTCTAGGTATCTGAAGATAAGTTAGTGCATCAGACCGTAATTTATCTTTCTCAGCAGAAAGCCTCCGCATAGACAGTTTGGTTTCATGACTTTTGCCTTCCCTTTGTACTGCCATGCATAACTGTATATACAACATGTATGCTGTGCATGTACGATAATGAGTGAATGATCACTTGCATGCTTTCATTACTTGCAAACTCTGCGTGAATGATTACTTGCAGATTTTAGAGTGATCACTTGCAAACCATAAGTACGTGACTGTAGAAATTAGTAAACTGTTTTTGTATTCAGGAGAATTAAGAGACTCTGTTGATAGAATCTGTGGCATTTTCACGTGCTCTTGATGGAGAGGAGATCAGTTATTTTGAACTCAGTTCGGCTACTTTATATTCACTGGGAAAGCATCCGTATTAATGATGGATTCTTTACGAGTCTCCTGTCTTCAAGACCGCCTCTCTTCACCCGTGCATGACAAATACCATGACCAACAGAATCACTGCCGCGTGAATGCCTGACAACCTCTGTTGTAGGTCCTCAACAGCTGCACGAAAATTACCCACGATCTCCATTGCAAGTCTTTAATGTAAAATTAGCAATGTGTGACAAAGACATTTTTTCAAAGATTTTATTAGTGAGTTATTGGTCGGCGCTACTCATCCTGTGAGCAGACATTAATAGCCCAGAGAGTAGAAAGTTCATTGGCGACATCCATCCGTAGTTGTTTCACTATAGAGGTACCATTAATGTTATAGGTATCCTTGATTTTACTGACTTTTGAAGTCATGACTACAAAGTCAGTATTATCGCATTCTTGCATTTCATTATATAAGAGAGGCAATAATATTTCACATTAAAACACACAGCTACTGTCACGGTGCTTTTGATAACAGATCGTCCCTGGAGGCCAAACTCGACTATGTTAATTTTCGTTTATAAATTCGCTTATGCAAATTTCCTCAATTAGAGGATGATGAAAGTGTTGTGTGCACGTGACAACCGATCTAGCGAGGAGGAATGGGGGAGGAGGAAGGGGAGTTGTCCCCATCCCTCCCATAAACCTAACCTCTCCTCTCCCCCCTCCTCCTCTAGAAGCAACAACCCCCCTTTTACCCCCATCTTCCCCGCAACCCCCATGTTGCCCGTGCTCACTCTTGCCTGGCCACGACCATCCGACCACGAAGGGTTCATTCCGGAGGCTGCAGGCGAGCGGGTTAATTTTTGAGCTCTAGGACCCGTGGAGGTCACTCAGGTATTTTTTGTGTTAGGGTACAAGGTACGTTCTCGTCTTAGCTCTTATCCACATGTGGGTTGTTCTGAATCTTTGGCCAAGGACGAGGAGGAGGTGGAGGTGGAGGAGGAGAAGGAGTAAGTCTCTCTAAAGCCTTCGAGGATTTACCTTTGAGTCCCGGGTCGTATCGAGGCTTTTCTGGAAGTTGGATGAAAGGAAAGGTCACTTTGAAGGCTCACTCAGTTGGAGTCTATTCTGGAGACGGCAGAAGCAGGAGAAGCTGAAGACATAACAGAAGTTGGAGGATTCATGTCCTTGCTCTTATTGAGAAGACTAGGTAAGGAAGAAAAGTATATTTGAGCACAGGTAAAAAAAAAATAAGTTTTCAGGTTTAAGGCAGATAAAGATTATTGTGGATTAGTAATTCAAAGAGAGAGAGAAAGAGAGAGAGAGAGAGAGAGAGAGAGAGAGAGAGAGAGAGAGAGAGAGAGAGAGAGAGAGAGAGAGAGAGAGAGAGAGAGAGAGAGAGAGAGAGAGAGAGGCATATGAAAACACAAGTAAACGAGTAAAAACAGAGCACAAATATAGAAAGATAAACAAAGAGAGAAGATTACTCATAAAACAGCAGCAAAACATCTTAGAAATGTTTGACATGTTGAAAAGAATTAGACATAAATCTAAATCAGTTTCCACAAAGTCTGGAAAAAATCGCTACAGCTCAAAACACACACACACACACACACACACACACACACACACACACACACACACACACACACACACACACACACACACACACACACACAACACACACACACCACACACACACACACACACACACACACACACACACACACACACACACACACACACACACACACACACACACACACACACACACACACACACACACATTCTCATTAATCTGTGGTGGTAAGAGAGCTTCTTCAGAAATTTGTATGTCTCTGTACGTACAAATAGATATAAATAACTCCGAGCCGCCGGGGATTCTTGAGAGAGTGAAAGAGATCGTCTCGACAATCCCACAAAGGTTCTGAAGATGTTGCAACTCCAAGATTCACGCATTGCTTTAAAAAAAAAAGGTAACTTCCATCCAGGTGTCTTTCGAACCATGACGCTTTACGCTGGTGTACGCTTGTCTTGGCTCTCCCTATCTTTATTGCTCTGGTTTATCTTCATTCTGTTTCTCTTTCACTCTCATTATCTCATTATGCTTCTCTACATTTATCTCTCTCTCTCTCTCTCTCTCTCTCTCTCTCTCTCTCTCTCTCTCTCTCTCTCTCTCTCTCTCTCTCTCTCTCTTCTCTCTCTCTCTCTCTCTCTCTCTCACTCTCTGATATTTCTTTGTTTTTTCGAACTGCCCTTCGAACTATCTTACCGTGACTGGAAAATGAAACATTCAACATATTACATTCAGGAACAGACTTGGGTAAAAGATTATTTCCAAGTCAACAAAGTTTTTACACTTGACAAGGTCGATTGTCTGAATTTTATCCAACCTGAATAACGACTGCACAAGTCTCGAATGTTGTATTATAAGATTATAAATTGAAAGGAAAAGATATGCGGACGCTCTCGTTCTCCTTTTCAGACACACACACACATAAACACACCAGTTCGGAACCCACACCGGGTCAAGCACGTTAAGAAATTAGAGAAAGTGCAAAGGTTTGCAAAGGGGTTAGTTCCAGAGCTAAGGAGAATGTCCTACGAAGAAAGGTTAAGGGAAATCGGCCTGACGACACTGGAGGACAGGAGGGTTAGAGGAGACATGATAACGGCATACAAAATACTGCATGGAATAGACAAGGTGGACAGAGACAGGATGTTCCAGAGAGGGGACACAGAAACAAGGAGTCACTGTAGGAACCATACATAGCTTTAAGACGAGGTAAGATAAAGCTCATGGAGCACGGAGAGAGAGGACTTAGTAGCGTTCAGTGAAGCGGCGGGGCCAGAAGCTGAGTCTTGACCCCTGCAACCACAATTAGGTGAGTACACACACACACACACACACACACACACACACACACACACACACACACACACACACACACACCACACACACACACACACACACCAGATAGAATTTAATCCAACCAAATAATAGTCGAGAATACAAAGAGTGTAAACAGCGTAGACTCTTCTGCAGCCATCACAGTCATAGCCTCTAGTACAGATGTAGTCGGGGAATCCCCTCCCAGGAAAAATGTTGGTGCCATGACAACAGATGGTGGTGTCTCTGGATTGGCTATGGAGGACTGTAGTTCAGCCCTAGGGCCAGCACAGATTAAGAATACATCCAGCACGAATTGTACCCAGCCAAAAACAAAATGGTGCAAATACTATATTTGGGGCATCTGTAAACACGGAATATCAAGGAAAACGAATGGGGCATGCAACTTTGAGCATCCCAAAAAATGTTGTGATCTCCTGTCTAAGGGAGTGTGTCGTTCTACCTCTTGCAAATACTTCCGCCCGGAGATGTGTCAGTCTTCAGTCCTTGAAAACAATGTTACAATACCAATTGCACTGCATATCATCTAAAAGGGACCAGGAGGCACACACCCCATACAACACTTCATAGTAACTATGGTAGCTATGACAACACCCCAAGTGATTTTTTAGGGGTAGGAAACGAAGAAAGAAAATGGAAAGAGATAACCAAAATAGTCCACCACCTTGGAGCCTTGTTGGACTGGAGGCACAGCCAGTGGCACCTCCGGGCTCACAGCTATTGATGCCACAACAAAATCCCCCCAACAAACATACAACACAACCTCATTTATATTTGATAATATACAGGGCCTTAAGCCATCCACAAACAACAAAATACCTTTCATTAGTGGACTTCTAGAGGAGTCAAATTCACTGTTTGCAGCTTTCACAGAGACCCACGCAAAAGATTACTTTGACAGTGAAATATGGATACCTGGATACAACCTTTTCCAATGCGACAGAAAGAACAGGCAACAAGGGGGGGTTGGCCTGTATGTCAAAGAGTCGCTCATTTGCACAGAGATACTGAACACCACAAATGATGTAGTTGAAGTTCTGACAATAAAAATCGAGAACCAAAACTTAGTCATTGTACTTGTATATAAGCCACAGGATGCAACTTCCCAACAGTTCAAAGAACAACTGTCAAAAATCGACTCCTGTCTGGACAACTTTCCAGCCCCATCCCCAAACATCTTACTGCTTGGTGACTTCAATCTAAGACACACAAAATGGAAGAAAGTAGCAAATAATGTCGTAGCAGAAATAATCCCTGGAGGTAGCTCAGATGAAAGGTCACACACGCAGGAGCTGCTGAATTTCTGCAACAAACACACCCTAAGTCAGCAAATAGGGGAGCCAACAAAACTGGAAAACACACTGGACCTTATTTTCACAAATAATGAGGACCTGGTAAGGAATATAACAATATCAAAAACAACAAATTCTGATCACAATCTAATCGAAGTCCAGACTTGCATGCACAGGAGTACTGATTGGCACAATGCATTCAGTTATGAGGGTACCTTTACCAAATTCAACTTCAACAACAAGAACATCATCTGGGATCAGGCAAACTATACCCTAAATAAAACATGCTGGGAGGATATCTTAAATTACTTGGACCCTAACCAATGCCTCGAAAAGATCACCCTCCTGGTAGTTGAAGTATGTTCAAGGTATATTCCTATAAGACAAAAGAAAAGAAGAAGCAAACTGGAGAGAGAGAGAGAGACGCTCCCTCTACAGGAGAAGACGAAGAATCATTGAGCTCCTCAAGAATACCAGATTATCTGATACACGGAAGGTAGTGCTAACCAGGGAAGTGGAAAATATTGAGCTGAAGTTAAAGGACTCATACAGGATCCAGGATAGACAAGAGGAGCTAAAAGCGATTAATGAACCTGAAAGAAATTCGAAATATTTCTTTTCATACGCCAAAAACAAGTCAAAAACCACTTCTAGTATAGGGCCCCTGCTCAGACAAGATGGATCCTACACTGACGACAACAAAGAAATGAGCTAGATACTGAAATTGCAGTATGACTCAGTGTTCAGTGAGCCACTAACCAGTTTAAAGATAGATGATCCAAACAATTTTTTCATGAATGAGCCTCAAAACCCTGCCATTGTAGGCCAAATTTATGACATAACTCTAACTTCACTAGACTTCGAGGAAGCCATCGACGACATGCCCATGCACTCAGCCCCAGGCCCAGACTCGTGGAACTCGGTGTTCATTAAAAACTGCAAGAAACCCCTCTCAAGGGCCCTAAGTATGCTATGGAGAAGGAGCTTAGACACAGGCGAGATTCCACAGTCACTAAAAACAACAGATATAGCCCCACTCCATAAAGGTGGCAGCAAAGCAGTAGCTAAGAACTATAGACCAATAGCTTTAACGTCCCACATCATAAAAATCTTTGAAAGAGTTCTAAGAAGCAGGATAGCAAACCACCTAGACTCCCAAAAATTGCACAACCCAGGGCAACATGGTTTCAGAGGAGGTCGTTCCTGCCTTTCACAACTGCTTGACCACTATGATGTGGTCCTAGATGCACTGGAAAACAAACAGAATGCAGATGTAGTATACACAGACTTTGCAAAAGTCTTTGACAAGTGCGACCATGGTGTAATAGCACACAAAATGCGTGCTAAAGGGATAACCGACAAAGTAGGCAGATGGATCTTCAACTTTCTAACCAATCGCACACAAAGAGTAGTGGTAAACAGAGTTAAATCAGATGCTGCCATAGTGAAGAGCTCTGTCCCACAAGGCACAGTACTCGCACCTATCCTGTTCCTTATTCTCATATCAGACATAGACAGAGATGTAAACCACAGCGCTGTATCATCTTTTGCAGACGATACTAGGATCTCATGAGAGTGTCATCCATTGAGGACACTGTTAACCTCCAAGAAGATATAAACCAAGTTTTCCAATGGGCAATATAGAACAATATGATGTTCAATGAAGACAAATTCCAACTACTCCGTTATGGAAAACTGGAAGAAATAATAACTAGAACTGAGTGTACTACAAACTCCAATCACACAATAGAGAGGAAAAGTAATGTGAGAGACCTGGGAGTGGTAATGTCAGAGGATCTCACCTTCAAGGATCACAACAATGCCACTATCACATCTGCTAGGAAACTGATAGGATGGATAATGAGAACATTCGAGACAAGAGATGCTAAGCCAATGATGATCCTTTTTAAATCACTTATTCTTTCTAGGCTGGAATACTGCTGTACATTAACATCCCCATTCAAGGCAGGTGAAATTGCAGAGCTAGAGAATGTACAGAGAACCTTTACTGCACGTATAAGTTCCATCAAACACCTTAACTACTGGGAGCGCCTGGAAGCACTTGACTTGTACTCACTAGAGCGCAGGCGAGAGAGATATATCATAATCTACACCTGGAAGATTCTGGAGGGACTCTTCCCTAATATGCACACAGCAATCACTCCATACGAAAGCAAAAGACTTGGCAGGCGATGCAACATACCCCCAGTGAAAAGTAGGAGCGTCACTGATACACTAAGAGAAAACACAATAAGTATCCGGGGCCCAAGACTGCTCAACAGCCTCCCACCAGCAATAAGGGGCATTACGGGAAGACCCCTGGTTGTCTTCAAGAGGGAGCTGGACAGATACCTAAAGACGGTGCCGGATCAGCCGGGCTGTGGTTCGTACGTTGGATTACGTGCGGCCAGCAGTAACAGCCTCGTTGATCAGGCCCTGATCCACCGGGAGGCCTGGTCGTGGACCGGGCCGCGTGGACGTTGATCCCCGGAATACCCTCCAGGTAGACTCCAGTTAGTAGCGTACTACATACAATGAGAAGATATGTTCACTAGTTTAAAATAAACAAACATAGGTGCTAACTGCTAGCAACACACCAAACATATCTCCAGAAAAACAAAAGAGCCAACTAAAGTCGGCAGAGAGCGTATTATTTCCAGACATAAGGCTCATCTTAAAGAATTTAAAGGAAGAATATTTAAGATGCTGTATGCAATATATGTCCGACCAATTATAGACTGGGAGGCACCGACGTGGCGTCAACACATAATAAAACACTTAGAATATTGGGAAAGTTCAAAGACTTGCCACAAAACTGGTACCGGAACTGAGTATCAGAATTTGCGAAGCAAGATTGCAATAATTTGAATTCATGACGGATATATCCAGATATAGTCAGCCAGTATTATATTAGGAGAAAGTCGAAGAACAGAAGCTTAAAACCCCAACAAGCAAAACTGTGTTAATGGGTTTTGAACCTCAGGAAGGGATAGAAGGAAAAAGGGGAGAAGCGGGAAGGAAAGAAAGAACGGGGACCGGTGGTAAGAGATTAAGGAATGGGTGTTGTCACGGAGAAATGGAACGGAAGGGTGGTGGGAAGGAACAGGAAAGGGAGGTGGAAGGAACAGGACAGAGTAGTGGAAGGAACAGGGAAGGGTGGTGGGAAGGAGAGAAGGATGGTGACTAAGGTGTATTAGGTAACCTGACCATCTATCTGCTTCTTCCAGTGAGCCACCCGACCGTGTCAATGTTTACACTCCCTACACCTAACAATGCAACCTTTATCTACCGTTGTTATTTCAACTAAAATTCTCAGTAAAGGCTTAAAACAAATATATGAATATAAACTGAAATGATATCGCATTTGTTATTAAGAATTATTATTTTAACATACTTCTCAAACAATGGTAATTGTTAAAGATTAAACATATTAAAAAGTTACTAATACGCTTACGAAAACAAAATCCAATTTCATATTAGATTAAAGTAAAGTAATAATGATAATTATTTTCAGCAAGCATTAACGCATTTTAAAGGTAGAAAGGTGAACTAGCCTCTACTTAACCGTGATGTTCTTATCGCATCATTATCAAATAATCCATGTCAAACACACGAGCTCAAACGAACTAGAACAGCCAAAGATCCACAAGTGTTATTTGGAATCTAAAAACACGTGGATTATTCACTTTATGTTTAGGGAAAACACTTCACAGATAGGCGCTATACAGAGCAATATGGGAATAGAAGACAATCATTCTCGATCCAAGGAGGAGGAAAAGGGCATGTCTAAGCCCTCGCATCAATAGTCCCTCACCGGCATCAAATAACCTCTCTCGAGGGAAGCAAAACGTGGAATGTGGGTTAGATAGAAACTAGTGTCCAGACCAGACCTTGATTCACCAGACGGTTTGGTCTGGGACCGGGCCTTGAGGGCGTTCAACCCTGGAATAATCCTTCGGGTATCCTTCAGGTAATGTTATTCACTGGTTTATATTATTTTAAACACTCAATTGGCTCAATGTATTGTGTGTGGGATCTAGCTCAAGGGCGCGAGATAGAACGTACACAGCTACTCTTTCATTCACTCACTTACTATATATATCTAATATATATATATACATAATATATATATATATATATAATATATATATATATATATATATATATATATATATATATATATATATATATATATATAAATATATACATACATATATATATATATAATATATAATATATATATATAATAATATATATATATATATATATATATATATATATATAATATATATATATATATATGGGGTGGTAGGGGAAGTGGAATATTCAAATGGCTTCAGGAAGAAATCCAAATATTCTTCCTTGAAGCCTTTTTATCCACTTCTCCGAGGCTATGGGTCCCACAATTTACACCAGAGGTGGACCCCATCATATATAATATATATATATATATTATATATAATATATATATATATATATATATATATATATATATATATATATATATATATATATAATATATATATATATATATATATACGTATACTTGTGTGTGTGTGTGTGCGTACTCACCTAATTGTTGTTGTATTGGTCGAGACTCAGCTCCTGGCCCCGCCTCTTCACTGGACGCTACTAGGTCCTCTCTCTCCCTGCTTATGAGCTTTATCATATCTCATCTTAAAGCTATGTATGGTTCCTGCCTCCACTACTTCACTTGCTAGACTTTTCCATTTCCTGACAACTCTATGACTGAAGAAATACTTTCTAACATCCCTTTGACTCGTCTGAGTCATCAGCTTCCAATTGTGACCCCTTGTTTCTGTGTCCCCTCTCTGGAACATCCTGTCTCTGTCCACCTTATCTATTCCACGCAGTAATTTGTATGTCGTTATCATGTCTCCCCTAACTCTTCTGTCCTCCAGTTTTGTCAGGCCGATTTCCCTCAACCTTTCTTCGTAGGACATTCCCCTGAGCTCCGGAACTAACCTCGTTGCAAACCTTTGCACTTTCTTTAATTTCTTGACGTGCCTGACCAGTTGTGGGTTCCAGGCTGGTGCTGCATACTCCAGTATCGGCCTGACATACACGGTGTATAGTGTCTTGAACGATTACTTACTAAGGTATCAGAACACTGTTCTCAGGTTTGCCAGGCGCCCACATGCTGCAGCAGTTATCTGGTTGATGTGTGCTTCCGGAGACATGCTCGGTGTTATACTCACCGCAAGATCTTTCTCCATGAGTGAGATTTGCAGTCTCTGTCCACTCAGCCTATTCTCTGTCTGCGGTCTTCTTTGCCCTTCCCCGGGATTGAATTCGAGAAGCCAGTTGCTGGACCACGTGTTCAGCCTGTCCAGGTCTCTTTGTAGTCCTGCCTGATCCTCATCTGATTTAATTTTCCTCATTAACTTAACATAATCTGCGAACAGGTACACTTCTGAGTCTATCCCTTCCATCATATCATTCACATATACCAAAAATAGCACTGGTCCTAGGAGTGACCCCTGTGGGACCCCGCTCGTCACAGGAGCCCACTGTGATACCTCATCACGCGCTCGCGCGCGCTCGTGTGTGTGTATGTGTGTGTGTGTGTGCGCGTGTGTGTGTGTGTGTGTGTGTGTGTGTGTGTGTGTGTGTTGTGTGTGTGTGTGTGTGTGTGTGTGTGGTGTGTGTGTGTGTGTGTGTGTGTGAGTGTGTGTGTGTAAGTGTGTGTTTGAGTGTTAGTGCATCGGGTGACAAAAGTATAGTGAGTGTCATACTGCATCAGCAGAAGTGACACTTTAACATTGTCGCATTTAATTAAAGTTGATGCGATGTATGGTAATAGAACTCTTCCCTTCTCCACCCCCATCACCATCATTATCCCTTTTCCACTACCCTACTACCCTTTTTTTCCATCTTCCTCCCCATCCCTCAAGAATTTTTTTAATAAAAAATCTTGCTTTCAATCTCTCTCTCTTCTCTCTCTCTCTCTCTCTTATTATATATATATATATATATATATATTATATATATATATATATATATATATATATATATATATATAATATATATATATATATATATATATATATATATATAATATATTATATATATATATCTCTACTTATTCATTGATATAAGATAATTATCTTACATCAGTGAAGATTAATATTAGGAAAGTGAACAAACGATATGGTAATTTAGTACAAACATTAACAGAAAAAGTGGATAAGAAGCAGTCCTGATTAGGGTGTACCACAGCACTTAATCGAATCATAGTGGCGGGTCCCAAGAGCTAGAGTTCAACCCTTGCAAGGACAACCGTGTGAGTGCAAGGCAGGCTTCAGGGCGCACCACAATCTGCTCATACCTGTTTGAGATTCCTTCCAGCAGAGTTGATATGACTGCTTAGCTCATGTCATCACCGAGACACAAGACAGAGGGACACAACAACGCCAGTGTGTGCATCAACACACCCCTGGTAAACATATCTGTGTGTACCATCTATGAACAACCACCTGCGGTATATATGCTTGTGTACATGTATATGCACCTGCGATGTGCATGTGTGCACAGTCTTGTGGAGCACATGCCTACTGTATGTGTAGGCGCAGCTATGGTGTTCGTTCCTGTAAATACATATCTGCACTGCACAAAACTGTTCTCATAATTGTGTACACTCTTTTGTGTGCTAATACCTGTTTATGCCTGTGTATACACATGAATGGTACACAGCCTCATATTCAACTACATTTCACCTATCTATGGCACAGGTGTGTACGAGGTATAAAGGTATGCACCTATATACCTCGTACACACCTATGTTACACCTGCGTTAAAAACACACCTGCGTTACACACACCTGTGTTATACACACCTGTGTTGTTCATTCCTGTGTTACTCTGTTTACACTCACCTATGGTACGCACACAACTATGGTACACACACAACTATGGTACACACACAACTATGGTTCACATACCTGTGGGCTCTTTTCTAATGGGTCTCATTAAACCGGCATTTTGAGGTCAACACTGTTGTAAATCCTGACCTTGCACTTGTACCTGTCAGCCTTATAACATTCCCTACCTTTCTTTTTTGTGTTCCTAGTCTTTTACTCCATCCCTCCCATCTGTCTCCTTCCTAACTCATTTTCCTCTTCCCTTCCATTTGCAACTCTCTCTCTCTCTCTCTCTCTCTCTCTCTCTCTCTCCTCTCTCTCTCCTCTCCTCTCTCTCTCTCTCTCTCTCCTCTCTCTCTCTTCTCTCTCTCTCTCTCTCCCTCCTCTCTCTCTCTCTCTCTATGTTTCTCCCTCCTCCCTCATCTCTGCTTCCCTCTTTCCCATCTCCCTCCCTGCCTCCCTCTCCCTGCCCCATCCCTCCCTCCCTCCTTAACTCATTTCCTGCCTCCCTTCCCTCTGCCTCCCACCCTCCCACACTTCCTTCCTAACTCATTTTCTCCCTCCCTCCCCTCTGCCTCCCTCCTTTGCTATCTGTCTGACTCAGTGACACTCTGACCTTGTGGGTACGGCCGTTGACTTGTTTTTTTTTTTCCTACGAGACTTGCAGATTACGACTGGCTTGGATGGGTTGGGTTTTCCAGCTCCCATGAGCTCAAACGCGTCGGTGGCAGTTCGATGGAGTTATGGGACGATAAGAAACTAGTGCAATGGTCCAATAGGCTGATTGTAAAGTGGTAAAATAGTATGATAGTAAACTACCTGGGGATGGTTCTGTTTATAACAGGAAATGGTGGACCATATTTGCGTGTCTGGGTATATTATTGTCCGACTGCTTCATCATGCTGTGCTTCTACTAGCAGTGCATTCAGTGACCACGAGCGGCTGAGCACCATACATTGCTAGTTCTGATACAGCCAGGGAGGTTAGCAACATAAATTCGAATACTGGTTTCAGAAGGTTGTGTATGTGTGTGTGTGTGTGTGTGTGTGTGTGTGTGTGTGTGTGTGTGTGTGTGTGTGTACTCACCTAATTGTAGTTGCAGGGGTCGAGACTCAGCTCCTGGCCCCGCCTCTTCATTGAATGATACTAGGTCCTCTAATCCCTGCTCCATGAGCTTTATCATACCTCTACTTAAAGCTATGTATGGTTCCTGCCTCCACTACTTCGCTCGCCAGACTATTCCACTTGGTGGGATGGAACTACAGGCGCATTTTGCTGGGACCAGGTCTGCCAGCCTGTCCTGATCCCTTTGTTAGTCTGCCTTGTCTTCGATAGAGTTTTCCTCTCAACTTCACGTCATCTGCAAAACAGGGGACACCTCAGAGTATATTCCTTCCGTCATGTCGTTCAACAAAAAATACCAGAAACAGCAACTGGGTACTGGATGACCCCTGTGGGACCCCGTGGTACAGGTGACCACTCGAAACCTAGCCACGTTCCATGACCTCGCTGCTGTCTTTCCCTGACAAGTATTCCCTGATCCATTGTAGTTGCCTTCCATGTTATCCCTGCTTGTTCCTCCAGTAGTATTGCACCAATCTCTTGTGTGAACTGTGTCAAACGCTCTTGCTGTTCCAAGAATATGCAATCCACCACCCTCTCTCTCTTGTCTTCCTGCTAGTCAAACCATGTCAGAGAACTCCAGAGGTTTGTGACACAGGATTTCCGTACCTGAAAACAAATAAATTATACAAAAAAAAAATAAATACCTTGTTGACTGCTGTTGATGAGATCATTCCTTTTAGGTGTGCCACCACTCTTCGCCTGATAATCTTCTCATGATTCTGCATACTATACATGTCAGTGTCAACTGGTCTGTAGTTTAAGGCTTCTGTCTGTCTCCTTTTTTAAAAGATTGGGACTACATTTGCTGTCTTCCATGCACTGGCACATCTCTCTGATTCGATAGATGTTTGAATCTTGTTGTTAGGGTACACATAGCACCGTGCTCCCCCTCTCTCAATACCCATTGGAGAGTGTTATCTGGCCCCATTGCCTTTGAGTTATCTAGCTCACTTCCAGAAGTTCTCTTCACTTTTTTCCTCGGTTGTGGCACGTGGTCCAGACATGGTGGTTGTGTGCCCCACCTCTCCGTCTTTTCTGGGAGCCCCTACTGCTCCTCCTTTGTGAACACTTCTTTGAATCTCTCTTGATTCCTCACATACTTCACGGTCATTTCTTGTTGTCCTCCTCTTCCTTCTTAGCCTGATTACCTGGTTCCTTGGACTGTTGTTTTCTCCTGATGTGGGCTGTACATAAGTTTCGGGTCAGATTTGGCTTTTGCTGCTATGTCATTTTCATATTGTCTTTGCGGCCTCCCTTCTTATCTGTGCTTATTTGTTTATGCTGCTACGATTGCTCTCTTATCTCCTGGGTTCTTTTGCCATTCTATTTTTCTTCCATTCCCTAGCACACTTGGTTTTTGCCTCCCTGCATCTTTGGGTAAACCATGGGCTCATCCTGGCTTTTTCAATATTCCTGTTACTTGGGCTGTGACAAACCTCTCCGCAGCCTCCTTTGCATTTTGTTGCTCCATATTCCATCATCTCATTACTGGCTTCCCTGCAGTTCTCTGTCCCACTGAACCCATTCAGGAAGTCCTCATTCTGTGTTATCCCCTTCTTGTAGTTGGCTTCCATTCGTCCGGGCCTTCCTGCTTCTCCTCCACTTGTCAGCTCTACTGTGATTTGAGTTTAAAACCCAATGGTCACTGGCTTATGTGGTCTTTCATTATGTGATGTCCTTGATATTTGCACTACTCAAGGTGAATAATTGTCAGCCTTGCTGCTTATGCTCTCCTCTCTCTCTTGTAGCGTCCCTTACGTGTTGGTACATGAAGTTTTCCAGTAAAGCCTCCCTCATCTTAGCCTCCATGTATCTTGGCCCCCATGCGGGCCCATGTTCTCCAATCTGATCTCTGGTGGTTAAAAGTCTCCCATGTTCAGGAGCTTTGCCCTGCATTCATGAGCTTTCTGGCACTGTCTGGACATACTTTCCAGCCCCCTCCCCAAACATCTTACTGCTTGTGACGTCATCTAAGACACACAAAATGGAAACATAGTAGCAAATAAGTAGTAGCAGAAAAATAATTCTGAGGGTAGCTCAGATGAAAGGTCACACACGCAGGAGCTGCTGACTTTCTGAACAAACACACCCTAAGTCAGCAAGGGGAGCCAACAAAACTGGAAAAACACACCTGGACCTTATTTTCACAAAAATAATGAGGACCTGGTAAGGAACTATAACAATGTCAAAAACAACAAATTCTGATTCACAATCTAATCGAAGTCCAGTCTTGCATGGCACAGGAGTATGAAATTGGAACAATGCATTCAGTTTTGAGGGTTACTTTACCAAATTTCAACTTCAACAACAAGAACATTCATCTGGGATAGGCAAAAAATACTATACCCTAAATAAATACATGTGGAGGATATCTTAAATTACTTGGACCTAACAATGCCTCGAAAAGAAGATCACCCTCCTGGCGTAGTTTGAAGTAAGTTCAAGGTATTCTTTCCTATAAGACAAAAGAAAAGAAAGAAGAAACTGGAAGGAGAGAGAGAGAGACGCTCCTCCTACAGGAGAAGACGAAGAATCATTGAGCTACTCAAGATTACAGATTATCTGATACACGGAAGGTGTGCTAACTGGGAAGTGGAAAAATATTGAGTGATTGGTTAAAGGACTCATACAGGATCCAGGATAGACAAAGAGGGCTAAAAAGCGAGTAATGAACATGAAAAGAGAGAAAGAAAGAAATTCGTTATATTTCTTTTCATACGCCAAAAACAAGTCAAAAACCACTGCTAGTATGGGCCCCTGCTCAGCGACAAGATGGATTTCCTAACACTGACGACAACAAAGAAATGGGAGCTAGATACTGAAATTGCAGTATGAGTCAGGGTCAGTTGAGCACTAACCAGTTTAAAGATGATGATCCGAAACAATGTTTTCATGAATGAGCCTCAAAAACCCTGCCTTTGTAGAGCCCAATTTATGACTAACTCTAACTTCACTAGATTCGAGGAAAGCCATCGAGGACATGCCCATGCACTCAGCCCCCAGGCCCAGACTCGTTGGAACTCGGTGTGTTCATTAAAAACTGCAAAGAAACCCTCTCAAGGGGCCCTAAGTATGCATGGAGAAGGAGCTTAGACACAGGCGAGATTCCACAGTCACTTAAAAACAACAAGATATAGCCCCACTCCATAAAGGTGGCAGCAAAGCAGTAGTAAGAAATATAGACCAAAGCGTTAAAGTCCCCATCATAAAAATCTTTGAAAGAGATTTCTAAGAGCAGGATAGCAAAACCACATAGGACTCCAAAAAAATGCACAAACCCAGGGCAAACATGGTTTTCAGAGCGAGGTTTTCCTGCCTTCACAACTGCTTGACCACTTGATGATGGTCCTAGATGACTGGAAAAAAAACAGAATGCAGATGTTGAATACAACAGGACTTTGCCAAAGTCTTTGACAAGAGCGACCATGGGGTGTAATAGGCAACAAAATGCGTGCTAAGGGATAACCGACAAAGTAGGCAGATGGATCTTCAACTTTCTAACAATCGCACACAAAGTGTGTGGTAAACAGAGTTAAATCGATGCTGCCATAGTTGAAAGAGCTCTGTCCCACAAGGCCACAGTACTTCGCACCCTATTCCTGTTCCTTATTTCATATCAGACATAGACAGGAGATGTAAACCACAGCGTCCGCCTTGTATCATTCTTTTAGCAGACGATACTAGGATCTCCATGAGAGTGAGTGTCATCCATTGAGGACACGTTAAAACCTCCAAGAAGATTATAAACCAAGTTTTCAAATGGGCGATATAGAACAATATGATGTTCAATTGAAAGACAAATCTCCAACTACTCCGTTATGGAAAAAATGGAAGGAAAATAATAAATAGAAATGAGGGTACTACAAAACTCCAATAACACCAATAGAGAGGGAAAATGTAATGTGTGAGGACTGGGAGTGGTAATGTCGAGGACTCTCACCTGCAACCGGATCATCAACGATGCCACTATCCAATCTGTAGGAAACTGATAGGATGGATAATGAGAAACATTCGAGACATGAGATGCTAAGCCAATGATGATCCCTTTTTAAACCACTTTTCTTTCTAGGCTGGATACTGCTGTAATAACATCCCCATCAAGGCAGGGTGAAATTGCAGAGCTAGTGAATGTACAGAGAACCTTACTGCTCGTATAGTTCCATCAAACACTTACCTACTGGGAGCGCCTGGAAGCATTGAAACTTTGTATCACTAGAGCGCAGGCGAGAGAGAGAGATATATATCATAATCTACACTGGAAGAGATTCTGGAGGGCTCTTCCCAATAGGCATGCAAACAGCAATCACTCCATACGAAAGCAAAAGACTTGGCAGGCGAGTGCAACATACCCCCAGTGAAAAGTAGGAGCGTCACTGATACACTAAGAGAAAAAACACAATGAGAATCCCGGGGCCCAAGACTGCTCACAGCCTCCCACAGCAATAAGGGGCATTACGGGGAAGACCCTGGTTGGTCTTCAAGAGGGAGCTGGACAGATACCTAATGACGGTGCCGGATCAGCCGGGCTGTGGTTCGTACGTTGGATTTACCGTGCGGCCAGCAGTAACAGCCTCGTTGATCAGGCCAGAACACCGGGAGGCCTGGTCGGGGACCGGCGGTGGACGTTGATCCCGGAATACCTCCAGGTGGACTCCAGTTAGTAGCGTTACTACATTACAATGAGCAGATATGTTCACTAGTTTAAAATAAACAAATCATAGGTGCTTAACTGCTGAGCAACACACCAACATATCTCCAGGAAAACAAAAGAGCAATAATGTCGGGCAGAGAGCGTATTATTTCCAGACATAAGGGCTCATCTTAAAGAATTTAAAGGAGAAATATTTAAGATGCTGTATGCAATATATGTTCCGACCAATTATAGACTGAGGAGGCACCGACGTGGCGTTCAAACATAATAAAACACTTAGAATATTGGGAAAGTTCAAAGACTTGCACAAAAACTGGTACCGGAACTGAGTCGATCAGAATTTTGCGAAGCAAGATTTGCAATTAATTTGAATTCATGAGGATATATCAGATTATAAGTCAGCCGTATTATTTTATTAGGAGAAAGTCGAAAGAACAGAAGCTTAAAACCCCAACAGCAAAATGTGTTAATGGGTTTTTAAACCTCAGGAAGGGATAGAAGGGAAAAAAGGGGGAGAAGCGGGATGAAAGAAAGAACGGGGACCGGTGGTAAGAGAATTAAGGAATGGGTGTTGTCAAGGAGATATGGAACGGAAGGGGGTGGTGGGAAGGAACAGGAAAGGGAGGTGGAAGAGGAAAAACAAGACAGAGTTAGTGGAAGAACAGGGAGGGTTGGTGGGTAGGAGGAGAAGGATGGTGACTAAGTAGGTGTGTATTAGGTAACTGAACCATCTATCTGCTTTTTCCGTGAGCACCGACCGTGTAATGTTTACACTCCCTAACTAACCATGCAACCTTTATTTCTCTACCGTTGTTATTTCAACTAAAATTTCAGTAAGGCTTAAAACAAATATATGAAATTTATAAACTGAATGATAATCGCATTTGTTTATTAAGAATTATTATTTTAACCATACTTCTCAAACAATGGGTATTTGGTTAAAGATTAAACATATTTAATAAGTTACTAATACGCTTACGAAAACAAAATCCAAATTTCAATATTAGATTAAAGTAAGTATAATGATATTATTTTCTGCAAGCATTAACGCATTTTAAAGGTAGAAAGTGAATAGCCTCTACTTAACCGTGATGGTCTTATCGCATCCTTATCAAATATCCATGTCAAACAACGAGTCAAACGAAATAGAACAGCAAAGATCCACAAGGTTATTTTGGAAATCTAAAAACACGTGGATTTATTCACTTTATGTTTAGGGGAAACACTTCACAGATAGGCGCTATACAGAGGCCAATATGGGAATAGAAGACAATCATTCTCGATCCAAGGAGGTGGAAAAAGGGCATGTCTAGCCCTGCATCAATAGTCCCTCACCTGCATCAAATAACCTCTCTCGGGGGAAGCAATACGTGGGAAATGTGGGTTTAGATAGAAAACTAGTGTCCAGACCGACCTTGATTCACCAGACGGTTTGGTATCTGGGTACGGGACTGGAGGGGCGTTCAACCCTGGAATAATCCTTCGGGTATCCTCAGGTAATGTTATTCATGGTTGATATTATTTTGAACCACTCAATGGGCTCAATGTATGTGATTGGGAGGATCTAGCTCAAGGGCGCCGCGAGATTTTAGCACGTACACGCTACTCTTTCATTCACTCACTTACTTTAGAATATCTATATATATATATCCATAATATATATATATATTATTTATATATATATATATATATATATATAATAATATATTTTATATATATATTTATAAAATTACTTACATTATATATATATATATATAATATATATATATATATATAGATATATATATATATATATTTATATATATATATATATATTTTTATATGGGGTGGTAGGGGGAAGTGGTTTATTCAATATGGCTTCAGGAAGAAATCCAAAATTCTTCCTTGATGCCTTTTTATCACTTCTCGAGGGCTATGGGTTCCCAAAATTTACACCAGAGGTGGACCCCATCATATATATATATATATATTTATTTAATATAGATGATATATATATATTATTATATATTATATATCTATATATATATTATATATATATATATATTAGATATATAAGTATATTGTGTGTTGGTGTGTTGAGCGTTACTCAACTTATTGGTGTTGTATTGGTCGAGACTCAGCTCCTGGCCCCGCCTCGCAATGGACGCGCTATAGGTCCTCTCTCTCCCTGCTATGAGCTTTATCATATCTCATCTTAAAAGCTATGGGATGGTTCCTAGCTCCACTACTTCACTTGCTAGACTTTTCCATTTCCTGACAACTCGATGTCTGAAGGAAATACTTTCTAACATCCTTTGGACTATCTGAGTCATCAGCTCCAATTGTGACCCCTTGTTTCTGTGTCCCCTCTCTGGACATCCTGTCTCTGTCCACCTTATCTCTATTCCACGCAGTAATTTGTATGTCGTTATCATGTATCCCCTAACTCTTCGGTCCTCCGTTTTGTCAGGCCGATTTCCATCAACCTTCTTCGTAGGACATTCCCCTGAGACTCCGGAAACTACCTCGTTGCAAACCTTTGCACTTTCTTTAATTTCTAGAAGTGCCCTGACCAGTGTTGTTGGGTTTCCAGGCGGGGCTGCATACTCCAGTATCGGGCTGACATACAACGGTGTATAGTGTCTTGAACGATTACTTATAAGGTTATCAGAACACTGTTCTTAGGTTTGCAGGCGCCCAATGCTGCAGCAGTTATCTGGTTGATGTGTGCTTCGAGACTATGCTTCGGTGTTATACTCACCGCATGATCTTTCTCCATGAGTGTGATTGCAGTCTCTGTCCACTCAGCATATTCTCTGTCTGCGGTCTTCTTTGCCCCTTCCCGGGATTGAATTCGAGAACGCCAGTTGCTGGACCACGTGTTCAGCCCTTGTCCAGGTCTCTTTGTTGTCCTGCCTGAATTCCTCATCTGATTTAATGTCATCATTAATTAACATAATCTGGCGAAACAGGTTCACTTCTGAGTCTATCCCTTCCATCATATCATTCACATATACCAAAAATAGCACTGGTCCTTAGGAATGTGACCCTGTGGGACCCCGCTCGTCACAGGAGGCCCACTGTGATACCTCATCACCGCGCTCGCGACGCGCTCGTGTGTGTGTATGTGGTGTGTGTGTGCGCGTGTGTGGTGATGTGTGTGTTGTTGTGTTGTTGTGTGTGTGGTGTGTGTGGGTGTGTGTGTGTGTGTGTGTGTGTGTGTGGTTGTGTGTATGTGTTGTTGTGTGTGTGTGTGAGTGTGTGATTGTAGTGTGTGTTTGTGTGTTAGTGCATCGGGTGACAAAAGTATAGTGAGTGTCATTACTGATGCATCAGCAGAAGCGACACTTTAAACATTGGCGCCATTTAATTAAAGTTGATGCGAATGTATGGTATAGAACTCTTCCTTCTCCACCCCCATCACCATCATTATCCCTTTTCCACTACTACTACCCTTTTTTATCCATCTTCCTCCCCATCCTCAAGGAATTTTTTTTTTTTTTTTTTTTTTTTTTTTATTAAAAAAATCTTGCTTTCAATCTCTCTCTCTTTCTCTCTCTCTTCTTTATATATCTATATTATATTATATATTATATATAATATATATATATATATATATATATATATATAATATATATATATATATATTATTTATATTATATAAAATATATATATATATATTATATATATATATATATATATATATATATATATATATATATATATATAATATATATATATATAAATAGTCTCTACTTTATTCATTGATATAAGATAATTTATCTTTACATAAGTGAAGATTAATATTAGGAAAGTTGAACAAACCGATATGGTAATTTAGTACAACATTAACAGAAAAAAGAGGATTAAGAAGCGTCTGATTATTAGGGTTTGTACCACAGCACTAATCGAATCATGTGGCGGAGTCCCAAGAGCTAGAGTTCATCCCTTGAAGGACAACCGTGTGAGTTTGCATCCAAGGAGGTTCAGCGCGCACCACAATCTCTCATACTGTTTTGAGATTCCTTCCAGCAGAGTTGATATGACTGCTTAGCTCATGTTCATCACCGAGACACAAGACAGAGGGACACAACGAACGCCAGTGTTGTGCCTCTACACACACCTGGTAAACATATCTGTGTGTACCATCTATGACAACCCACCTGCGGTTTATATGCTTG
>NC_069411.1:36866293-36871293 GCF_026875155.1 Cherax quadricarinatus | reverse complement strand
CGCTTCCTCACTCCTCAAGATGTTATTCCTCCTAGCCCTAATACCGAAATCACAGCTTCCTATCTTCATCATCATTTTACATTCTCAAATATATTCCTTCCATCTTCCAAACTCTACTCTCCATTTATAAATCTCCCCCCCTTCTTTTCCCTATTTTTAACTGACAAATAAATTTGTTCTCTAGGTTTCTTACTTGTTATCTCACTCCAAAACTTTTTCTTATATCTCAGCAAAATTTGTTGATAACATCTCACCCACTCTTTCATTTGCTCTTTTTTACATTGCTTCAAAACCACTCTCTTAACCTCTCTCTTTTTCTCCATATACTCTTCCTCCTGGCATCACGTCTACTTTGTAAAACTGTCATATGCTAACTTTTTCTCCTTACTACTCTCTTACATCAGCATCTCCACCAAATCGCTCCTTTCCCTCTGGCCCAACCACTTTCCTTGTAAACCACAAACTTATGCTGAACACTCTAACACGACATTTTAAACCTACCATACCTCTTCGACCCATTGCCTATGCTTCTTAGCCATCTATTCAATAGATGTTTATATCTTACCCTAACTGCCTCTCTTTAGTTTATAACCTTCACCTCTCTCTTCCCTGATGCTTCTATTCTACTGTATCCCATCTACCTTTTACTCTCAGTGTAGCTACAAATGAAAGTGATCTGATATATCTGTGGCCTCTATAAAACATGTACATCTGAAGTCTACTCAAACAGTACTTTATCTACCAATCATAATCCCAACATATACTGTCTTTTCGCCCTACATCATATTCGTGTTTACTTATTTTTCCTCTTTTTCCTTAAAATATGTATTACCTATAACTAAACCCCTTCTATACAAGGTTCAATCAAAGGCTCCCATTATCATTTACACTGGCACCTCAAACTTACTACCAACCCTCTCTAAAAGGTTCTATACTTTAGCATTCAAGTACCCTACCACAATTACTCGCTCACTTGGTTCAAAGGCTCCTCTACATTCAATCTAAACATCTCCAAAATCTCTCTTCTCCTCTGCATTCCTCTCTTCTCCGGTGCATACACGCTTATTATGGACCCACTTCCGCATCCAACCTTTACTTTAATCACATAATTCTTGAATTTCACATATATTCTTTTCTCCTTCCATAACTGATATTTAACATTACTGTACCCCTTTCCTTTGCTCTAACTCTCTCAGCTACTCCAGTTTTAATCCCATTTATTACCCACTCTGAAACTTCCTACCCTCAGCTTTGTTTCGCTTAGGGCTGGACATCAAACTTCTTTTCATTCATAAAAAGCAAGTCATTGTTTCTTGGTCATCCGCACTACATCCACGCACATTTAAGCAACAGTATTATAAAGTTTTTCTTCTTCTCTTTTTTAGTATTGGCTATACAGGGAGAAGGGGTTATAGCCATTGCTCCCGTGCATTTTAGATCGCCTCATACGGACCGGCTTGGCTTACGGAGAAGATTCATTTTCCACTTACACAGGCAATAGAAGAAAAAAAAAGAACATGAGCTATTTAGAAAAAGGAGAAAAACCTAGATGTATGTATATATATATATGCTTGTGCGTTGTATGTATATATGGTATATATATATATGTCGTGCCGATTATGTAACTGGTCAATTAGCAAGAAACTCATTTAAAATTATTCCTTTCTAAATTTTCTCTTATACGTTTTTAAAGATATATTTTTTCATTAATGTTAATGTAAAAATTAATTTGCACCAAAAGAATCTTATGAAACTTACCTAACATATTATAACAAGAAGCTTTTATTTTTGCCTAACCCAAACTAAATATATTTTAGATTTGTTTACAATAATTTTAATACCTAAAACAAACACAGTGAAATTATTTTTTTCGTTTAGGTTCAGAATGATTTTTGGCGAAATTATTGCTAAACAAAATTATCACTTGTCCTATATGGCAAGATGAGCGTGGCTATTTAAGCCAAGATCGCAAGTTCTGCCTATTCGGCAAACGACATATATATATATATATATATTCTATAAATATATATATATTATATATATATATATAAATATTATTATTTTATATATATATATATATATTATATATATGTACTCGCCTAGTTGAGGTTGCGGGGAACGAGTCGAGCTCCTGGCCCGCCTCATCACTGATCGCTACTAGGTCACTCTCCCTGAACCGTGAGCTTTATATACCTTGCTTATAGCTATGTATGGATCTGCCTCATACATCGCTTCCCAAACTATTCCACTTATATTACTCTGTGGTGAAGAAATTACTTCTTAAATCCCTGTGATTCATCTGTTTGTCTTCAAATTCCAAAACTGTGTCCCTTGATTACTGTGTCCATCTTGGGATAGTCTTGTGCAAAAACCTTTGCATTTTCTCTAGTTTCTTCACGTGCTTGGCTAGGAGTGGGTCCAAACTGGTGCCGATACTCCATTATGGGGCCTAACGTACACGCGTACAGGGTCCTGAAAGGATTCCTTATTAAGATGTCGGAATGCTGTTTTCTGAGGTTTGCTAGGCTCCATATTGCAGCAGCAGTTATTTGGTTGATGTGCGCATAGGAAGATGTGCTGGTGTTATACTCACCCCAAGATCTTTCTCCTTGAGTGTGTTTTGGAGTCTCAGGCACTTAGACTGTACTCCGTCTGCGGTCTTCTTTGCCTTCCCAATCTTCATGACTTTGCACTTGGTGGGATGGAACTACAGGCGCATTTTGCTGGGACCAGGTCTGCCAGCCTGTCCTGATCCCTTTGTTAGTCTGCCTTGTCTTCGATAGAGTTTTCCTCTCAACTTCACGTCATCTGCAAAACAGGGGACACCTCAGAGTATATTCCTTCCGTCATGTCGTTCAACAAAAAATACCAGAAACAGCAACTGGGTACTGGATGACCCCTGTGGGACCCCGTGGTACAGGTGACCACTCGAAACCTAGCCACGTTCCATGACCTCGCTGCTGTCTTTCCCTGACAAGTATTCCCTGATCCATTGTAGTTGCCTTCCATGTTATCCCTGCTTGTTCCTCCAGTAGTATTGCACCAATCTCTTGTGTGAACTGTGTCAAACGCTCTTGCTGTTCCAAGAATATGCAATCCACCACCCTCTCTCTCTTGTCTTCCTGCTAGTCAAACCATGTCAGAGAACTCCAGAGGTTTGTGACACAGGATTTCCGTACCTGAAAACAAATAAATTATACAAAAAAAAAATAAATACCTTGTTGACTGCTGTTGATGAGATCATTCCTTTTAGGTGTGCCACCACTCTTCGCCTGATAATCTTCTCATGATTCTGCATACTATACATGTCAGTGTCAACTGGTCTGTAGTTTAAGGCTTCTGTCTGTCTCCTTTTTTAAAAGATTGGGACTACATTTGCTGTCTTCCATGCACTGGCACATCTCTCTGATTCGATAGATGTTTGAATCTTGTTGTTAGGGTACACATAGCACCGTGCTCCCCCTCTCTCAATACCCATTGGAGAGTGTTATCTGGCCCCATTGCCTTTGAGTTATCTAGCTCACTTCCAGAAGTTCTCTTCACTTTTTTCCTCGGTTGTGGCACGTGGTCCAGACATGGTGGTTGTGTGCCCCACCTCTCCGTCTTTTCTGGGAGCCCCTACTGCTCCTCCTTTGTGAACACTTCTTTGAATCTCTCTTGATTCCTCACATACTTCACGGTCATTTCTTGTTGTCCTCCTCTTCCTTCTTAGCCTGATTACCTGGTTCCTTGGACTGTTGTTTTCTCCTGATGTGGGCTGTACATAAGTTTCGGGTCAGATTTGGCTTTTGCTGCTATGTCATTTTCATATTGTCTTTGCGGCCTCCCTTCTTATCTGTGCTTATTTGTTTATGCTGCTACGATTGCTCTCTTATCTCCTGGGTTCTTTTGCCATTCTATTTTTCTTCCATTCCCTAGCACACTTGGTTTTTGCCTCCCTGCATCTTTGGGTAAACCATGGGCTCATCCTGGCTTTTTCAATATTCCTGTTACTTGGGCTGTGACAAACCTCTCCGCAGCCTCCTTTGCATTTTGTTGCTCCATATTCCATCATCTCATTACTGGCTTCCCTGCAGTTCTCTGTCCCACTGAACCCATTCAGGAAGTCCTCATTCTGTGTTATCCCCTTCTTGTAGTTGGCTTCCATTCGTCCGGGCCTTCCTGCTTCTCCTCCACTTGTCAGCTCTACTGTGATTTGAGTTTAAAACCCAATGGTCACTGGCTTATGTGGTCTTTCATTATGTGATGTCCTTGATATTTGCACTACTCAAGGTGAATAATTGTCAGCCTTGCTGCTTATGCTCTCCTCTCTCTCTTGTAGCGTCCCTTACGTGTTGGTACATGAAGTTTTCCAGTAAAGCCTCCCTCATCTTAGCCTCCATGTATCTTGGCCCCCATGCGGGCCCATGTTCTCCAATCTGATCTCTGGTGGTTAAAAGTCTCCCATGTTCAGGAGCTTTGCCCTGCATTCATGAGCTTTCTGGCACAAATCCCAAAACAGCACTGTCCTAGGACTGACCCCTGCGGGCCCCCGCTGGTCACAGGTGCCCACTCTGACACCTCGCCAGTACCATGACTCGCTGCTGTCTTCCTGACAAGTATTCCCTGATCCATTGTAGTGCCTTCCCTGTTATCCCTGCTTGGTCCTCCAGTTTTTGCACCAATCTCTTGTGTGGAACTGTGTCAAACGCCTTCTTGCAGTCCAAGAAAATGCAATCCACCCACCCCTCTCTCTCTTGTCTTACTGCTGTCACCATGTCATAGAACTCCAGTAGGTTTGTGTGTGTGTGTGTGTATGTGTGCAGGAGTGGGTTAATACCGCAGTTTTATAACTGTAGTGTAGGCGCGCCTCTGACAAGGCAGTGATGGAGTGAATGATGGTGAAAGTTTTTCTTTTTCGGGCCACCCTGCCTTAGTGGGAAACGGCCGATGTATTAATAAAAAAAATATATGCAAATACAGTCGAAGACAGGAGAACTTAAAAATGAAAGACAATCCAC
>NC_069411.1:36851293-36858793 GCF_026875155.1 Cherax quadricarinatus | reverse complement strand
TGACTCGCTGCTGTCTTCCTGGACAAGTATCCCTGATCAATTGTAGTGCCTTCCCTGTTATCCCTGCTTGGTCCTCCAGTTTTTGCCCCAATATTCTTGTGTGGAACTGTGTCAAACGCCTTCTTGCAGGGTCCAAGGAAAAATGCAATCCACCCACCCTCTGTCGCTCTGGTCTTATGCTTCACCATGTCATAGAACTCAGTAGGTTTGTGTGTTGTGTGTGTTTGTATGTGTGCAGGAGTGGGTTAATACCGCAGTTTTATAACTGTTAGTGTAGGCGCGCCTCTGACAAGGCAGTGATGGATGTGATATTGATGGTGAAAGTTTTTCTTTTTCGGGCACCCTGCCTTAGTGGGGAAACGGCCGTGATTTCTGTATTAATAAAAAAAAAATCTATGGCAAATACATCGAAAGCAGGAGAACTTAAAAATGGAAAAGACCGCAATTCCACTACGAATGAAAAATCTTCTTGGCTCAAGACTTTCACACACCTTCCTGCGTCATAAGGAGTGCTTTTGCAATGTTCCATGAAGTAGGCAACAGGATGGAATGAGGGCAAGGTTTTTCTCAGGATAAAATAGCGTTTGGTGACGCCACCCCAGCCCTCTCAGATTATATCCTTACCATCTGCCTGTTCCATTTTATTTTTTTTCAGGCGAGAGTCTCCACTTACGCCTCCACCTACAAATTTTCCTTAATGAGTCACCTTCGACAGTTATCTTTCCTTCAATCTCCGCTCCCACAAGGTCCCATCACTGCTTTCCTTCCAACCCCAAGTTCTGTTAATTTGCGAGGCAATCTGTATAATCCTTCTATAATTATTGTAGCTCCCCAAGGGATTAAGTAATTCCAACGAACTAACAAGTAATCGCAGAATTAATTACCTAAACCATGGTGTTCGTGAGTAATTTTCCAGGTAATGGAGTAATCCACGAAAGAAAAAGTCATCATCTATGGAAAGTTATTTAGAACTTTCTTTTAGTGTTATCTTTATTTGGAAAATACGTTCCATGCCTTACATTGTTTTATTTTTTTTGACACATATTAAACACGCTTTCTCACTAGAATTATGCAATAAACCCGTAATATAATAATAATAATAATAATAATAATAATAATAATAATAATTATAATAATAATATAATAATAAATTATTTGGATACGATTTAAATATACTGGTTCCGCCTCAGACGGATACCTCTCTCTCTCTAAAACCAAGGAGTTTTTTATTTTCTTAAAAATAGAGACTAAAGTATATTTTGTATATATATATATATCATATATATATATATATATATAATATATATATATATATATATATATATATTTATTATATATATATTATATATTATATATTATATTATCTATATATGTGTGTGTGTTGTGTGTGGTGAATGTGTGTGTGTGCATGTATGTGTGTGTGTGTATTACATTTTTTTATTAAACACATCAGCAGTTTTCCCACGCCGGTGACCCGAGGAAAGAAAAACACTTTCATCGTCACTCACTCCAGCCTAGAAGGGCGTGACAGACTGCACTTTAAAAAACTGCTACCTATCTCGTACCCAACCCTTCAGAGCGCAGGCACTGTTACTGTTCTCACCTCTGTGGCTCAAGTTTCCGGGGTAATGGTGTTCTACGACCTCGCACATAAAACCTCTTTTTTTTTTTTCCCCCCCCACTAATCGAGCTATGAATCGACAGTACTTAGGTAGAAAACGGAAGTGCAGACGTAAGAAACGAATATATCAGAGAGCGAAGTACTACTTAAGATAGCAAATACTTGGCTTTGAGAGAGTACTTATGTGTAAGATTTTTGCTTCTTCAAGGTGTATAATATCTACATTTCAGGATATTTTGAAAAAAAAAAATCACCCATTACGATAAACGTTTATGCTCTCCTTGTGAAAGCGATTAAAATATAAAACAGATTTTTCAAGATTAGTTCATTTCAGTCTCGCCAAGCGATGAAATCTAGGTTTTAAAATCATATTGCGTGTGTGCGCCTTCACAAATAGAATAGTTAGTACTATACATTTAGTCTAATGAATTTGAATAAAATAGACCTATGTTATTCCTATTCATAGTAGTCCGAAAATTGAGATTCTTTTGTATAGTTTCTATTTCAAGCAGAAGCAACCCGTCACTCTCCATATTTGCTTACCCTAACAACTTGAGGTTTCTCGCTGGCACGAGACTCAATTTTCAGATTATGTTTTAGAAGCCTTGAGAGATCTGTACTGGCGAAAATAATAGATGAGTAATAGACAAGATGAAAGGAGAGAGAGGAGAGAGAGAGATGAAGAGAGAGTGAGGAGAGAGTGAGAGAGAGAGAGACCGGAGAGACAGGAGAGACAGAGAGAGAGAAGAGAGAGAAGAGGTTGTTCTTCAGAGAGAAGAGTGAGAGAGGAGAAGAGAGAGGAGAGATTCGAGAGAGATGTATGAAGAAGAGATGGTGAGAGAGAGAGACGAGAGATTGAGAGAAAGAGAGTAGGGAGAGAGAGAGAATGTAGATGAGAGTGAGAGAGAGAAAATGAGTGAGAGAGAGAGATAGCAGACAGACAGACAGAAACAAACAGACAGACAGAGGCCTGACTATTGTGGGTTTATCTCAGTATGGGTACGAAGTCTTTAAGAGTTTAGTTTTTGCATGATAGAAGAGATAACAAAGCGAGAAAAAATATTGTATGAGAAACAGAAACACCTAATCGTTATAGGATGTTGCACATTATTAAAAAATTTCCACTAATTCTGTACCTGAATATATATATATATATATTTATATATTATATATATATATTTTATATATATATATATATACCGATTAATTATTTATATATATATATAATATATATATATATACATATATATATACTATATATATATTTATATATATAAATTTATATTATATATAATAATTTATATATATATATATTATTATATAATATATATATATATTATATATATATATATATATTTATATATATATATATATGGTATTGATCACTAACAACACTACGTGACTAGCCAAGGACTCGAACCCATTCAGCTTTGCCTGCCTCATGGTGGCAAATATACTAAGAGCCTTAATCCACTGGATTTACAATCCTTAAAGAGTAGTGCATCCAGCGGAACTCGGCATGTTGTAATCGCTACCAAGGACACACGATGGTGTGGATGACTCTAGTACTAATTTCATTCTAGTCCTGTTAGGTTACTAGTACAACGAGCTAAATAGTTACACCCAAACAGGGATAGAATGAAATTAGCCTAGAGTTCATCCACACCATCCTATGTCATTTGGGTAGCGAGTAAAACATCCAATCGCTGGAATGCGCTACTCTGTGAAGGATTTGTATGGTCCAGTGGGATTAAGGCGTCATGACATGAGTTTTGCCCACATGAGGCAGGCCAAAGCTGCATGGATCGATCCGTTGGCTGGCAGTGCGAAGTGTTGTTACTTATATATATATATTATATATATATATATATATATATAATATTTATATATATATTATATATTATCTATATATATATATATATATATATATATATATATTAAATATATATATATATATATTTCTTCTTTCAACGTACAGTCCGTATCCCACTGAGGCTTGGGTGGGCCCAAAAGAAAAAACTGAAGTTTCTCCTTTTAAATTTAGTAAATATACAGGAGAAGGGGTTACTAGCCCTTGCTCCGGCATTTTAGTCGCCTCTTACGACACGCTATGGCTATACAGAGGATAGGAATTCTGTTCCACTTTCCCATCGGAAATAAACAAGAAAAGAATTAGAATAGAAAATAGAAGAAAAACCAGAGGGTGTGTATATTATATGCTTGTACATGTATGTGTAGTGTGTGACCTAAGTGTAAGTAGAACGTAGCACGACTTACTCTCGTAATCTTGCATATTTATGAGACAGACAATAGACACTGTGCAATCCTACATCATGTAAAACAATTTTCAGGTTTCGTTTTACACTACTTGGCAGACGGTTAGTACGCCTCCCCTGTGGCGGTTGATGTCTACCAACCTACTACCTACTTATATATATATATATTATATATATATATTATATATATATATATATATATATATTTATATAGATATATAATATATATATATATATTATAATTAACAAGTCGGAACGGTGACCCAAGAAAAGAAAAGAAAATCCCAAAAAGAAAATATTTTCATCATTCAACACTTTCACCTCTCACACATAATCACTGTTTTGCAGAACGTGCCCAGAAATACACTCAAGTTTAGAAGTTGATATTTGGATAAAGATACCCTGCAATCCTCCAAATCTGAATATCCCAAACACCTCCTTTAACGTGCAGGGCATTGTTACTTCCCATTACCATGGATGTAAGGTCCGGGCTATTATAAATTAACCGGTTTCCCTGAATCCCTTCACTAAATATTACCCTGCTCACACTCCAACAGCTTGTAAGGTTCCCAAATTCATTGTCTTTGTGATTCAACAACCTATCATACACGCTTCACGCAACGCCTGCTGGGAATACAAGCCTCCCTCGCCCACCACAACCTCCTTTACCCCCTCCCTCCAACCTTTCGAGGACCGAGAGCCTACCCAGCATTCCTCCCCTACGATTTTACGCTCTCCATGTCATGTTTACTTTGAATCATTCTCTCTAAATGACAAACCACCTCAACATACCCCTCTTCAGCCTCTAATGCTTTTATTAAAACTCCACACCTTCTCCTAATTTCCACACTCTGAATTTCTGATAATATTTACACCACACATTGCTTCTTAGACAGGACATCTCCACTGCTTTTCTCCAGCGCCGCCTCCCTAGTCTACAGGCATTTACAAACCCAAGCTTCACACCCTCGTACGAGGTGTTGGTACTACTATACTTTCATACATTCCCTTTTTTTGCCTCATAGATAACTTTCTTTGTCTCCACATTTACCTCAACGCTACGCCTGACTCCACGCCTTTTTTTCCTCATCAATTCTATCATTAATCGCTTATCCTTTCATTTATATCCATCTTGGCCCGATCTGTCAACTCCCAAATATCTGAAACCATTTCACTTCTTCCATAATCCTCCCCAATTTGATATGCAATTTTTCTTTATCTAAATGTCATTTGATACCCTCTTTCACCTTCTCTTTTCTATGTTCACTTTCAACATTCTAACCTTTACACGCACTCCCAAATTCGTCTACTAACCTCTGCCAATTTTCTTTAGAATTCACAATAGAGCACAGTAATCGCATCAGCTAAAGTAAATGTGTCAGTTCCCATTTTGTATTTGATTCCCATAATTTAATCCCACCCCCTCCTCCCGAAACACTCCTAGATTACTTCTTTTACAACCCCATCTATAAATATTTTAAACATACCATGGTGGACAATACACATCCCTGTCTAAGACCTACTTTTACCGCGAAAGTAGTCTCCCTCTCTTCTACACACCCTATGCCTGTGCCTCACTATCCTCATAAAACGTTTTGTACAAGCATTTAGTAACTTACAACCTATTCATATACTTGCAACATCTGCCAGACATTTGCTCCTCTAGATGCCACTTTCTAATCATATGCCTTTTCAAATCATGAATATGCCATTATAAAAGACTTCCCCTTACCTTTTATTCTAATAATTACTGTTTCATAATATTATGCTTCATTGTAAACACCTGATCTTACACAGCCCTACCCACTCTAAAACGCGCCTCCTTGCTCATCCGCAATCCTAATTTCTCTCTTACCTCTAATTCTTTCAAAAAAACCCTACCGGACAACTTTCCCTGTGTATACTCTTTTGTCCCTCCGCTTTCTCTTTATATAAAGGGACTATACAGCTATTCGCCGTCCCTAGGACCTTCCCTCTTTCATACATTTATTAAACAAATTAGTACCAACCACTACAACACTATAGCCCCCCCTGCTTTTAACATTTTCTGTCATGATCCCGTCAGTACCAGCTGCTTTACCCCCTTTCATTTACGTAATTGCCTCACGCACCTCTCCACACTTACATCTGCTCTTTGTGACTGCTAAATAATGGTATACCTCCTGGCCAGTTGCATGAAATTACCGCTTCCCTTTTGCGTTCGGCAGATTTAAATAGTTCCTCAAGTATTCTCGCCATCTACCAATTCTCCATTCCCATACTACAACTCTCCTACTCTGTTTTTAACTGGACTAAATCCATTTGTTCCTTAGGCTTGTCTTAACTTGCTTAACTTACATTTTTTTTTCTTTGATTTTCGTTTAATATTTCTGACAATGCCTCTCCCCCACTTATCATATGCTCTCCTTTGCACGCTCTCTCACCCATTCTCTTCTTGTCCTCTTCTTTTTACTCTCCATATACTCTAAATCTTCTTATGCATGTTTTCTGCTGTTTGTAAAAAAACCTCTCATAAGCTACCTTTTTCTCTTTTATCACACCCTTTACTTCATCATTCCACCAATCACTCCTCTTTCCTCCTGCACCCACAAACTTCTGCCCCAAATTCTAATATGCATTTTTAAAACTATTCCAACCGTCTTCATCCCCCCCCACCCCACTACTCATACTTGCACCAGCCCACCTTTCTGCCAATAGTTGCTTATATCTCACCCGAACTTCCTCCTCCCTTAGTTTATACACTTTCACCTCACTCTTACTTGTTGTTGCCATTTTCCTCTTGTCCCATCTACCTCTTACTCTAACTGTAGCTACAGTTACAGATAATGGTCCGATATATCAGTTGCCCCTCTATAAGCATGTACATCCTGAAGCCTACCCATCAACCTTTTATCCACCAATACATAATCTAACAAACTGCTTTCATTACATGCTATATCATACCTTGTATATTTATTTATCCTCTTTTTCATAAAATATGTATTACTTATTACCGAGCCTCTTTCTACACATAGCTCAATTAAAGGCTTAAAGGCTCCCCATTTTCATTTACCCCTGGCACCCCAAATTTACCTACTACTCCCTCCACAACATTTTTACCCATTTTAGCATTAAAATCCCCAACCACAAGTACTCTCACACTTGGTTCAAAACTCCCCACTCATTCACTCAGCATTTCCCAAAATCTCTCTCTCTCTTCTACACTTCTCTGTTCTCCAAGTGCATATATGCTTACTATAACCCATTTTTCACATCCAACCTTTATTTTACTCCACATAATCCTTGAATTAATACGTTTATACTCCCTCTTTTCCTGCCATAGCTTACTTATCCTTCAACATTATTGCTACTCCTTCTTTAGCTCTAACTCTATTTGAAACCCCTAACCTAATCCCATTTATTCCTCTCCACTGAAACTCTCCCACCCCCTTCAGCTTTGCTTCACTTTAAGTCAGGACATCCAGCTTCTTCTCATTCATAACATCCACAATCATCTCTTTATCATCTGCACAACATCCACGCACATTCAGACATCCCACTTTGAAAATTTTCTTATTATTATTCTTTTTAGTAATTATTACAGGAAAAGGGTTACTAGCCATT
>NC_069411.1:36833275-36850793 GCF_026875155.1 Cherax quadricarinatus | reverse complement strand
CGGAAGGTAGTAGTATTTGTAAGTGAGAATGTATCCACTGATAGGTCAGTCCCTCTCAGATCCAACATTTCTCACTTGAAAAGGTGTGTCCAAGGTTTTCTGTTACCAAGAGGCCATGTGTAGCAGTGTCTGACAAGATGAACATCAAAATGGTATAAAATACCGACAGGTTGGAGGTAAGACACAAAGGCAACAGTTAGCAACTTTATCGAAACGTTTCGCCTACACAGTAGGCTGTCTTCAGGCGAATACATAAAGTAGGCAGTAACAGTAGAAATGTGAAAGACCGGATGTAAACATCATCACCCTTGAAGTCTCATAGAATTTGATGTAGTCATTCCCGTCAGCCTTGGAGAGTTCTGTTCCATAGTCAGGAACTATCTGAAGTTCAAGCGAAGTGCGGAGACCTAAATACTGTCGGAAGTATATAGTAGTATGAGAATGTATCCACCTGAATATGTCAGTTCCCTCTCAGACCAATCAGTTCTCACTTGAAAGGGTTGTCTCAAGTGTTTTCTGTACCAGAGAGGCCATGTGTTGGCAGTGTCTGACAAGATGAACATCAAAATGGTATAAAATACCGACAGGTTGAGGTAAGACACAAAGGCAACAGATAGGCAACTTTAAAGTCCGAAAACGTTTCGGGCCTACACAGAAAGCTTCTTCAGTCGAATACAGAAAAGTAGGCAGAACAGTAGATATTTTGAAGAACATGTAATCAGTCCATCACCTTGGAAGTCGTATAATTTGAGTTGTCTATATACCCCTCACCTGGAGATTCAGTTCCATAGTCAGCAACTATCTGAATTCAAGCGACAGTGCGGAGACTTAAAATACTGTCGAAGTAGTAGTAGTAGTAGTGAGAATTGTAGCCACTGATAGTAGACCCACTCAGAATCCAACAGTTGTCACCACTTGAAAGGTTTGTCCAATGGTGGATTTCTTTACCAAGAGGCCATGTTTGCAGTGTCTGATCAAGATGAACATCAAAATGGTATAAAATACCGACAGGTAGGTAAGTAAGACACAAATTCAAGCAGATAGGCAACTATATTCGAAACGTTCGCCTACACATTAGGCTTCTTCAGTCTAATACAGAAGTAGGCCAGGAACAGTAGATATGTGAAGACGATGTAGATCATCCCCATCACCCAGGTGAAGTCGTAAAATTATGAGGTTGACATTCCCTCAGCCTTGGAGAGTTCAGTTCCATAGTCAGGCACTATCAGAAGTTCAAGCGACAGTGCTGAACTTAAATACTGTCCGTAAGTAGTAGTGAGTAGTAGTGAGAATTTAGCCACTGATAGGGACAGGTCCCTCTCAGATCCAACAGTTTTCTCACTTGAAAGTGGTTGTCCAGGTGTTTTCTGTACCAAGAGCCATGTGTTTCAGTGTCTGACAAGAAGAACATCAAAATGGTATAAAATACCGACAGTTTTGGTAGTAAGAGCCCAAAGCAACATTTAGGCTAACTTTATTCCGAAACGTTTCGTCCAACACAGTAGGATTCATTCAGATCGAATACAAAAGTAAGGCAGGAACATAAGATTATGTAAGACGAATTAATCAGTCCATCACACCCATGAAGTCGTAGAATTTGAGGTTGTCAGTCCCTCATGCCTGGAGAGTTCAGTTCCATAGTCAGGAACTATCTGAAGTTCAAGCGACAGTGGCGGAGACATAAATACTGTCGGAAGTAGTAAATAGGTTAGTAGTGAGAATGTAGTCCACTGATAGGTCAGGTCCCTCTCAGATCCGAACATTTCTCAACATTAAAGGGTTGTCCAAGGTGTTTTCTGTACCAATAGGCCATGTGCTTGCAGTTCCCTGACAAGATGAACAACAAAAATGTATAAAATACCGACAGGTTGGTAGGTAAGACACAAAGCAACAGTTATAGGCAACTTTATTCCGAATGCGTTCGCCTACAAACAGTAGGCTTCTTCATTCGAAATCAAAAGTAGGCAGGAACATAAGATATGTAGAAAGACGATGTAATCAGTCCATCACCCTTTCAAGTGAGAACTGATGTTGGATCTGAGAGGGACCTACCTATCAGTGGCTACATTTACTCACAACTTACTTACAATACACTACTTCCGACAGTATTTAAGGTCTTCCCACTGTCGCTTGAACTTCAGATTAGTTCCTGACTATGAACTGAAAACTCTTCCAGGCTGAGGGACTGACAACCTCAAATTCTACGACTTCAAGGGTGATGGACTGATTACAACGTCTTCACATATCTATCTGTTCCTGCCTACTTTCTGTATTCTACTGAAGAAGCCTACTGTGTATGCGAAACGTTTCGGAATAAAGTTGCCTAAGAACTGTTATCCTTTGGAGTCTTAAAACCTACCAACCTGTCGGTATTTTATACATTTGCTGTTCAGTCTTGTCAGACACTGCAACACATGGCCTTCTTGGTACAGAAAACACCTTGGACAACCCTTTCAAGTGAGAACTGTGGATCTGAGAGGGACCCTTACCTATCAGTGGCTACATCTCACTACTACTTACTACTACTTCCTAAAGTATTTAAGTCTCCGCACTGACGCTTGAACTTCAGATAGTTCCTGACTATGGAACTGAACTCTCCAGTCTGAGGGACAGACAGCCTCAAATCTACGACTTCAAGGGTTGATGCCTGATTACATCGTCCTTCACATATCTACTGTTCCTGCCTACTTTTCTGTATTCGACTGAAGAAGCCTACTGTGTAGGCGAAACGATTTCGAATAAAGTTTGACTAACTGTTTTTGCCTTGAGTCCTACCTACCAACCTGTCGGTATTTTATACCATTTGATGTTCATCTTGACATACACTGCAACAATGGCCTCTTGGTAAACAGATAACACACTTGGACAACCCTTTCAAGTGAGAACTGTTTGGATCTGAGAAGGGAACCTGACCTATCAGTGGCTACATTCTCACTACTACTACTACTACTTCCGACATATTTAAGTCTCCGCACTGTCGCTTGAACTTCAGATAGTTCCTGACCTATTGAACTGAACTCTCCAGGCTGAGGGACTGCCACCCTCAAATTCTACGACTCAAGGTGATGGACTACAGATTACCTCGTCTTCACAATCTACTGTTCCTGCCTACTTTTCTGTATTCGACTGAAAGAAATCCTACTGTGTAGGCGAAACGTTTTTCGGAATAAAGTATGCCTAACAGTTGCCTTGTGTCTTACCACCAACCTGTCGGTATTTTATACATTTTTGATGTTCATTCTTGTCAGACACTGCAACACATTGCCTCTTGGTACAGAAACACCTTGGACAACCCTTTCAAGTGAGAACTGAATTGGATCCTGAGAGGGACCAGACCTATCAGTGCTACATTCTCACTACTACTACTACTACTTCCGACAGTATTTAAGTCTCCGCACTGTCGCTTGAAATCTTCAGATAGTTCCTTACTAAGGAACTGACTCTCCAGGCTGAGGGACTGACAACCTCAATTCTACGACTTCAGGGGTGATGGACTGATACATCGTCTCACTTCTACTGGTTCCTGCCTAATTTCCTGTATTCGACCTTGAAGAAGCCTACTGTGTAGGCGAACGTTTCGAATAAAGTTTCCTAACTGGTTGCCTTTGTGTATTACCTATCCAACCTTTCGGTAATTTTATACCATTATGATGTTGCTTCGTTGTCACACGCAACACATGCCTCTTGGTACAGAAAAACAACCTTGGACAACCCTTTCAAGTGAAACTGTTGATCTGAAGGACCTGAACCTATCAGTGGCTACATTCTCACTACTACACTACTACTTCCGACAGTATTTAAGTCTCCGCTCTGTCGCTTGAACTTCAATAGTTTCCTGACTATGGAAACTGAACTCCCCAGGCTGAGGGACTGACAACCTCAAATTCTACGACTTCAATGTGATGGACTGATTACATCGTCTTCACATATCTACTGTTCCCCCTGCCTACTTTCTTATTCGTCTGAAGAAGCCTACTGTTTGTAGGACGAACGTTTCGGAATAAAGTTGCCTAACGTTTGCCTTTGGTGTCTTACTACCAAACCTGTCCGTATTTTATACCATCTAGATGTTCATCTTGTCAGACACTTCAACACCTGGCCTCTCTGGTACAGAAAACACCTTGGACATCCCTTTCACGTGAGAAACTGTTGGATCTGAGAGGACCTGACCTAATCAGTGGCTACATTCACACTCTAGCTACTACTACTTCCGACAGTAATTTAGTCCTCCGCACTGTGCGCTTGAACTTCAGATAGTTCCTGACTATGGAACTGAACTCTCCAGCTGAGGGACTGACAACCACAAATTCTACGACTTCAAGGGGATGACTGGATTACATCGTCTATCCATATCTACTGTTCCTCCTACTTCTTTGTAATTCGACAGAAGAAGCCTACTGTGTAGGCGAAACGTTCGGATTAAGTTGCCAAACTGTTGCTTTGTTTTCTTACCTACAACCAGTCGGTATTTTATACCATTATGATGTATCATCTTGTCAGACAACTGCAACACTATGGCCTCTTGGTACAGAAAACACCTTGGACAACCCTTTCAAGTGAGAACTGTGGATCTGAAGGGACCTGACCTATCAGTGCTACATTCTCACAACTACTACTACTACTTCCGAACAGTATTTAGGTCTCCGCACTGTCGCTTGAACTTCAGAATAGTTTCCTGACTATGGAACTGAACTCTCCAGGTCTGAGGGACTGACAACCTCAATTTCCTAAACGACTTCAAGGGTGATGGACTGAATACATCGTCTTGCACATATCTACGTTCCTGCCTACTTTCTGTATTCGACTGAAGAAGCCTACTGTGTAGGCGAAACAGTTTTCGGAATAAATATGCCTAACTGTATGCCTTTTGTCTTACCTACCAACCGTCGGTATTTTTAACCATTTAGATGTTACATATATATATATATATAGTATACATGTAAATATACATTTATAACTGAACCCCAATACAAGAGGTCTGATGGAAGTCAAAAGCGTCAGATTGAGCCACAGCTACTTGTAAGGATGGAAAGCATATTGCCTGGGACCTACACCTGTGCCGCCAAATGGCAAGACACCAACTTGCATACACCGTAGTGGAAGGGGTGGAGCTGCCAGCCACAGGGAGACCAGAAGATCCGAAAATATGAAGACCTTTCCCCTTGCTATAACTTCATCCAATAGGGTCTGAGACCCTTGGAGCATGGGGCAAAGTGTGCCTCTAAAAGTTCCTCAAAGAGCTAGTTGAAAAGCTCACATAAAACCAAGGACCACAGGCGACCATTTCCTTTTTCAGAGACTCAGTGTTGAGTATCCAGAGGAAAATGCCTGCAGCATTCTGGGGCACGGCGGGGCCCACCGCCGGGACTGGACGAGTAATCGAGATGTAGCCTGAGTTACCTATGTTGTTTTACTTTCCTGAGTATTTTGTTAAGTTTAGCCAATGTATTTTTGTCTTTAAATAAATAATATTTTAATTAAATATAGGGGGTGGTAGAGAAAATGCTCCAAACAGCTTCAGGGAGAAACCATAGTTTTCCCTGAAGCAAGTTTATTCTTTCTATGAGTATGAGGGTCCCCAGGACAGTCTAAAGGTGGTACCTCCCTTATTTTAATTATATAAAATATAATAATATATATTATTATATATATATAAATATATAATATAAATATAATATATGGAAGGAATGGATGTATAATATTGGGAAATTTCCTATTCCATCAAAATTTTTTGAGCCCCTCTACAACACATGTAGATCTCCATCCCGTTAACTTATAAAATCCTGTCCCGAGCAATATTCTCACTTCAATATTCTGTACGCCGAAAAAATAAATTGTTTGATAAAATTTATCTGATTTAGCAGAGAGAGAGTGAGAGAGAGTAGAGAGAGAAGAGAGAGAGAGAGAGAGAGAGATGAGAGAGAGAGAGAGAAGGAGAGAGAGAAGAGAGGAGAGAGAAGAGAGGGCCCAAGTATTGTCAAAGTACCGCAATGAAGCAAGTTTCTGTACCCACAAAGACAGGCGGAAAGCAGCAACTTCACTCTGGTTGTACCCTTCTCCAGAAATAACACTCCATCTGAGTTCATACATACCCAGGATGACTCGAGTATGGAACACATTCGTACATCATAATTTATGTCAACGAGATTAAAGTAGTTGACCAATAAAAATGCTGGCCCACAGATGGCTCCAACTTCATCTTTTCGCTACTTGGTATTCTCATAACAATAAAAAGCTTTCAAATGAGCTTGATGTAGACAACAGCTGCTTATCTGTCATTAAAGCTAGGAAACCTTAACCTAACCTTGTCAAACCTCGTGTAAAAAAAAAAAAAAAAAAAAAAAAAAACAGAGAAATGAAGATTAAATATGGGACAGATTGAAAGTTCCTCAAATGCCTTTTGTCCTGATTACACATATATCCTCTCTCTCTTCTCTCTCACTCTCTCTTCTCTTTTTTTTTTTTTTTTTTTTTATTTTTTTTTTTTTTACACATGGTTGACAAGGTGTAGTTAAGGATCCCTAGCTATATTCGACAATTATGTTTACAGTTAAGGATTCAAACTTTATTGGCAAGCTAAGAGCTGTTACCTTACATCCAGCTCATTTGAAAAGTATTTTTTATTTGTTATGAACAAACAAGTAGGGAACAGTATGAAGTTGGAGCCATGTGTGGGTCCAGCATTTTCATTTGTCAACTGACTTTATCTCGTTGACATCATTATGCTGTACGAATGTGTTTCCAATACTCCGATCATCCTGGGTATATATGATTCTCAGATGAGTGATGTTCTGGAGAAGTGTACAACCAGATGAAGTTGCTGCTTTCCGCCCGTCTTGTGCTAAAAGCGTTGTTTCATCATCAACACGCTGTCCACGAATCGGATCCAAGTGTGGTACTTTGACAGTATTGGCCTTGACAAAAACAGTAAAGGCCACCCACATCCCTCCAGTGTTGAAGGCTCTTGCATGAAATGACAGGTCTATCCAGGATGGGTCCAGGGCGAAATATGAGACGTCTTGCTCGTTCTCTACTCTGTCAAGCAGTCGCAGATGAGAGGGGGGGGGCAGCAAACCAAGAAAGTGATCATACTCAAGGTGTGACATACTTGTGGCCTCGTACAAATCTTGCAAATCCTACTTCAAGCAGATTCGAGATATGTCCGAAGTGCTGATAAACTTCCTGGCTTGCCTTGTTTGCAAGATTTTACTACATGGTTCTTCAAGTTAGTTTTTCGAGTCAAATTTCCACCCCAAGATATCAACTTCTTCTCCATGTGCAACAACCTCCCATTCATCTTACTACTGCACCGTCATTACCATCATTACCATCAGTCTCTATCTTTTCTGTCTGTCTGTCTGTTGTCGTCTGTCTCTGTCTGTCTGGTCCTGACGTCCACTCTGTCTCTGTCTCTCTGTCTCTCTCTCTCTCTCTCTCCTCGTCTCTCTCTTCTCTCTCGCCTCTCTCTTCTCTTCTCTCTCTCCTCTCTCTCTCTCTCTCTCTCCTCCTCTCTCCTCTCTCTCTCTCACTCTCTCTCTCGCTCTCTCTCTCTCTCTCTCCCCTCTGCTCCCCTTCCCCTCCCTCCCTTTAACCTTTTCCCCCCTTCCCTCCCCTCACCTCCCTTCACTCTATCTCTCTCCTCTAGCGTACGCGTATATCATAAGTCCTCTTCCAGTAAAAACTGCCATGCAATTAAGCAGACGGTCCCCATTAGTGGGAACCTGGAGTGAAGGAAAGAGGGATGAGTGAAGGAGAGTGGGAGAGGTGGGTGGTGGGAATGAGGGAAGAATGAAGTGAGTGAAAGGAGTGGGAGAAGACAAAGAGAAAGGGAAGAGAGAAGCCGGGAGGGAAAGGAAAGAGGGATTTTATGAAGATTGTACTCACCTCTATGGGGTTGAATGGGTCCAGTCACGACTCCTGCTACCGGCCTCTTTGTCTTCCGCTGGCCTGCTAACTGTGGATTCTTTGCTGGTTTGTAATTATTTTGGCTACAGGATCAGAGCTGTGTTTCCTTGTGTCTTGTCTTCGAATATCTGCTCAACGTTAAAATTTTTTAACCTTTCCAGAGATACTGTAACACTAACTACATCCTATTTAAAATTCAATTCTCTGTTTTGTTACTAATATGAGATTGTTTTTTTTTTCTACTTTTTATATGAGTCACTTTTGTGTCCATCTGTTATCCCTGTTGCTGATGCAATCTTTCCCTTTCTTGTATGACTATATATGTATTTATCATGCCTCCACTCATTCACTTATCAGTCAGCAAAAAAAACAAAAATTTTGTGAATTCCTAAGGTTCGAACTATGAACTCCCGACAAGGAGCAGAGACTGCCTCGGCACGGTGTGTGGTTTCTCATGTAGACTGGTTTGTAGTATCAGTTCTGTTTTGTGTACTTCAAGAGAGAGATAGAGAGGGAGGACAGATCAGACAGACAGAGAAATTAGACAGAAACAGACAGACAAACATTCAGACAATGACAGAAATACGACAGATCGATCAATATTAACAATTCGAAAACTAAATTCTCGTTCCAAGTAATTTCTTGTTTATAACCCTCTGCATTTTTAATTTCCTTCAACAGACCTGTACTTGCTATCCACCTTCTCGGGCCATTATATATACACACATGTCCTCTTCGTCTCTCGTCTTCCTTCTTGCTTCTAGATAACATTCAACGTGTCACATGGGGATATTTTTCTTTTCTAAAGTGAGTTTTTGAGTCTGTATATCAGTTTCTCTCTATCTCCAGCTGTGTCCTTCTTTTTTTTCAGTGTTTCGTATTCTTTCTAATTTTTTTTTGTCTGTATAGTGATTCGGTCTAATCATTACTTATCGCCGTTTTTAAAAAAGTCAGTATCAATAATGTACTATTTTTTATTCCCAATTCCTTTTTTTATATTGCGCTTATCCACTTTATTTCTCCTTCCTTCTCCGTCTCCCCCTACCCTTTCCAACTCACCTATCCCTCCATCCCTTTTGCATTCCCCTCATTTCTCCCTTCTCTCCACATTTCCATCCTACCCTTTCTTTTCCACATTCTTTCTGTCCTCTTCGTAGATTGATCTATTAAAAGAGTATTTATGGCAATTTATCCTTCGAAATCGTATGTAGTGTATTATATTACTCTTATTACACTATATTACATTGTATTAAATTATATTACCTGGCATTACCCAGCAGATTACATTGTATTACACTGTATTGTCTGCAGTTAGATCCGTTGTAGTTTAGCTATCATCAATGAACTTATATTACCGTAGAAATAGCCATCTATAACAATTATAACAACGGCCTTCCACCTCATCTACCCTAGACCTCACACACCTACATTAACACCTAATCTAGACAGAGTAGATAGTTCTATCTTAGAAGGTTGTGATTCCACTCAGGACTTGCCTTAAGTCCGGATTATTGCCTTGTATAAACACACTCTCCATTTTACCAGGGTTGGGCAGTGATGGGTGTGATTTTATTTATCTTAATTACCACTAGAGTTATATTAGTTGCTTCCTTAAAGCAGTGCGGGTATATACGGGCGTGAGAAAGTGAATTTTCTCGGTATAAATGCCAGATGAAAATTTAAGTTTGTACAGGAGATAATGTTATTCTTGACTGTGGTAGTTGACAGATTTAAACCTAATAAATCAAATGATTCTTAAATGCAAAAGTTTATATGTTTATACCTTATACTTGGTTTAATGGGGTTCTTATTGGTAACAATAGCTGTGTGCAGGAGATGTACAGTAATTATGCACTCGGATGTGTTGTGGGTGTGAGCTCGGTGTTTAGCAGGTGTGTAGTAGGTTATGCTTCCAGTGTGTAGGCATATGTGTATTACAGTAGGTGAGTCGAAGTTGTGGACTCTCCAGTGTGTTGCAGTCGTAGCTCCAATGATTTAGATGAGCTGTTTTTTTACCTTTAAATCCAACCTGATTACCTCCCATTTCTCAGATGGTTGTATGTCACGTACAAGAGTTTATGCTTCCTCATATATATACGAATACAGAGTTGAGTAATTTTATGCATGCAGATTTGTAACGACTCACTAGTAAGCGAGCTGGCAGACACACACTATTGTAGAGCCAGATATCTAAGACACACTCGCTCTGCACAGACATACTTAAGCAGCTGCAGACAGAATAGACACTCGTGTCTGCAATCACCGTGAATTGACACACTCCCAAGCTACTTCCAGCGGACAAGAAAAAGGCCATAAATATTTCCCTTGAGATGATGAATGGCCTAAGAAAAATAGAGCAGCACCATAAGAGTCATCTGTAAACATGTGAGCAAATGTGTAAGTTTTGCTGAATATATACCAGCTACAAGCAGGGGGTAAACAGTTGTCCTGGCAGCGATGCAGGTGTGTTTTATTTGGTGTGGTTACCTATTTGTAGTTTAGTATGGAGGCTAATGCAATGTCGTGTTATGTCGCATCAACTGAATTGTGAATTAACTCTTCCATTGTGATCCACAACAGTCGACTATGATCATAACCATAACTTTTAAAGGGTGAACCGGTAAGCCAGCGAAAGGCCATAAGCAGTACCAAAAGCAATATCGGTGGATCATATTCTATGAGACCCACATCAGGATCACTTTTCTTGTTTCCTGCCAACCCTTATTAATCTAACCTAAAACACCTAACAGTCGACTTATGGCACTTACACCTTGGAACATAATTTATTGCAACAGCATGATTATAGGTTTGATGTCTACCCTAAGTCTTTCTTCTTCTTTCTATTCTCTATCTCCTTTTGTACGTGGTAAGCTTCCCTCCTTATTCTCCTTTCACTTATACGCTTTTTGTAGGACCTTCCATTGGCTATCACTGAATTCCATTAACTACTTGGTGACTACATAATGTAGCAACTTACAGTCCACATGTTGCCACTATTCTACTCAGTAGTTTAACATCAACTTCAGTGATAAATGGAACTTTTTAAAACCAACCCCAGGTAAGACACTTACATAATTATATCATAACACAATGTTGTGTCGCAGGTCCGACCCTTGTGGTAGCCCGCTTGTTAGTTCTCTCCATTCTACACCTTCCTTAATGGAAACTCTCTGAAATCTGTTATTTTTTTTCATTTAAACGATTCCAGCATATGCTGCTGTTGGTATAAAATAGTGTCTGTAGGAAACTGTTCTAAAGGTAAAATCAAAATCTTTGCATAGTAGTATCTGAACTAGTTTTCGTTAAGGCAAGTTTACATTTCTTTAAAACTGTGTGGATTTAGTACTGAAGCCATCGCTTTCCAAGCGATTTCTTAGCGTGCCCTTTAATTATCTAGTTTCCTTCCGCCGGCAGAAATGTCTTTGTAAAATGTCGCAATAGCCTCCCCAAGTTTCCTTTTGATGAAGTTGTAATATGCATTTGGTAACGTTATAAAGTATCCCTTGAAATTTTATTGAAGATTAACGGAAATAAAATCATGTGGTACTGGGATGGAGTAGACAGAATCTTCTTAAACTGGAGAGAAAAATCATTTGTTGCTATACTACACAGAAGATTGATATATACAATCGAAGAACAGCAGGAGTAACTGGGAGACCAACCAATAAATACAGAAATACCAGGGAAGAAAAAGAATGCAGATGAAAAAGCGAGAAAGTAAGGAAGGGGTGAGAAGCAACTGATTAGAAAGAAACCACCAAAGAAAATCAGTTGTTTTGTGGACACTGCTCTTACTGTTCCTTATGTACAACATACCAGATGGATAAATTAAGTAATTCACATCAGTGTTTATATTTGATGTTTCAATTTAACAGAAATTTTCGATTAATAAATGTAAACTACAGAGATGTTCCAAGATACTTATAAAAGGCTCCACCTGTCATCAGTAAACCTGGCACTAAAACTCTATCCGATATATGCAGAAGTAATGAAAAGATAGGAGTAAGAACACAGAACACGGAGTACAGCTAACAGAGGAGAAATACTGCAAACTAACGTGTAAGAAGAGCATCTGGGAGTCAGTCATTACTATAAAAATGATTTACTAGATATTCTTTAGTTAGTATATGAAATAATTGTCATGTACAAAGTACATGTTTATGTGAGTCCGACGCAGAACGGTGGCAGCAGTATGCGATGCACCTTACTCAAAGTATGCACTGTAAAACAGGTATACAAAATATATCTAAAAACTATACACTGCTTGGAAATATCGTTCCATAAATCAAAGAAAAACAGGGCATAATTAAATTCTCATTGGAAACCGACTTTTAAGCCAGTAGCATCAGTACGATTCACAATGAAAAATCCATATATACTTCGAAGCAAGGAAAAAATCCGTCATATATTAGTCAACTGATATTTCCACATTCTATTTATCTGACGTTCCAATTTTATGGTTAATTTGAACCTTCCCCCCAATGCATTTCAACAGTATTAAAATACGTAAAAAAAGGATTTAATAATATTTTTACTGGGAATTTTTTGGGGACTTAGTCTGCCATTATTCCGAACAGACCAGTCTCTTATAAACAATACATATGAAAAACTAGAACAATACAAAACGTTTACCCTAAAAAAATGTAAAACATTAGAAACAATGTTAAAAATGATTGAAATGAAAACAAAAACAAAAAATAATGGACAATAAAAAATTTATAGAACAATAAATTTTAAACTATTGTTATTATTGGTTAAATATTATTATTAATATTATTATAATTAATATTATTATTATTATTATTTATTATTATAATTATTATAATTATTATTATTATTATTGTTATTGTTGTTATTATTATTATTGTTTTTATTTATTTTATTATTGTTGTTGTTGTTTTTATTTTTATTTTTATTTTTTATTTTTAATTTTTATTATTTTTAAAATTTTATTTTATTATTATTATTATTAATTTATTTTTATTATTATTTTTATTATTTTTATTTTTATTATTATTATATTATTATTATTATTATTATTATTATTATTATTCATAATTGATAATAACAACTGTATGAAAGAAGAAGAAATATCTACACAACTATACTTGTGCCAAATCCATTACCACCAAGAAATAATCACCACCACTTCATCTTTTATTTCTGAAGCTGAAAAATTCGCTTCAGAAAGATAAATGGTATTACAAACTATTCCAAGGAAACAGAAGACGTTACTTGGTCGTTACACTGGGTATCACAGAAGACGCGTTACTTGGTCGTTACACTGGGTATCACAGAAGACGCGTTACTTGGTCGTTACACTGGCTATCACAGAAGACGCGTTACTTGGTCGTTACACTGGGTATCACAGAAGACGTGTTGTGTTGTGAGCTGCCATCCCATATCTGAGGTTACATGTAATGACCTCCCTTTTCCTACTGAATATAATAATCATATTTATATTATTTTTGCGTGGATGTATTTGACACATTAGCGCTCACACTTGCGCTGGCAGCACTCAACACCATCAACAACAACTTAATCCTCTTTGATAGCGTGTTTGAAGGGCTTTGCCACAGCCACCACTGAGGGGAGGATTAACACTGATCCTTTACATAGGATCTCAAGGCCGAGTGGATTCCCTTCTGAAGGGATTACCACCTCGCGTTCCAGATCTTATTACATCTATTTATACAGAATAATAGTAATACACTCACTAATGGATAAGCTACTGAAATATTTCTATAGAAAAATATGCTGCAGCTACAACATCCTATTACTACTACCACACTTACTACTACTACTACTACTACTACTACTACTACTACCACTGTTACTGTTGTGTTGTTACTAACATCAAATACCCTTCATTCCGTTTCATCAAATGCCCTTTCCTCCCCTCCATCAAAATACCTCCCTTCTTCTCCATCAGAAGCACTTCAAATTTGCGTAGATTTATCTGTAACCAGAATTCGCTTAGACTCGTAATTACCTGAACGAGAGAAATATCGTTTCAGGTCCGAGTAGTCAGCTCACATCCTTGTCAATCACCTAGTCTCTTGTGAGATACGTCAGGTTTTCAGCAGTCAGCTCAGTCAGTCAGCTCAGGTCTTAACCAATTCCTCAAGCACTTTACCGTCAGCTCCGGTTTTGTCAATCCATCCATCATAAGGCAGTGTCGTAAACTCATTTCCTTGGTACTCAGGCATTTAGCATCACTTCTCCATGGGGTTTGCGGTGTCCCTTTTTTCTCAGAATTTTTTATGCGATCATCATCACTGCCTCACTTTAAGAAGTGTGAATGTTTTTAAACATTTTCCCAGAGCGCGAAACTTTTTCATTGGAGCAGAAAAATAACACTTAATTCCCATTTTCCCTTTTGTGTTCAGGTTAATTCTTGTTTGTGTGCGTGTGTGTGTGTGTGTGTGTGTGAGTGTGTGTGTGTGTGTATGTGTGTGTTTCATTTGTAGTTACAAGAACAGTAAAACATTACCTTGCAAATATATTTCTAAATCCCAGCACTCTCTTTGAAATCTACTAAATCTTCCGAAGTCCTCTATTGATGAGAATATTTTTAGCGCCGCTTCTTCCGTATCGCGTACACACACACACACACACACACACACACACACACACACACACACACACACACCACACACACACACACACCACACACACACACAGACACACACACACGCACACACACACACATATACACACACACACACACACACACACATATTTTTTTGGAACCCAAAATTGATCAAACACGTCAAGAAATTAGAGAAAGTGCAAAGGTTTTGCGACAAGGTTAGTTCCAGAGCTAAGGGGAATGTCCTTCTAAGAAAGGTTGGGGGGAAATCGGCCTGCCGACACTGGAGGACAGGAAGGTTAGGGGAGACATGATAAACAACATACAAAATACTGCGTGAATTAGACAAGGCGAACAGAGAGGGGACACACAAACAAAGGGTCACAATTGGAAGTTGAAAACACAGATGAGTCAAAGGGATGTTAGGGGAAAAACATCTTCAGTCATAGAGTATCAGAAAGTGAAACAGCCTAGACAAGTGAGGTAGTGGAGGCAGGAACCATGCATAGCTTTAAGATAAGGTATGATAAAGCTCATGGAGGAGGGAGAGAGAGGACCTAGTAGCACTCAGTGAAGAGGCGAGGCCAGGAGCTGAGTCTCGACCCTTTGCAACCACAATTAGGTGAGTACAATTAGATGAGTACACACACACACACACACACACACACACACACACACACACACACACAACAAATTGAGAGTACAAAGAAATATAAATTTATAAGGCCATATTTCCCCAACTCATTTTCCAGAATTTAAAAAACGATCTCATATGTTTTTAAAGCGTTTAACTGAGAGTCTGGGAAAAATCATGAAGCAGGTACGGTTATGGGAATTTCATGCCGCTCCCCATTTAAATTAAATTTTCCGGGCAAAGGGGGAAAAATGACAAGATGGTAAAAGGAAAGAGAGAGAGAAATAAGGGTTAGAGAACAACCTGAATTACAAAAAAAAAGGAAAAAAGAGGTACATTATTGCTTATGTAAATCCGTTTCACTCCTTGTAATTTCCAAATTAAATAAAAAAAACAAATATAATAATAAATAATAATATATATATATATTATATTTTAATATAAATATATATATAATAATATAATTAATTTTTAAAATAAATATATATAATATAAAATGGGGCCGAATAGGCAAATTTGCGATCTTGGCTTAAATAGAAACGCTAAATCTTGCCATATGGACAAACGAAAATTTGTGTATCAAAAAAATTTCTCCAAAATCATTCAAACCAACGAAAAAAAATGTTTCTTGTGTTGTTTATATTAAATTATTAAACAAATCTAAAATATAATAGTTGGGTTGGGCTAAAAAAAATTTTCTTGTTATAATAAGGTTATAAAAAGGGGTTGGGTAATTTTCTAAGATTCTTTGGTGCAAAATTAAATTTTTTGTCATTAAAAATTTAATGAAAAAATATACTTAAACTAAAAAAAAAATTTAGAAAGACTTTAAATTTTTAAAAGATTCTTGCAATTACCATTTTACATATTCGGGACACATATATATTAAAATAAATAAACAACCCAAGATAGCAGGGATATCTTTCTACTCCTACTTTTCACTTTGGTCACACTTCACAGCCAAAACCCCAATGCATATAAATATACATACATCTAGGTTTTTCTCCTTTTTCTAAATACTCTTGTTCTTTTTTTTCTTTTATTGTCCATGGGGGAAAGGGGAAAAAATCTTTCCTCCGTAAACCATGCGTGCGAGAGGCACAAAATGCCGGGAGCAAAGGGCTTAACCCCTTTTCCTGACCAATTACTAAAAAGAAAGAAAAAACTTATAAAAAATGGGTTGCTTAAATGGCGGGATTATGCATGACAAAAACAGATGATTTTCTGATTTATGAATAAAAAAAGTTGGGTGTCCGCCCAAGCGAAACAAAGCTGAAGGGGGGGGGAGAGTTTTAGTGGGGGAAATAAAGGGATTAAATCTTATATCTGAAAGTTAGAGCAAAGGAGGGGGGGGCAAATGTTAAATGATCATTTTTTGAAAAGAAAAGAGAATAAATGTGAAATTTAAGAATTTGGATTAAAAATAAAAGGTTGATCGAGAAGTGGGGCATAAAAACGTGATGCCCTGGAAAAGAGGAAAACAGAGGGGAGAGAGAATTTTGGGGGGATGTTAAGGAATTATAGGAGCCTTTGAACCAAGGGGAAAGTAATGTGGTAGGGACTTTAATCCCAAAGTAGGAGAAATTTTAGAGAGGGTGGGTAGGTAAGTTTTGGGGGGCCCCGGGGTAAAATATAATGGGAGCCCTTTGATAACTTTGTATAGAAAGGGGTTTTAATTAAGGGAAACATATTTTAAGAAAAAAGGTAAATAAGTATACAGATATATTAGGGGGAAATGACAGTTTTTGTTGGGTTATGTATGGTAATAAAAGACTGTTGATAGACTTCAGAAAGTACTGTTTATAGAGGGGCCCCAGATATACAATCACTTTTTAGTTGAGCTTCACGAGAGAAAAATTTTAAAGGGATACAAGGAAATAGAAGCACGGGAAAAGGGGGTGAAGGTTAAAACTAAAAGAGGAGGCGTTAGGGTAAATTTAAAAACAGCTTTTGGGAGGATAGAGGGGCTAATGAGAGAAAGGGCCCAAGGGGGTCGAAGAGGTATGGGGTAGGTTTAAAAATGTATTTTTTAGATTTTTCACAGAAGTTTGTGGTTAAGGAAAGTGGGGCGAGGAAGAGGGCGATTGTAAAAAGATGATGTAAAGAGAGTAGTAAGGGAGAAAAAGTTAGCAATAAAGTTTTTAAAAAGTAGAATTTGTCAAGGGGGGAAGAGTAAAGGAAAAAAGAGAGAAGTTAAAGAGGGGGAAGCAATGAAAAAAGAAGAAAATAAAGAGAGGGGGTAAAAAGTTATCAAAAAATTTTTTGTTGAAAAAAGAAAAAGTTTTTGGGAGGGTTTAAACAAGTTAAAAAACCAAGAGAAAAAAGGGATTTGTCATTAAAAAAGGAAGAGAGTTTTAAAAGGAGAGTAGGGGTATTGGGAAGAGGAA
>NC_069411.1:36802356-36827775 GCF_026875155.1 Cherax quadricarinatus | reverse complement strand
CTTTTACAAACACCAGTAAACACTCGATATTTAAGGAGAAATTTCTTATAATATCAACTTCCCAATAAATCTGACAGTCTGTCATAACAAGATCAATATATAACTGAATATATCGAGCAAACCTTCTGAAATTTTGATACGAAAACCGCTGCTGCTGGAATGGCTGTATAACACACACAAGAGTCAAGGCCATAAGGGGAATGGGATCGTCGGTTTGTTTATGTCAATGGCTAATTGCGCATATTTAGTTGTGATTGTTTACGATATTATGCGAGATAGGGGAGTATTGCGGATGCTTTTGTAGCAGGAGACAAGAGCATTGAACATTACCATATTCATATGCTTGATGGGAAATGTTGTGAGGGGGAAAGTTGTTGCTATTGGTGTGTGTGTGTGTGTGTGTGTGTGTGTGTGTGTGTGTGTGTGTGTGTGTGTGCTCACCAGCTCTGCCTCTTTGCTAGCAGCAACTGGGTTCACTCTCTCCTGGTTTCCAGAGCCTTTTCATACATTTTCTTAAAGCTAAGTATGGATACTGCCTTTACCTTAACAGTTAACTTCACTGATTCTCACAATAGAATGAGCTATTAGGTCATTTGAGGAAGGTCATGTCTGATGTTTGTTGTAGCACTTGACCACTTCCCAGGAAGTGACCCACTGCACGTATAAGTTCTGTCAAGCACCTTAACTACTGGGAACGCTTGGAAGCACTTGACTTGTACTCGTTGGAACGCAGGAGGGAGAGATATATCATAATCTACACTTGGAAAATCTTGGAAGGAATGGTCCCAAATCTGCACACAGAAATCACTCCCTACGAAAGTAAAAGACTGGGCAGGCGATGCAAAATGCCGCCAATAAAAAGTAGGGGCGCCATTGGTACACTAAGAGAAAACACCATAAGTGTCCGGGGCCCAAAACTGTTCAACAGCCTCCCATCAAGCATTAGGGGAATTGCCAATAAACCCCTGGCTGCCTTCAAGAGAGAGCTGGACAGATACCTAAAGTCAGTGCCGGATCAGCCGGGCTGTGGCTCGTACGTCGGACTGCGTGCGGCCAGCAGTAACAGCCTAGTTGATCAGGCCCTGATCCATCGGGAGGCTTGGTCATGGACCGGGCCGCGGGGGCGTTGATCCCCGGAATAACCTCCAGGTAACCTCCAGGTAACAGCAGTTGTGATGTAGTCCAGCTGGGCTTGTGAGGTCTCTGGGGAGACCTAATTTGACCAATTATATGGTCACACCTTGCCTTGGCAGGCGTCTGTAGCCACGCCCACGTCTGAGGTCTTTTGTTCTTGACGCCTCAGACCTAGGCGTCAGGTCGTACACGTGGTACATACACCATTGGGGAGGGGGGTACTTTGACTACGATATAAGCCCAGGAAAGAGCGGGGCAAGGAGGTTGTTGGTGACAGGTCCGTCGAGCGAGAGCTCTGGACAGCCGCGTGTGTAGTAGACCACGCATTGGGAATCTCGGGTCAGCTGGTCGGTGAATTAAGAGTGAGTACTAGTCCGTGTTACTGATAACATCTACCCTTCCCCCTGGTAATAAGTCTCATAGGTCAATTGTTATATTTTGTAATTTCCAGCAGGAGAGTTGTATTCTAGCCCTTTTATGTTATTAAGTAAACTATAGCCATAGTTCCCATTTTTATTTGTACCTTCATATGCTATTCCCTAGCTTGTTAAGCACTGGGATATACAGGGGACGTGCTCACTCGCTGGGATACCTCCGGTAGAGTGGGTAAGGTCTCACATGGTGGCAGCGGTTTAGCGTTTATCATAAACGCGGCTCACGTGCTTTACGACTGGTCGGTTTTTGCTATCAAAACCAAATATTAATTTCTTTGTGTCGCCTATCATTTGTTTTAACCGTTCACTGTGACCGTAACCTTAAGAATAAACCAGGACAATCCTACTCTTATGGTTGTCAGGTGGGTGATGACCAAATATAATTTGCGTAGCAAGACGTTAAATAGTGCAATCAGACGATCCAGTAGGATACAGGTGAAGTTCCTCGTGAACAGAATGGCAGAGGCTAACGTCAATGTTAGTGATCTCGCACCAGGCTCAAGTGAAGGGTCTAGCAACATGGTTCCACAGCAAGATTCAGTGATTAATGTTAGTGACGGTATAAATAATCAAGAAAATGAGATTTCAGTGATAAATAATACTTCAGGGGTACATATGTCAGGGACAAACCATCCCCAGGTCCAAGGCTCAGGAACGAATATAGGTTCCACGGTGACCCCCAGTAGTACCACGAATACTATGGCCACAGTGGTATCTAATACATCTACCACTGCTGTTAGCCCGGGAGTATCAATTTTACCAACCCGGGATGCTACTAACCCCATACCTCCGTATTTTAATAACCCAGTTAATGCTGACTATAGTATGTATCCTTATCTTAACTCTGTGCTTCATAGTGTTATTGCTCAAGTTATGAGTAACCCTCAATCCCCTATTGTTGTACCTGCTCCCCAAGTCCCTGGGGTAGCTGCCTATAGGGTTCCCACTTCTGCGCCGGTTCTACAGTTACTAGTATACCTAACCCCTCAGTAACCATAGCTTCCCCTGCTGTGTCAGGTGTTCACCTGCCCAATGCTGTTCCTGTAAATACTAACCAAACACCCACACTTGTAACTACAGCTGGGGAACCATTCAGTATTTCCCCGAATGGGTCCTTATCTAATATACCGGACTCCCGACCAACCCCAACTTCTGAGCCTCCAGCCTTCCCAGGTCAATCCTTCCCTAACCAAGCCACTCAACGTCCCAACGAACCCTATGCTTCAGCAAAAGATTTTATCTGGGGCATCAGCTCCAGATAGTAGTTTGGAAACCTCTATGTGTGGGACAGTAATTGTTGATAGGCCATATTTAGAAAATTTGCCGAAATTTCATGTAGAAGATTTGCCGAGGAATCCCATCGAAAGAAATATCAAAGTAGAAGCTTGGATTAAAAATATTGAGGCCATTTTGCTTAATATATCTGATGAAAAAATGAAAGTTTCACTGGGATTCAGGGCAATTGTAGATAACACAGCATCCATATTTAGTCTCCCACAATTTATTAACGTAAAGGACTGGAGTAATTTCAAGGAGGCTATAAGATATAGGTTCCAGACGGCAGTATCAGTTGAAAATATCCATCGATACCTGGAACAATTGCAACTGAAGGAAGGACACACACTAAGGGACTTCAGTTGTCTGGTATGGTCCAGGGTGGAAGATGTGAACGGAACTTTAAAATATAATGCAGAACAGCTGGAGCTTTATAAAAAGCAGGTATTTTGTGAAGGGTTGCCGGTCTGGATGAGAACTAGAGTTGCTATGGTACTAGCGATTAAAACCTTCGAAGAACTAGTTCAATATGCCATGTCTCTCGAGTCCGAATATGGTAGAGACAGAAAGGGAGATAGAATTGTTGCCTCAGAGAGAGTAACACCTGAGTCACCATATGTGGCGACAACCAATAATGAGAAGAAGTATATACCCCCGCACCGCAGGACAGGCGGTGGTGGGCGTAATAAACAGAATGCTCGGAGAACTAATCAATGCTGGGAGTGTGGCGGGATTGGCCATATTAGGGCCAACTGCCCTAATTTTCGTTCCTAACGAAAGAAGAAGGTACAAGGTTAAGAAAGATAGGTCTGATAACCTTGTTACCAAAGATGAAAGACCTATGATTAAAATAAGAGTAAATGGAAAAAAAATTGGTAGCTTTCATTGATACGGGAAGTCAGGTGTCAATAATTAAGCGAGATGTATGTAATAACTGGAGGGGTTGTAAAATAAGCAAAGCTAAGAGAGTAATAAGGGAGGAATGTAATACCATGCTCCAGAACGATGTAATTGAACCGAGTTCATCACCGTGGCTCTCACCTGTAGTGTTGGTAAAGAAACCAGATAACTCTTATCGGTTCTGTGTGGATTATAGGAAAGTGAATGAATTAACAATAGCTGATAGTTACCCCTTGCCCCTAATCCAGGAAATTCTTGATTCATTTGGAACAGCTAAGTATTTTTCGACTTTGGACGCTAAGTCAGCTTATTGGGCCATCCCCGTTTCAGAAGAAGATAGAGAGAAGACAGCATTCTCAGATGGGGTCAGATTATACCAATTTAAACGAATGCCCTACGGGTTAAAAACCGCGCCCTCTAGCTTCCAAAGAGCTATAAACTTCATCCTCAGCCCTGTGTTGGGTAGACACTCACTGGCATATCTTGATGATGTGGTAGTCTACTCCCGGTCATTTCCAGAACATGTAGACAACCTTGTGGAGACACTAAAACTACTGGATAAAGCAGGATTTAAGTTGAACGCAAAGAAATGTATAATAGCAGCCACTAGCTTTAAATTTCTAGGCTTTCAGGTAAGCCCTGAAGGGATTCGCCCTGACCCTGATAAGTGTAAGGCAATATCTGAAATGCCAAGACCTAGAACAGCAAGGGAAGTCAGGAGGTTCCTAGGTGCAGCAGGATACTTTAGAAGACATATTAAGGGTTTTGCAGAGCTAGCAGCACCACTGACAGATCTAACTAAGAAGAAAGCTAAGTTTGTATGGAAAGAAGAACATGAGTTGGCTCACGAAAAATTAAAGGCTGAGCTTACAAGTGAGCCGGTATTAGTGGTTCCTGATTTTTCCAGAGAGTTTGAGATACATACAGACGCTTCAGCAGTTGCAATAGGAGGTTGCCTAATGCAAAGAGACAAGGAAAATAACCCACACCCAGTAGCGTATTTTAGCAGAAAGATTAAAGGACCGGAAGTCAGGTATGCCATCACTGATAAAGAAGCCTTGGCAGTGGTAGAAAGTGTGAGATACTTTGAACCGTATGTATTTCAGCGCCATTTTAAAATAATAACAGATCACAGGGCATTGGTGCACATATTTAAAAAGAAAAACTCGCTGTCCTAGGATGTCTAGATGGGGTTACGAACTGTCAGCACACTCGTACCAGATTCTTTATAAGCCCGGAGCCTCACACCATGTACCAGACGTATTGAGTAGGAATGTAGCAGCAATAAATGTAAATGTTAATATTGAGAATGTGAACAATGAAAAATTAAGAGAGTACCAACTGGAAGAGAACAGGTGGAAGGAGATAATTGAGTATTTGGAGGGAGAGAAGCTCCCGTGCCACAAGCCAAGCCGCCCTATTGATGAATTCGAGATGAAAGACGGTGTGCTACATAGGATTACGGAGCTGAACGATCGTTCAGTACAGCAGGTAGTAATACCCAATGTCCTCAGGAAGGCCGCTCTGAAGCTTGCACACTCATCCAAGATGGCTGGCCATCCAGGTGTTTTTAGGACTTATAAGAGGGCCAAAGAAATGTTCTACTTTCCTGGTCTCCTGAATTATGTAACCGAATATGTAAAATGTTGTGGTAATTGCCAAAGGAGGAAAGGTAACCCTCAGGTTAATGTGGAATTGCAAGCTTTTCCCGAGATTAAGGAGCCGTTGGACCGGGTTGGTGCAGATCTTATTGACTTACATAATAGTTATTCAGGCAATAGGTATGTTCTTGTGCTGGTGGACCATCTGTCACGGTATACAACACTTGTACCCATCCCTAAGAAAGACCTCAGACGTGGGCGTGGCTACAGACGCCTGCCAAGGCAAGGTGTGACCATATAATTGGTCAAATTAGGTCTCCCCAGAGACCTCACAAGCCCAGCTGGACTACATCACACAGTCGACTAACACCCAGGTACCTATTTAACTACTAGAGGAGCAGAGGCAATGGGTGTAAAGAAACTTGCCCATGCGTCTCGCGTGAGAGCGGACGTTCGTATCTTTTGTGTTTGTTTATTAAAGTGCGGGAAAGAGGATATAGTTCTTTATTTGTGTGTGGATATATGTGTATTTCTTTGTTGTGCATATTTTTGTGTGTTTAAGGGTCTTCGAATCTGGAACTCTTCGCAGAGATTATTTCCGGAGTCACCGCCCCTGTGACCCGGTCCCAGCCCAGGCTTCCTGGGGGCCAGCCTGTTACAGCAGTTCAATGTTTGCTACACACCCCGACTGACCAGGAAATGACAATAGGGAGTTTGCAGATAAGGAAGAGGGTTGAAGCGATCTCCAATCCCCTGCTTTTGAGTTCACTCTTGGTGTATGTATTTATCGATAATACTCTCATAGCTAGGCTTTTCCTATAATGTAACACTCGGGGCCGTTTGGGTATAGAGCCACCAATCACAGAGTGATCAATGAGTTCCCTTATATGTTTACCGGACAAACACGAACCTTAAGTGGCAGACATTCTTGGAAGAGAATCGATTGTGGCTCATATCGTAAACGTTAATTCACGGTGGCTTTGGATCTGAAAGTAAGGAATGAAGTGAAAAAAAACCAGGTACAGAAAAAGGCAATGGGACCAGTAAAGTTAGTCGAGAGGTGAGAGAAAGGGGTGGAGACGTTAGCAATCAATAATAATAATAATAATAATAATAATAATAATAATAATAATAATATATTATTTATTATTAATAATAATAATAATAATAATAATAATAATAATAATAATAATATTAATAATAATAATAATAATAATAATAATAATAATATAATATAATAATAATAATAATAATAATAATAATAATGCACAAATACGTGATTGCAAAGTGGTAAAAAGTTATTCACACACTCGCAAGCACAAACACACACACACACAGTTCCAGACAAGAGATTAGTGTAAAAGTTAGAGAACCAGGAAGGGATAACAGGGAAGGCACTGCAATGGATCAGGGAATATCTGTCAAGAAGATATCAGCGAGTCATGATACGTGGCGAGGTGTCAGAGTGGGCGCCTGTGACGAGCGGGGTTCCACAGGGCTCGGTCCTAGAACCAGTGCTGTTTCTGGTACATATTTGTGAAAGAAATAACGGAAGGAACAGACTCCGAAGTGTCGCTGTTTGCAGATAATGTGAAGTAGATGAGAAGAATTCAATCGGACGAGGACCAGGCAGAACTACAAAGAGATCTGGACAGGCTGCAGGCCTGGCCCAGCAATTGGCTCCTGGAGTTCAACCCCACCAAGTGCAAAGTCATGAAGATTTGGGAAGGGCAAAGAAGACCGCAGACGGACTACAGTCTAGGGGGGGCCAGAGACTACAAACCTCACTCAAGGAAAAGGATCATGGGGTGAGTATGGCACCTTTGCACATCTCCTGAGGCGCAGATCAATCAAATAACTGCTGCAGTTTACCGGCGCCTAGCAAACCTAAGAACAGCATTCTGATATCTAAATAAGGAATCGTTCAGGACCCTGTACACTTTGTACGTTAGGCCCATGTTGGAGCATGCAGCACCATTCTGGAACCCACACCTAGCTAAATACGAAAGGAAACTAGAGAATGTGCAAAGGTTTGCAACAAGACTAGTCCCTGAGCTATAAGGGGAATGTCATACGAGGAGAGGCTAAGGGAAACCGACCTGATGACACTGGAGGACAGGAGATAGAGAGAATATGATAACGACATATAAAATGCTGAAAGGAATTGATAAGTTGGACACAGACAGGATGTTCCAGAGATGGGACACAACAACAAGGGGTCACAGCTGGAAGTTGAAGACACAGATGAATCACAGGGATGTTAAGAAGTATTTCTTCAGTCACAAAGTTGTCAGGAAGTGGAATAGTCCGGGAAGTATTGTGGTGGTTACCTGGATTACCTGGAGGTTATTCCGGGGATCAACGCCCCCGCGGCCCGGTCCATGACCAGGCCTCCCAATGGATCAGGGCCTGATCAACTAGGCTGTTACTGCTGGCCGCACGCAGTCCAACGTACGAGCCACAGCCCGGCTGATCCGGCACTGACTTTAGGTATCTGTCCAGCTCTCTTGAAGGCAGCCAGGGGTTTATTGGCAATTCCCCTAATGCTTGATGGGAGGCTGTTGAACAGTCTTGGGCCCCGGACACTTATGGTGTTTTCCCTTAGTGTACCAATGGCGCCCCTACTTTTTATTGGGGGCATTTTGCATCGCCTGCCCAGTCTTTTACTTTCGTAGGGAGTGATTTCTGTGTGCAGATTTGGGACCATTCCTTCCAAGATTTTCCAAGTGTAGATTATGATATATCTCTCCCTCCTGCGTTCCAACGAGTACAAGTCAAGTGCTTCCAAGCGTTCCCAGTAGTTAAGGTGCTTGACAGAACTTATACGTGCAGTAAAGGATCTCTGTACACTCTCTAGATTTGCGATCTCACCTGCTTTGAATGGAGATGTTAATGTACAGCAGTATTCCAGCCTAGAGAGAACAAGTGATTTGAAAAGGATCATCATTGGCTTGGCATCTCTCGTTTTGAACGTTCTCATTATCCATCCTATCATTTTCTTTGCACGTGCGATCGTGGCACTGTCGTGATCCTTGAAAGTGAGATCCTCAGACATTACTACTCCCAGGTCCCTTACATTATTTTTCCGCTCTATTGTATGGCCGGAGTCAGTTGTATACTCTGTTCCAGTTATTATCTCCTCCAGTTTTCCATAACTGAGTAGTTGGAATTTGTCCTCATTGAACATCATATTGTTTACCGTTGCCCACTGGAAAACTTTGTTTATATCTTCTTGGAGGTTAACCGCGTCCTCAGCAGATGACAGCCTCATGCAGATCCTAGTATCATCCGCAAAGGATGATACGGTGCTGTGATGTATATCTCTGTCTATGTCTGATATGAGGATAAGGAATAAGATGGGGGCGAGTACTGTGCCTTGTGGAACAGAGCTCTTCACTATGGCAGCGTCCGATTTAACTCTGTTGACCAATACTCTTTGTGTTCGATTTGTTAGGAAGTTGAAGATCCATCTCCCCACTTTCCCAGTTATTCCTTTAGCACGTATTTTATGGGCTATTACGCCATGATCGCATTTGTCAAATGCTTTTGCAAAGTCTTATTATATTACATCTGCATTCTGATTTTCTTCCAGTGCATCCAAGGCCATATCATAGTGATCCAGTAGTTGTGAGAGGCAGGAGCGACCTGCCCTGAACCCATGTTGCCCTGGATTGTGCAGATTTTGGGAATCCAGGTGATCTGAAATCCTGCTTCTTAGCACTCTTTCAAAGATTTTTTTGTATGGGACTAGAGCTATTGGCTATAGTTTTTAGCTAATTTTTTGCTGCCCCCTTTATGGAGGGGGCTATACCGTTTTTTTAAGTGACTGGAATTTCCCCCTCCCCAAGCTCCTCTTCCATAGTGTACTTGGGCACATGAGAGGGGTTTTTTGCAGTTCTAATGAAACAAATCCACGAGTCTGGCCGGGTGAGTCATGGGCAGTTGTCAATGGTTTTTTAAAAATTTATGGGAGTTAGTGGGGGCGGTCCATACATGCTTCAAGAAGGGTAGAAAAAGTCTAATAGCAGAAGGTGTTTAGTAGCGCCAGTGAAGAGGCTGGGCCAGGAGCTGTAATGACCGCTGCATCTCAACCAGGTGGTACACACACACACACCCACACACACAACACACACCACCACCCACACCCACACCCCCACACCAACTAATTAGAAAAAATTTTCTTGCAAAAATATATGCAAAACACCCCACAGGTAGAAAGAATGTAGCTCTGGCCCCTTCAAATTGAGTCAACACTGTCAGGGGATTGCATATTGCAGAAATGACTAAAAAGTCCAAGCGATTAGCCCCAAAGAAAAATTTCATTTCTCGTAAAACTAATCTGCTTGGACCCCTAATCATTCTCAACATTTGAAAGTCCCTGATGATATTTGATTTCAACCGAGCATAGTTCTGCCTTGTTGCCCCCAAAAGGTAATTACAGATATTTATCTCCTGACATCCAAGAATAAAATCCTGCACACATTTCCACTTAGTTCATAAAAATTTCGGAAATATGTTGCCCCAAAAAATCCTGATTTTATTCAGGATAATTTTCCCACGAATCATCACTTTAAATCCAATGTAAAAAATATCCATAAAATTTGTTGTCGAGGCAGGTGTTAAATGAACCAGTCTTCCCCCCGTCCTCCTTTTCCCCCCCCTCCTCCTATCAGTTTTAAAAAACACTGCCATAATATTGTTGGAAAAGGGGGGAAAAACATAATGTTATCATTGATCTTTCCGGCTTTTTCCCTTTCCCCCCCCCCTTTTCACACCCCCTCTTTATATCTCCTTCCCTTACTCTCCTTAGTCCTCCCACTCCTCTCTTTTTAAACCCCAAAGAGCTTATCGTTAAATGATAAATTGTCCCTGCCCCGAGTCTTCTGAAAAATCGCTATTTTAAATTCCCGTCTAATCATCATCATAATAATGAATTATCATTTGAAGGAGAGAAGAGAGAGAGGGGAGAGAGAGAGAGAGAGAGAGAGATAGAGGGGAAGAAGAGAGAGAGAGAGAGGGGGGGAGAGGAGGAAAAGAGGAGGAAAGAGAAGAGAGAGAAAAGAAAAAAAAGAAAGAAAGAGAAACCACTTTCTTTGGGTTTTCCCGCCCCCCCCCTCATCGCGACTGCTTGACAAGTAGAAACAAACAAGACGTCTCTCTCTCGCCTGGACCCTCTGGATAGATCTGTCATTTCCAGAGCCTTCAACATAGGAGGGGGTGAGGGTGGCCTTTCTTTTTTACAAAGGGCCAATATTTTCAAGTACCCCACTTTGGGTCCACTTCGAGGACGCGTGGGAAACAACTTTTATGCCACAAGACGGGCAGAAAGCAGCAACCCCACTCTGGCTGTACCCCTTTTCCAGAAAAACCCCTCCTCTGAGATTTAAAATTTACCCAGGGACTCGGTATGGAACCCCTTCGACAGCATAAAGTGTCAATGAGATAAGTCTTGAAAAAAATGAAAATGCGGGCCCCCAGAGGTTCAAAATTCATCCCGTTCCCTATTTTATGTCTCATAACAATAAAAATGCTTTTAAATGAGTGAGTAGTAAAAGCTCTTAGCTTGCCAATAAAGTTAGGATCCTTAAAATGTAAATAGCTTTTCAATAAAGCTAGGGTCCTTAAAATTGTCAACCCTGTGTAAAAAAAAAGAGAGAGAAAAGAGAGAGAAGAGAGAGAGAGAGAGGAGAGAGAGGAGAGAGAGAGAGAGAAAGGGGAGAGAGAGAGAGAGAGAGGTAACGGTATTGTCTTTCATGTTTTCAGTAATTAAAAAAAGGGTTTGGGAGAGTGGTGCTTACGGCACCGATGCAGCGGCTGGTCCGCTGCAGCTGCATCACCACAACAAGCAAAAATTTGCCAAAGTTATGATTAATTGGCAGTTATTCCCCCAAATGCGGTGCTGCAGCGCCATCAGCGGGGCTGGACCCGGTCCCAAGTAACAGCCAGACTTTTCCGGGCGTAGTCTCTTCTCCTTTATTCCTTACAGTTCTTTTTCTTTCGCATTTTTCTGCAAGTTTGACTTCCTGTCTACAATTTCCCTTTATTTTTCCCTTTCCAGATGCTTATGTTTTAAAGACTTTAATATTTTATATATATATATAATATATATATATATATATATATAAAAATATTATATATATATATAATTATAATAATATATATATATTTATATATATATATAAAAATTTTATATTAGTTTCTCTCTCTCTCCTAAAATTTTATTAATTTCAGTGAATATTAAACCCTATTTGAAGATCGAACCACAAAATCTCGGATTTAGCGCATATATTTCTTATTTTGTTTAAGCAGGAAAAAGGCAGAACAGCTATTCAACACCAACTATCTAAATCGACACCATGCCCAGCCCTTCTAGGGTAGGGTAGGTGCCTCAGCCCGAGCTTGCAGCTCACAAAACTGTCATTCCCATTAGCCCCCTTGGGCCGGGGATGGCAGGCCAGAGAGGCCTAGCTTGTGGCTAGGCCTGGGGATAGTTGGTCCCAAAGATGAGGAGGTACTTGTGCCTCCTCCCATGGGAGACTTAGGTCTCAGACACTCCCTAAAGAGGGAGCCAAAGCCGGGCCACCACTTGGAAAAGGCCCGGGCCGGGAGAATACCGGCGAATCTTTATAATAATAATAATAATAATAATAATAATAATAATAATAATAATAATAATAATAATAATAATAATAATAATAATAATAATAATAATAATAGATGAATGGTTCACAGAACCTGTCAGACACTGCAGCTTCTTGGGATCTTAATACTTGGGAATTCTTCGCTTGCCTAACCCTTGGGCAAATGTGACACCACCTACGACTGCTGCACCTCTCCTGCCTACGGTTTATAAGCTGCTTCTCCGCTCATATGCCGTATTCTACTCAAGATTGATGTACTGATCACATCGACTCAACGTTGATGGACTGATTACCTCATTCTCCTCCTGTTCTTCAAGCTTCTCCTGTGTATGGACTGATGAAGCCACTGTGTGGCGAAACGTTTCCTTAATAAAGATACCCAAGGGTTGCACATGTGTCTAATTTATCAATAATAATAATAATAATAATCAGAAATAATAATACTAATGTAAATGCAGTTAATACATATGCATGAAGATAGGTATAGTTTCACCATTCTTAGTGTTTTATTGCATTCTCATGTTCGGTTAGAAGCGTAAATCAGGAGATACTATTCAACTCAAAGAGTAGTGAGGGCTCGATCCTCCGTCCTTTATCAGCAGGACTGTATTTTTATGCTTTTTACAACAGCACGGAACAGTGCTATAGTGACAGAATCCTGTTCCAGATCTTGCACAACAATAATGTTTATGTAATCACCAGTAATTTAGTATTTCAGTACTTTAGTACGTCAGTAGATGTGTAACAGAGCTGATACTAAGTAAGAGAATGGTTGATTGTATTAGCTTGCCTGGCTCTCCCCCCAACCCTCTCTCTCTCTCTCTCTCTCAGTCTATCTCTTCCTGCCTTCCAATACTCCCTCCGTCCCTTCCTCCTTCCTTCCAATCCAGCTGTTTGTTTCTCAAGGGAAGAGGATATAGCAGAAGAGATGGAGAAGCAGAATAATAATAAAAATAATACTACTAATAATAATAATAATAATAATAATAATAATAATAATAATAATAATAATAATAATAGTAATAATAATCATAATAATATAATAATAATAAATAATAATAATAATAATAATAATAATAATAATAATAATAATAATAAGAAGAAGAAGAAGAAGAAGAAGAAGAAGAAGAAGAAGAGGATGAGGAAAGGAAGTAAAGGAGGGATGGAACACGTAGGAAGAGGACACTGTTGTTGAACAGCCTCTTCCACCAAACGATCCGTGTAATGACCATCTCTTATGTAGCGCGATTCTAAACTCACTCAGCCAAGCCCACGGCTCTGATGTCCCTTTGTTCGGGCGACGTCAGCCATGGACCTAACATTTTGGTGCTAGGACAACATAAACCCTGGTTGTAGCACTGGAGAACACACAGAGAGAATGAAAAATAATTGATCCAGTGTGCAAGGATATGTTCTTATGAAAATAGATTGGGATCCTGAAGCTACATTATCTCAAAAGACTTTCACTTCGGTCCAAGTCGGACCGAAACGTCGTCATATGTTTCCTGCTCATGTGTGCGAGTTATTTGTATATTGAACATCAAAATGGTATACAATACCGACAGGTTGTTAGGTAAGACACATATGCAACAGTTAGACATCTTTATTCCGAAACGTTTCGCCTACACAGTAGGCTTCTTCAGTCGAATACAGAAAGTAGGCAGGAGCAGTAGAGATGTGAAGACGATGTAATCAGCCCTCACCTTAAAGCCCGTAGAATTTGAGGTTGTCAGTTCCCTGGGCCCTGGAGAAGGTTCAGTTCCTATTTTCAGGAACATCTGAAGATCAAGCGACAGTGCGGAGACTTAAAACTGTTCGGAAGGAGAGGTGCAGGGTGTTGTATAGTAGTAGTAATAGTAGTAGTAGTAGTGGAGCACCTGAAGGTCATGTCCCTCTCAAACCAAACTCTCACTTGAAAAGCTTGTCAAAGGTGTTTCTGTACCAAGATGCCACGTGTTGCAGATGTCTGAAAAGATGACATCAAAATGGTATACAATACCGACAGGTTTTAGGTAAGACACATATGCAACAGTTAGACATCTTTATTCCGAAACGTTTCCCTACACAGTAGGCTTTCAGTCGAATACAGAAAGTAGGCAGGAGCAGTAGAGATGTGAAGCGATGTAATCAGTCCATCACCCTTAAAGTCGTAGAATTTGAGGTTGTCAGTCCCTCGGCTGGAGAAGTTCAGTTCCATAGTCAGGAACTATCTGAAGATCAGCGACAGTGGGAGACTAAAACTGTCGGAAGGAGAGGTGCAGGGTAGTTGTAAGTAAGTAGATAGTAGTTGTAGTAGTGGAGAGGCAACTGAGAGGTCATTCCCTCTCAGATCCAACCCTTCTCACTTGAAAAGCTTGGTCAAAGGTGTTTTCTTTACCAAGATGCCACGTGTTGCAGTGTCTGACAAGTTTGAACATCAAAATGGTATACAATACCGACAGGTTGTTAGGTAAGACACATATGCAACAGTTAGACATCTTTATTCCGAAACGTTTCGCCTACACAGTAGGCTTCTTCAGTCGAATACAGAAAGTAGGCAGGAGCAGTAGAGATGTGAAGACGATGTAATCAGTCCATCACCTTAAAGTCGTTAAATTGAGGTTGTCAGTCCCTCGGCCTGGAGAAGTTCAGTTCCATAGTCAGGAACTATCTGAAGATCAAGCGACAGTGCGGAGACTTAAATACTGTCGGAAGGAGAGGTGCAGGGTAGTTGTTAGTAGTAAGTAGTAATAGTAGTAGTAGTAGTGAGAGGCAAAACTGAGAGGTCATGTCCCTCTCAGATCCAACCTTCTCACTTGAAAAGCTTGTCAAAGGTGTTTTCTGTACCAAGATGCACGTGTTGCAGTGTCTGACAAGTGACATCAAAATGGTATACAATACCGACAGGTTGTTAGGTAAGACACATATGCAACAGTTAGACATCTTTATTCCGAAACGTTTCGCCTACACAGTAGGCTTCTTCAGTCGAATACAGAAAGTAGGCAGGAGCAGTAGAGATGTGAAGACGATGTAATCAGTCCATCACCCTTAAAGTCGTAGAATTTGAGGTTGTCAGTCCCTCGGCCTGGAGAGTTCAGTTCCATAGTCAGGAACTATCTGAAGATCAAGCGACAGTGCGGAGACTTAAATACTGTCGGAAGGAGAGGTGCAGGTAGTTGTAGTAGTAGTAGTAATAGTAGTAGTAGTAGTGAGAGGCAACTGAGAGGTCATGTCCCTCTCAGATCCAACCCTTCTCACTTGAAAAGCTTGTCAAAGGTGTTTTCTGTACCAAGATGCACGTGTTGCAGTGTCTGACAAGATGAACATCAAAATGGTATACAATACCGACAGGTTGTTAGGTAAGACACATATGCAACAGTTAGACAATCTTTTTCCGAAACGTTTCGCCTACACAGTAGGCTTCTTCAGTCGAATACAGAAAGTAGGCAGGAGCAGTAGAGATGTGAGACGATTGTAATCAGTCATCACCTTAAAGTCGTAGAATTTGAGGTTGTCAGTCCCTCGGCCTGGAGAAGTTCAGTTCCATTTTTTTTTTTTTTTTTTTTTTTTTTTTTTTTTTTTTTTTTTTTTTTTTTTTTTTTTTTTTTTTTTTTTTTTTTTTTTTTTTTTTTTTTTTTTTTTTAAAGGAAAAACGAAGTTGGGTGGGACAATACAAAAATTTTCCAAGTGAAAGTATTTGTAATAAGGAAGTAGGGGGCATGAGAGTAGCTTATCACCTCCCTTAAAGTGTAAGGGTTTGTCATCCTCGCTGGAATCTCTATCGACTTTGAGTAAGCACATGCAATTAAATTTCGAAAGGTCGGTAGTGTTAGTGATAAGTAGGAGAGTAGAGATAAAGGATGTTTCAGTCCATCCCTTAAAGTGTAAAGGGGTTTGTCAGTCCCGGGTTGAGGTCTGCAAGAACATCAAGGATCAACGAAGGGAGGAAAAAAAGTAGATTTATGAAAGTTTGTAAGAGCCTTCGTCTCAAAATACCATAAGTGTAAGCGTTTCGTCAACCAAGTGTGATTGATGCACCCCCTGGAAATTCGTCATGTAGGAAACAATAGACGGGGAGATTTATTCGAAGGGGTCAGGTAGTTAGTGTAGAATGGTATAGTGTGAGAGGCAAGGGAATTTTTTGTCACCTTTCCCTGAAAGTTGTCAAGTGCTTCAAGATCAGGCAGTGCGACAAACCAAAGGATTAAGGGTTGTGGAAAGAAAGAACGAGATCTTTTCGAAACTTTCCCCCATGCTTGTCAACAGGTGGGAAGTGGGGGGTTGGGTTTGAAGAGATTAAGTATACCCTTAATTTAGAATTGGTTGACCCTCCGAAAGTTCTCCATAGGCTATGAAAAAGAAGGCGGACTAAATTGAAGAGAGGTCGGTATTTGTAGATTGTGTAGTTGGGAGGGGCAGTCCCTGCCCCAAACCCTTACGAAAGCGGTAATTTTTGAAGTCCCGGTTGAGTGTTGAAAGAAAAAAATTTTTAAATACGAAGGTTGTTGTAAAACCATTGAACGTAATTTTTTCCAAAGCGTCAGTGTTTTGTGAAACAAAATGGAAATGAAGTGGGTTACTCCCTTAATCTTTTGGGTTTTTCCCTGGCTAGAATTCAGAATAGCGGGAAACATTAAAGATCAAGGGGAAAATCAACTTAAAATTTGGGAAAGGAGTGCGGGGAGATGTTAGTAATAGTATAGAATATAGGGAAAGGGGGCCCTTGTCCCATTCCTTGAAACTTGTGGGGGTTTTTTTCAAGAGCCAGGTTTTGGTGTCTGAAGAGAACATCAAAAGGGAAAATTACCAAGGTGTTGGTAAAGACAATAACAGTTGAAATCTTTTTTTTCCCAAAACGTTCGCTCAAGTGGTTTTGTAAAACAAAACAGGGGGAAGATGAAGTAACCTCAACCCTTAAAGTCAAAAAGGGTGTTGGGAGAAGCCCATTCCATAGTCAGGAAATTGAAGATAAAGGGAATCGGGCAAATGTGGAAGAGAGTTAAGTTAGGAAGTGGGAATAGTTGGAAGGGAAGAGGATTTTAAACTTTCAAGAAATTGAAAAAGGGGTTTCCCCCTAAAATTCTAAAAAAAGGGAAGTTTTTTTAAACCAAAATTTTTTTTTTCCCCCCCAAAAACAAAAATTAAATCAAACGGTGGAGGTAGGAAAAAAAATTTTCCCAAATTTAAAGGGAGTTTATTTCCCCCCTTTGGAAATTTTGAGCTGTAAAAATTTTTTTTAAAAATTTGGGGGAAAAAAGGGGCCGGGTTTTAAAATTGAAAAAAAGGGAGATTATATTGGTAAAGGAAGGGTATTTTGGGGGTTTAAAAATTTTTAAAACCCCTTTTTTTTCTTTCAAATTTTTTTTAAAGGTTTGGGGAAAGATAAACTAAAGTTTGAAAATTTAAAAAAATTATCAAACGGTTTTTGCTTTTCAAAAATGGGTTTTAAAAACGGTAGGGAGCAAAGTAAACATTAAAGCAAAATTAAGCGTTAAATTTGCCGAGGGAGACCCCCCAAAATTTCTACGACTTTAAGGGTGATGGCGATTACATCGTCTTCACATCTCTATGCTCCTGCCTACTTTTGTATTCGACGAAAAGCCTCTGTGTGGCGAAACGTTTGGGAAATAAAGAGTCTAACGTTGCTATGTGTCTTACCTAACAACCTGTCGGTTATTGTATCCCCATTTTGATGTTCATCTTGTCAGACATGCAACACGTGGATCTTGGTACGAAAACCCCTTTGACAAGCTTTTCAAGTGAGAAGGGTTGGATCTGAGAGGGCATGACCCCCCTTTGCCTCTCACTACTATCTATTTTTACTACACAACAATACCCTGCCCCTCCCCTTTTCCGACAGTTTTTAAGTCTCCGCACTTCGCTTGATCTTCAGATAGTTCCTGACTATGGAACTAACTTTTCCAGGCCGGGGGGACTGACAACCTCAAATTCTACGATTTTAAAGGGTGAGGACTGATTACATCGTCTTCACATTTTATGCTCCTGCCTACTTTCGTATTCGCGAAAAACCCTACTGTGTAGGAAAAACGTTTCGGAATAAAGATGTCTAACTGTTGATATTTTGTCTTCCCTAAAAACCCTGTCGGTATTGTATACCATTTTTGATTTTCATTTGTCAACACTGCAACACGGGCATCTTGGTACAGAAAAACCTTTGACAAGTTTTTCAAGGAAAAGGGGTTTGGATCGAGGGGGGACTGCCCTCTCGTTGCCTCCACTATACTACACTATTACTACTACTACTAAAAACTACCCTGCACCTCTCCTTCCGACAGTTTTTAAAGTCTCCGCACGTCGCTTGTCTTCAGAAGTTCCTGACTATGGAACTGAATTTCCCCCGGGCCGGGGGCTGAAACCTCAAATTCTACGATTTTAAAGGGTGTGGACGATTACATCGTCTTACTCCTATGCTCCTGCCAACTTTCTGTATTCGACGAAAAAGCCTCTGTGTAGGCGAAAACTTTTCGGAATAAGATGTCTCTGTTGAAATTGTTTACCAAAACAACCTGTCGGATTGTATACCATTTTGTGTTATCGTCAGACACTGCAACACTGGCATTTTGGGTACGGAAAACACCTTGCAAGCTTTTCAAGTGAGGGGGGTTTTGGGATTGAGAGGGACATGACCTCTCAGTTGCCTCTCACTACTCCACTATTTAACACTACTACAAACTACCCGCCCTCCCTTCCGACAGTATTAAGTCTCCGCACTGTCGCTTGATCTTAATATTTCCCTGACTAGGGGAACTGAATTTCTCCAGGCCGGGGATGAAACCTCAAATTCTCGATTTAAGGGTGATGGTGATTACGGGGGGGGGGGTCTTACTCTCATCCCCTCCTACTTTCTGTATTCGACAAAGAAGCCTACTGTGTAGGCAAACTTTTCGGAAAAAGTGTCTAACTTTTGCATATGTGCTTCCCCTAAAAACCCCTGTCGGTATTGTATCCTTTTTGATGTTCATCTTGTCAGACACTGCAAAGTGGCATCTTGGTACAAAACCTTTGACAAGTTTTAAGTGAAAAGGGGTTTGGATCTGAAGGGCATGCCCTTCAGTTGCCTCCCACTACTATACATTACTACTACTACTAAAAACTACCCTGCACCCCCCTTTTCCGACGTATTTAAGTCTCCGCACGTCGTTTGTTTTCGTAGTTCCGATATGGAATGAACTTCTCCAGGCCGAGGGACTGACAACCTAAATTTTCACGACTTTGGGTGAGGGATGATTACATCGCTTCAATCTTCTGCCCCTGCTACTTTCTGTTTTTCGACTGAAGAAGCCTACTGTGTAGGCAAACGTTTGGAATAAAGATGTTAATGTTGCATTGTGTTTTTATAACAACCGTCGGTTTTGTATACCATTTTGATGTTCATTTTGTAGCACTGAAAAACACGTGGCATCTTGGTACAAAAAAACCCCTTTTGACAAGCTTTTTAAAGTGAAAAGGGGTTTGGGGATCTGAGGGGACTGACCTCTCAGTTCCCTCTCACTACTACACTACTATTACTACTACTACAAAAACCCCCTGCACCTCCCCTTCCGACGATTTAAGTCTCCGCACTGTCGTTTTGATTTCGATAGTTCCTGACAGGGGAAAACTTTCCGGGGCCGAGGGACTGACAACCTAAAATTCTACGACTTTAAGGGTGAGGGACTTTTACTCGTCTTCACATCTCTAGCTCTGCCTACTTTCTGTATTCGACTGAAGAAGCCTACGTGTGGGGAAAACGTTTGGGATAAAGTGTTAATGTTGCATAGTGTTTTACCAAACAACCCTGTCGGATTGTATACCATTTTGATTTTCATCTTGTCAGACACTGAACCTGGCTCTTGGACAGAAAACCCCTTTGACAAGTTTTTTTCCAAGGGAAAAGGGGTTTGGATTGAGAGGGACATCCCTCTCAGTTGCCTTCATACTATATTACTTTACTCTATATAAAACTACCCTGCACCCTCCTCCGACAGTTTTTTAATTTCCCCCGCCTGTGCTTGATCTTCAGATAGTTCCGACTAAAACTAAAACTTCTCCAGGCCGAGGGACTGAAAACCCAATTCTACGATTTTTAAGGGTGAGGGACTGTTTACTGTCTTCACATCTCTACTGCTCCTGCCTTTTTTTCGTATTCGCTGAGAACCACGTGTGGCGAAAACTTTTTCGGAAAAAAGTTGTCTAATGTTGCATATGTGTCTTCCTAAAAAACCTGTGGGTATTGTATACCTTTTTTGATGTTCCTTGTCAACACTGAAACACGTGGATTTGGGTACAGAAAACACCTTTGACAAGTTTTTCAAGTGAAAAGGGGGTTGGATCTGGAGGGACAGCCCCTTTCAGTTGCCTCTCACTACTACTACTACTTTATATAACTAAAACTCCCCTGCACCTCTCCTTCCGACAGTTTTTTAAGCTCCCACTGTCGCTTTCTTCGAATTCCCTGCATGGAACTGAATTCCCCGGGCCGAGGGACGGACACCTCAAATTCTACGCTTTGGGGTGATGGACTATTACTTCGTCTTCACATCTCTACTGCTCCTGCCTACTTTCTGTTTTCGACGAAGAAGCCTACTGTGTAGGGAAACGTTTCGGAAAAAAGATGTCTAACTGTTGCATTTGTGTTTTACCTAACACCTGTCGGTATTGTATACCTTTTTGTGTTCATCTTGCAACCTGAAAAACACGTGGCATTTTGGTAAAAAACCCCTTTGACAATTTTTTCAAGTGAAAAGGGTTGGATCGAGGGGGCAAAACCTTCAGTTGTCTCACTACTACTCTCTATTACTACTACTCTACAATACCCGCCCTTCCCCCGACAGTATTTAAGTCCCCCCTGTCGCTTGATTTTCAATAGTTCCTACTAGGGAAATAAAATTCTCAGGCCGAGGGACTGACAACCTAAAATTTACGATTTTAAGGGTGGGACGATTACATCGTTTTCCATTCTCTACTGCCCTGCCTACTTTCTGTATTCGACTGAAGAAGCCTACTGTGTAGGCGAAACGTTTCGGAATAAAGATGTCTAACTGTTGCATATGTGTCTTACCTAACAACTATTTGTATATTGTTCCAGTTACGTTATTGTGCCTTTTGGCTCTTTCTTCACTGTTTAGAAAGACCTAGAAGTGTCTAACTGCAAGGAGTGCCAACTTGTTGGGTTGTCATTTATAGTTACTAATACAGGGTGTAATTTAAATTTAGAAATGCTATACGCATGAGACTACAATTAATTCTTTTGAGTTATCATGTATAATAATTCATGGATCTGCCTTGTATGGGCCAGTAGGCCTTCTGCAGTGCTCCTCCATTCTTATGTTATGTTCTTATAACACTTCAAACTCTGCACTGTTTTTTTTTTTTTTAATTTTCACCGTCACTCCTTATCCCTTCAGTAGAATGGAGACAATTTCTATGCACAAACAACGTAAATAATACCAACAAATTAATTAAAGAGGCACTTATATTTAAATGAATAACTTATACTTAAACGAAACACTTATATTAAGAAACTATTATGAAATAACAGATTTTCTTGAGGATTAATAAAAATCTTGGTAGGTGAAACGTTTCTTTAATAAAGTTAGACAAGTGTTTACTTTATATATAAATCTAAAGAATATCTAAACCATCCCATACCCCCGGCCGGGATTGAACCCGCGGTCATAGAGTCTCAAAACTCAGCCCGTCGAGTTTTGAGACTCTATGACCGCGGGTTCAATCCCGGCCGGGGGTATGGTTTGTTTGCAATCGTGTCATTACGATTTCTTGAGTCACGTTAATATCTAAACCATGTTTAGAAAACCCGCAATCGTGGCACAGGCTGCGCAACACCAGCCACGAACGCGAGATAATACTCTGTAACACCCAAAATGTTAAGCAATACCTGATAATACTTAAGAAAAAATGTAGAGAATGGTGAGTACCGACAAACAAGGAATGCAAAATAGACGTAGCAGATCCAAGCCTTTTTTATTAGACGATGTTGCACAATAAATATTTTTTTTATCATGTATTACACGGGATCTGAGACTTCATAAAGGTCTATGTTAGGAAAAAAAAAAAAAGTCGTCGAATAAAAAGGCTTTCACTTCTGCATGTGTTTTGCCTTCCTAACAAACTTGCATGATATCTCTTACTACTTAGCAACATTGCACCACTACACTGCCTATTATGACTGTGCCATCCCCTGCAACACTTAACAGAATTCAGTATCCCCCCATGAGTAGACAACAAGTTTGGTGTATCTGTGTATAGCATTAGGAACAATATTAGGAGTGAAGTATACAATGAAAGCGAATATAATAAGAATGCACTTGGAAACCTAAGTCGTTCAGTAACTCTTTACAATTATTTACAGAGCAACTTGCCGTGTGAACAGATTGATTTATGTTATGAGTGCTTCTGGCAGTTTGGCAGACTGATTTGATGATGATGATGATGATGATGATAATGATGATGATAATAATAATAATAATAATAATAATAATAATAATAATAATAATAATAATAATAATAATAATAATAATAATAATAATAATAATGAAACTAAATGCAAAGTATGTGGTCAGACTAATGGTCACTTTCTTGAACATTCTGTGCTTCATTTTCCACTTTTTGAGGAATATATAGACAGTAAAATAACTTTTGTGATGTGAAGGTACCTTACTAAAGATAATAAGATACCAGACATATTAGGCAAATATCCCAAATTTACTGGCAGTAAGACAGTTGTACAAATAAATCCAGATGTATTCTAGTTAACCCTTTTCGGGCATAGTTACTAGAACTTTTGTGTATTCATATACTCTTGTACTATCGTCCACGCAATAAACTAGGAGCTTCGACCGCAAAGTCTGAAACTTGAGTATGTGACACAAACCGTCACCAACCAACACTCTTCAAAACACCCGGAAAAAAAAATCCAGGGTTGAATCCAGTCTTACATTAAATCGAGGAAAAGGGTACAAAAAAAGAGGAAGGGGGGATATTAATGGTAATGGGACTTGCGACATATTACCAACCTGACGTCCTGTGGTGCGTAACCCGCAGAGAATGGCGGCAGGAAAGGGATGAGCTGGCTAGATATATGGAATGGGTAGTGAATATGAATTAAAGGCTGATGAAAGGGATGGAAGGCTAGTGGATGGAAAGGAAGCCTCTTGAGAAAGTAATGCTAGGCTTATGGATAAAAAGAAAATTGTATTATTGTTAGAAGTAAGTGAAGGTTGCGAAGAGAAGCCATGGTACGGTTAGTGAAGGGATGAAACGCTAGGGATACAAAAAGAGAGAACAGGAGGGTGATAAGAGGCGATATTCAAGGAAGAGAAGGTCGGGAGAGTAAGGAGGAATGACAGAGGCTACTTGAAGACAGGTGAGTTCTGGGGAGGGGCTATTAAGTTCGGGAGAAATGAAGGGATTTCATGAGAAGGAATGGAGTGCTCTTTGAAGGACTGGGGGGCTAGAGAGACTGGAGGGACTGGCAGTAGGGAGAAGGAATGAGATGTTATGTGAGGAGATGGAAAACTAGTGCAAAAGTCTTAGGAGTACCTAACAAAGACTCTATATTGATAACAAGACTGATGACAGATGTGGTCGTGGAAGGTACTACGTTCATGAGCTGAGAGTTCTCAGGAGCAACTGAGAGACTAGGGAAGAAAGTAAGGGAAGGAGAGACGGAGGGAGTAAAGGAGAGACGGAGGGGGTGAGAAAGGAAGGAACAGGAGACATGGTCAGAGAGGAAGAGTCTAAAAGGAGTATAAGAATAAAAGAGATGCAGGAGCAGTGTCAACAGGAAATATACAGATGAATGCATGATCGAGAGGATGAAGTAAAAGTTCGGTAGGTGAAAATGGAGTAATGGAATACCGAGAATTGAATGGCATTCAAAACAAAGACTTGAAAAAAAAGAAAACATTGAGTGTAGAAAAGACATTGATACAGACCCAAATATATAAATGACTGTTAAGAAACTATAGTCTTATTTGTAAGACTGTAAATGATGAGTCATGTCAACTGATCATTTCAGTGAATGGATGAATGACGAGATCTGTATTGGTAAGGAAGTACCAATGACAAGGATCAACTTACGAAGACTGGGATCTTGCCACCGAAGCGGGTAGTTTATTGCACATCCCATATATATAGTTACAGTTCATGCTTTATTAATTGCAAGCAAATTTAGTACATTTGCTTGAAATATGTGATATCTCATTTTCTTTTATATCTTAACATTTCACATATATTGTTAAATTAGCTGTCTATATTCCTCAATAAGCACGTAGTGTTTAAGAGAGCTTTCATTATCAAGTCACAGTTATGACTTGATGATATCTCAGGACGAGCGGAAACGTCTGGGTTATTTGTGAATTCTTCTGATACTCACTTTTCTTGTTTTCCGAAAACAACAACAGCTCCTGTCTCTCTGCCTAAGCCTCCCTGAGTGCTCTATCCACAAATGTAAATGAAATCGTAACTAAATATAAATTTGCAGTCTAATGGCTGATTTATTGTGCACTTGTATTCATTGTATGGAAAATGAGGTACAAATTCTACGCAAAGGCGTAGAAACTAGGTCCTAATGGAGTTAGAATCCACGCGGATGCATTTGCAATATAGCCATTTGTACGCGTATAATTCAGGTTATAATCATATAATACAGTCTGAGAATTTCTCATATTTTCTTTATCATTATTATTATTTTCTTTAATAAGATACCACCCTGACTTAATCATATCTTCTCTTCTCCCTCTCATTTCCTAGGCAACTCAGATGCACTCTCCTCGTCTCTCCCATTGTTTGCTAACTTCTTCAACATTTTTCCCCTCATTCCCACAGAACTTTCTTTCCCTCCCTCTGCACTTCCTCTCTTGCAGCCCTTCCTCCTATCTAATGCACTTCCCTGCAGTATCTTCCACTTGACAGAATCCCTTGTACCTCACCCCACGCCTCCCCCACAACCTTTCAGTTTACCTCTCACTACATCCTTTTTCCTCTCACATCCTCTCCCTCTTATTTGACACTCTCCTTCTGCTTCTCTCTCCACCTAGCCTTACCAATATTCTTCGTTTGACATGTAATGCTACTCCTACCTCTTAATGTTTCCTTCCCAGTAGCCCCTATTCCACGCATTCCCACTCATTTCTTAACCCATGCTTCTAGTGCACTCCCTCATCAACACATAACCCGTCCTATATGATGGATTGTGACCGGGAAATATAGGTAGCTTTTGTTCCCACAATGTAACTTTCATATAGTTACATTGCTGGTGTATCCAATTGTTTTCGCACTAACCAAGCCCTCCCTCTCAACCTCTTTACTCTTCGCTTCTACTCTTCGTGTTTCCACTCATCTCACACGAACTGAGGAACGTTGCTCGAAATAGAAAAAAAACCCAGTTTGTCTGAAATTTAAAAAAAGTGAATAATTGGAAAGAAGTTGAGA
>NC_069411.1:36777356-36799856 GCF_026875155.1 Cherax quadricarinatus | reverse complement strand
TTCCATTTCCCAGGTGCTATATGATCTCTGTGGGTTCAACGCTGCCTCGTTTATTTAATACTAATTATGTTAAATCTATATTTTAGAGAAAAAGCACATGCGGTTTCTCTTGATATAGTAAAAGTTGTTTAGTCATCCTTTCTCTTTCCACTGTTTTTGTGTAATCATATGAACAAACCAAATATAGACACAAGAGATGGATCCAAAATGACTTACTGCTGACAAAAGCGAAGAAAAGATATACGTTCCAAAAAAAAAAGCTATTGCTGAGACAACATTTCACTTTGTTTGGGATTTTCCAAGATTATATGAAGTTCTAAATACAGCAAAACTCTGACTCGATTATTTAAATAAGTAGATTTAGCAGTTATGACATTTATAAGTGGATTTAACAGTTGTAAACATAAGTTGGGGTACAGGAAAGATGAAGGGAATATTTTGAGTACATGGACCTTCTCCATAAGATTACTACAGAATGTCCACCTGCAGCATCCATCTTGCTGACCGGAAAGTGGAACAGAAAACAGGTTCTGCAACGTGGGTGTTTTCATCAAAGCCGCAAGAGATGAAGACGAACCCAGTAAAGGAACATCAAAGGCCCCGGTGGTTATCAATACAGGGAAATCACATACGCATGATCAAAACAACAAATGACTGACAGAAGAGAGGAAATGTAAATTTGTAGGTGAGGATTTCTGGGAAGAGCGAATTACGAGGAATGCATACATTCACTTCCTAGGTAGAGGGGAAAGATGAGGGGATAGAGGAGAGGAGGAAAGATGCTGAAGAGTAGAGAGAGAGAGAGAGTATGGAACACATTTGTACAGCATAATGATGTCAACGAGATTAAGTCAGTTGATCAAATGAAAATGCTGGCCCACAGATGGCTCCAACTTCATCCTGTTCCCTACTTGTATGTCTCATAACAATAAAAATGCTTTCAAATGAGCTGATGTAGGTAACAGCTTGCCAGTAAAGTTAGGAATCCTTAACCTGTAAATAGCTTGTCAATAAAGCTAGTTTCCTTAACCTTGTCAAACCCTGTGTAAAAAAAAAAATAGAGGGAGAAAACACAAATCGCTAGAAACAGACATATAAAAAACTAATTAATAGACATACAGAGGAATGGGCAGATATTAATATAAAAATAACGTAAGACAAGAAGAGAGATGAAGAGAAACTGACAAACAAAAGCAAAAACAGCTAGATCAAAAAGCCCCCACTAAAAGTTTGATAACGAGACCAACATCCCTTAATGAGGCTTCATCAACGAGAAGCAAAAATGTTCAGATTTAAAGCTCAGAGTGAGCCGAGCCCCATATGAGATAGATCTTATCTCCCTTAGCCCTTCGTGATATTCCTAGTACCTAATATGAAGTAGATTTTGTCCCCTAGAGTTTGTCGTTATGTTCCTTGTCCCAAATGCGAAATAAATTATATGTACCCGAGCCCTCCACAATGTTTCTTGTACCTTGCGAGATGCTGAAGTTATCTCCAGAGCTCTCTGTTAAGCTTAATGAACCTTATAAGAGATACATCCTATCTCTGGAAGCTTTCACTTATGTTCCACATTCATATAAGACAGGTGTTTCACAAAGAGATCCTCCTTAAGCTTACCGAGCCTTATAAGAGATAGATCATATCTTCCAAGAAAGGGTAGCTCCAATTCCTTGGCTCAAGAGTTTCTCCACAGGAGACCTGATGTGGGAGCGGGCTACGGGGAATAGATAGAATGAATAAAAGACTGATTTTTCTCACCCCTCAATATATTATATATATGTAATATGAGAAATTACTCAGGCGCTTGGAATTTCACTATTTTTCCACTGTGGTTATTTTACATATTGCGATACCACTTGTCTACATTATTTGATTTCACTGACTCTACACTACCCTTGCCAATGGACTGACAGCATATGACGTGAAGACTTAGCATCATTTGCTATCTTTGGAAAATCTGACACGATATCACTTTCATGTACCATTATTAAGTGGTACATTTTAAAGCTGCAAACAATTATTATTTATATAAAAAGTGTGACCAAGGTGTCTGTTACATAGAAAATAAAATAACTGTAATGCTTCTTCTTCCTCCTGTTAAAATTTCGTAAATATGACTGCAGTAAATTATGTAAATTGTAGAGGCTACAATATGACACAAATTTCAGTAGCGTAGCTTCCGCTACACCTCTTCCTCTTCGTTAGTCAAGTTAATTTTTCACCGTTTCACCTTCATACAAGGTTCCTCCTCCTGGCTGTTGTAAAGTAATCAGACTCTCACCCAGCGCTCCTGGGTGAGAGTCTGATTACTGCGGCTCCCGAGTATTATGATGGTACTAAGGACAGGGTAAAGGAGGAGAGGAGGCCGGCCGAGTGACAAGAAACTAATTACAGCTGTCACAACGACCTGACTCACGGTCACAGTACTCAGCCTATCCTTCCCTGACCTCTGTTCTTGTAGTGTGTTCCACTTTATTTAGCCTTACACTGGAGGAGGAGGGGGTGCATTTTCACTGTCGCGGGTGTTAGTCGTATCGATGACATCCTCTGATGCTTTTCGTCACTTAACCGAGGCCTTACGGTTACACTTTCAGGACCACCCAGTTAAAAATAATATATATTAAAATGTTGTTAATAGCCATATAGAGCTGCTCCTGTTACTTAAAATACGTGATGGAACTACATATTACCTCTATTTTTTTTTATAGAGGTGGGGCGAGAAGAAGTAGGTAAAGGATCACAACAAAGTTGGCGTTACCACGCCACTATATGCGTTTTCTTACCGCCCAACGGCAGCTTATTAACCACAAAGTGGCAATTACCACACCACATTCCAGCGTTATTAACCACATAAATGGTACTCACAAAAGAGCGTTACTGTGTGATATTAACCACTAAACTGCACATTTATTTTGGATCGCCACTCGCTGCTCACGTTATTTACTACTGCTATGTTACATTTCTCCAGGAAGGTGGCGGACCTTCCTCTAACGTTAACCACACCGAGTCTACTCTCATTCTCAGCATATTAATTCGTTTACAGACTGGATGTTGTCAAGGAAGTCAGATCTTATTCTTCTAAATGTCTTTCTGTCGACAAAATGATGCTAGAAATCATTGTACATTTGTTATAAAAATTCACAAACGCATACATGCGCATATATTGTTTTAGCAAAAAATAAATATTTTGAGGCACTTATCAATATGCGAAAACCTGTTCCTAACACTGTCACTCCATCCTGAAGTTGGATTCACTCCACGTTAAACAGGTTTGAATGATTGCTAATTTAAGACTTATGTCCTCTTTTATATTGTTATTACCAAAATTAGTTAGAATTTTCTATATATTTCAAAGGTATTACAAAAATTAAGGAATACTTAGGATACTTGGATACTTAGAACCAGTACTTACACTTGAGATCCGACGTAACTAACTCTCTTCTCTTCAGTGAGACGCGCGTCTCCTAGGTAATGATCTGCTACTATGCAGGAAAAAATGCTGATTATCCACTAAGGAAAAAATGTTTCCCTCTTATGAATGAAACTTTCCACATTATTCAAATAAAAACAATAAGCTCACATGACCGTTTCCGATTCGTCGTTGTAAGCTCCTTTCTATGCGCGGGTTATTTGTGAATTATGAAAATCTTACGTATGGGCTCTCGTGCCTGTAAGAATTTACGTGCTCGTCATTATATAAAGCTACTATTGATGAGTATAAGGACAGGTTGTTTCAAGTAGTGAACAAATAATGAATTAACACAATCAATACCAGCTAATGGTATTACACGGAATTTAAATAATGATGAGGAAGCGTAAGGATGTCCTAGGTTAAGTCATCATAAAATGTCATGCTTCTATATTTATAATGACTATATGCAATTCAGGTTGACACAAAAATTTCTTACGTGTATTGCATTTACATCTGAATTGTGTATGATTTACCTAATTAAATAAAAAGCTGAAACACAATACAAAAAAGGATCTCAGAGTGAGCCAGGCATCTGTAAATATGCATAATGCGCATATATTTGTGTCATTATTATAAAAGGCGATTTTCTGTTTTTTTATGAAAAAGGGAAATCTAGCGACAGAAGGACAACGGAGGATTAAGCACATAATGGCTCGTCATCTAACAAAGACGTGAGTGGAACGATACACAAATAACTCGCGCATAAAAGAGAGAAGCTTACGACGACGTTTCGGTCCGACATGGACCATTTACAAAGTCATGTGAGTAAGGAGACGTTCTGTTTCCTGACAAACAAAACACAATCACGAAAAACAACAGCAAAAAAAAAAAAAAAAATGTTTTTCAAGTGAGGAAAGAGCATTCAGACCTTGTATGAGAAGTAAACTAGACAGCCAGTACACACACACACACACAAACCCACACAAACCCACACAACACACACACAACACACACAACACACACACACACACACTAACACACACAGACACACACACACACACACACACACACGACAAACCCACACAAACCCACACAAACACACACACACACACACACACACACACACACACACACACACACACACACATACACGCGCGCGCGCGCGCAAAGAATACCTGACAGGGAGGCAACAACGAGTCATGGTACGTGGCGAGGTATCACAGTGGGCACCTGTGACGAGCGGGGTCCCACAGGGGTCGGTCATAGGACCAGTGCTCTATTTGGTACATGTGAATTACAGGATGGAAGGGTTAGACTCAGAAGTGTCCCTGTTCGCAGATGATGTGAAGTTAATGAGGAGAATTAAATCAGATGAGGATCAGGCAGAACTTCAAAGAGACCTGGACAGACTGGACACCTGGTCCAGCAATTGGCTTCTCGAATTTAATCTCGCCAAATGCAAAGTCATGAAGATCCGGGAAGGGCACAGAAGACCGCAAACGGAGTATAGGCTAGGTGGCCAAAGACTGCAAACCTCACTCGAGCAGGAAGATTTTGGGGTGAGTATAACACCGAGCACGTCTCCGAAGTCACACATCAACCAGATAACTGCTGCAGCATATGGGTGCCTGGCAAACCTGAGAACAACGTTCCGATACCTTAGTAAGGAATCGTTCAAGACACTGTACACCGTGTACGTCATGCCCATACTGGAGTATGCAGCACCTGTTTGGAACCCACACTTGATCAAGCACGTTAAGAATTAGAGAAAGTGCAAAGGTTTGCGACAAGGTTAGTTCCAGAGCTAAGGGGAATGTCCTATGAAGAAAGACTGAGGGAAATCGGACTTACGACACTGGAGGACAGGAAGGTTAGGGGAGACATGATAACGACATACAAAATACTGCGTGGAATAGACAAGGTGGACAGAGACAGCATGTTCCACAGAGGGGACACAGAAACAAGGGGTTAAAATTGAAAGTTGAAGACCCAGATGAGTCAAAGGGATGTTAGGAAGTATTTCTTCAGTCATAGAGTAGTCAGGAAGTGGAATAGCCTAGCAAGTGAGGTAATGAAGGCAGGAATCATACATAGCTTTAAGATGAGGTATGATAAAGCTCATGGAGCAGGGAGAGAGAGGATCTAGTAGCACTCGGTGAAGAGGCGGGGCCAGGAGCTGAGTCTCGACCCCTGCAACCTCAATTAAGTGAGTACACAAATACACATACACACACAACACACACACACACACAACACACACACACACACACACACACACACACACACACACCACACACACACACACACACACACACACAGCCCAAAACAATCCCTTGTTACTTGTAGGCCCGGGTCCAGTCCATTCACCCACAACACAACTTACTTGACAGAGGACCAAGCAGATTAAGGACCCAGGCTGGGATACGGATCTTAGTACCTGGAAAAGCCACTGTCAAGCTCTGACGACAAGCCTCGCGCTACAATAAATAGGAAGGAAAAAAAATTTGGCTAGCTCAAGAGAAATACAGCCCCTTATTTTCAATAATTCTTCCAAAGGTCGATTAATATTTTGTGTATATTATATGCATATGTATTATAATATATAATATATATATTATATAATATATATATATATATAATATATATATATAATATATATATACATATATATATAATATAGATATATATATAATATAATATATATATATATATATATAATATATATAATATATATATATATATATATATAATATATTTATGTCAAGTCCAGGCTGCCGGTTTCCCTGAATCCCTTCATAAATATTACACTGCTCACACTCCAACAACACGTCAAGTCCTAAAAGCCATTTGTCTCCATTCCCTCTATATACATATGAAGAGCTCTGTTCCACAAGGCACAGTACTCGCCCCCATCTTATTCCTTATCCTCATATCAGACATAAACAAAGATATACACCACAGCACCGTATCATCCTTTGCGGATGATACTAGGATCTGCATGAGGCTGTCATCTGCTGAGGACGCGTTAACCTCCAAGAAGATATAAACAAAGTTTTCCAGTGGGCAACGGTAAACAATATGATGTTCAATGAGACAAATTCCAACTACTCCGTTATGGAAAACTGGAGGAGATAAATAACTAGAACAGAGTATACTACTGACTCTGGCCACACAATAGAGCGGAAAAATAATGTAAGGGACCTGGGAGTAGTAATGTCTGAGGATCTCACTTTCAAGGATCACAACAGTGCCACGATCGCACGTGCAAAGAAAATGATAGGATGGATAATGAGAACTTTCAAAACGAGAGATGCCAAGCCCATGATGATCCTTTTCAAATCACTTGTTCTCTCTAGGCTGGAATACTGCTGTACATTGACATCTCCATACAAAGCAGGTGAAATCGCAGATCTAGAGAGTGTACAGAGAACCTTTACTGCACGTATAAGTTCTGTCAAGCACCTTAACTACTGGGAACGCTTGGAAGCACTTGACTTGTACTCGTTAGAACGCAGGAGGGAGAGATATATCATAATCTACACTTGGAAAATCTTGGAAGGAATGGTCCCAAATCTGCACACAGAAATCACTCCCTACGAAAGTAAAAGACTGGGCAGGCGATGCAAAATGCCGCCAATAAATAGTAGGGGCGCCATTGGTACACTAAGAGAAAACACCATAAGTGTCCGGGGCCCAAAACTGTTCAACAGCCTCCCATCAAGCATTAGGGGAATTGCCAATAAACCCCTGGCTGCCTTCAAGAGAGAGCTGGACAGATACCTAAAGTCAGTGCCGGATCAGCCGGGCTGTGGCTCGTACGTCGGACTGCGTGCGGCCAGCAGTAACAGCCTAGTTGATCAGGCCCTGATCCATCGGGAGGCCTGGTCATGGACCGGGCCGCGGGGGCGTTGATCCCCAGAATAACCTCTAGGTAACCTCCAGGTATATAATACGCTCACGCATGCTTGCTGGAAGTCCAAGCCCCTCGCACACAAAACCTCCTTTACCCTCTTCCTCCAAGATTTTCTAGAATGACCTCTACCCCGACTTTCCTCCACTACAGATTTATACACTCATCGAAGTCATTCATTCTCATACTCGTCTGAACCACACTAACACCCCTCCTCAGCCCTCGGATAATAGTTTTGGTAATCCTGCATCTCCTCCAATTCCAAACACAATCTCAGCATTATAGTCACACCACACTGCCTCAACTCGACACCCACGCCTCCATCCATCTCCTGTTTAACATTCACCACCCATGCTCATACCCATATAAAGCGTTGTTTATAACTATACTCTCTGCATTCCCTCTTAGGGACCATGGACAAGTCTTTGTGTACCACAAGCCTGCTCCATCGCACAACACACCCTTTTTCCGTACAATCAAAATGACAACCATTCATTAACCCATCTACTGACACTACACTCCTAATATTTATAATTCACTCACATACCTTTCCTCCAATCTGATATCCAGATTTCGTTACACTATTTTTTTTTTTATCCTCATCACAACTTATACTCTTTCTTCATATCAATTTTCTTTTTTCTTATTGCATCACTAACCAAACTCATCCACCAACCTCGCACTTCTCTTCAAATCTCCCAAAGACATATCATCACAAAGAACAACTGTACAACTCCCACTTTGTTACATTCTTTATCTTTAAACCACACTCTTGCACAGCACCCGAATATAACTTCCACAACCCCATCAAAAGATAAACAACTGTTGACATCACACTGACACACACAGCCAAACACACATCACACCCACACAAAAACACTACACGCACATCACACCACACACACCACAAAAACACAAACACACATCACACACACACTCCAACACACACCACACACCACACACACTACCACACACACATACACCACAACACACACACCAAACACCACACACACAACACCACACCACACACACACAACACACACACTACACAATCACACAACCCACAACACACACCACAACACACACACACCCCACCACACACACACACACACCACACACACACCATCTCCACACAACACACACACACACACACACATACACACACACACAACACACACACACACACACTCACACACACACTCACACTCACCACACAACAACACACACAACACACAGCACACACACACACATACCACTAAACACACTAAACAACACACAACACTACACACTACACACACCCTAACATAAAACAACACACACACAACCACAACACACAACCACACAACACCTTTTTTACACACATCACACACACACCAACACATACAACACACACCCCACACACAAACACAACACACACAACACTACACACACAACACTCAACCACAACAACACACATCACATACAAGAACACACACACACACCCACACACACACACACACAACACACACATACACACACATACACACACACACACACACATACACCAAAAACATACACACACATACACACACACACACATACACACATACACACACATACACACACATACACACACACACACAACACATACACACACATACACACACATACACACACACACACACACATACACACACATACACTCACATACACACACACACACACACACAACACACATACACCACACACACATACACACATACAACTATATACATATATTATGAAGAAATGTGGCAGTATTATGTAAGGAAAAGCTAGAACTCATCATACTACACTTTTCGTCTTAAATAATCATACAACTTACTCTCATAAAATATTATATGGGAAATGATGATCTTATTTAGCATGGCATTGCGATGCAGAGAATTTACATTAGTTGCATGATTCCATATTTCAAATATTCCACTTCACTTTATTTTACTTCAGTCATCTTTACCATATTTTCCTTTACTAACCTTTATTTTTAACTGTAAGTAATGGTTCTATAAACAATAAAACAGCCTAGTTTTATTTATAATTAATAAGTTATTAGTGATTTAATAAGATCAGTGATTTAACTATCTCTAATTAAGGTTATTTACTCTAGGTAGTTAATGACAGCATGCGTCCAGCCAGCTCAAAATTGCGTCTGACTCTCCTACAATTATGTCTAAATTTTTATTTCCAGCGTAATAATTAGTATAATTATCTGGGGCGGCCACCTGGCCTTCACGTCACAGTGCAAACGAACCCGCGTACCTGGCCGCGCCTCTTATTACTCTCATCCCTCTTCTGTCTATCATTCCTCTGCCTTCTATCATTCCTGTGACGTCTATCATCCTCTCTCATTCCTAACCCATCTATCATTTCCTCTCAGTTCTTCTCCCCTCATTCCTTTCTTCTTATTTCCCCCTCTCATTCCTATCCCTCCTATCCTATCCTATCCCTCTCCTATTTCTCATTTCCTCTCATTCCCCCTTCCATCAGTCATCTCTTTTCATATCTATTTAAGGTTTTCCCCTTTTATCTCTTTCTTATTTTTTCCCGTTCATTTCCCATCTATCTTTCACTTTCTCATCCATCATCCCTTTTCATTTCTTTCTCCACTATTATCTCTTCGTATCCCTATTTTTTCCAATTCCTCTTATCCCTCTTCCCTCTTTCAACTCCTCTCGCTCTTTCTCGGCCATTTCACCTTTCACGTCTCATTCACCTTTTGAACCCCCCTCATCCCTCTCACCCCCACTCACCATCCCACTCATCCCTCTCACACCACTCGTGCCGCTAATCCTTTCCTTAACACTAGTTCCATGCCACTCTCAACTCCTCTTCCTCATTCACCCCGTCCCTCCATCTCTTACCCATTTGATCTCTTTCCCCGCCTCCTCTCACCCCACTCATCTCCCCACTCATCCCTCTCCTGGGGTGGCTGGTTTTTGCCTGCCCTGGGGTGTAGTGAAGGTGATCCCCAGCTGACTATGGGGATGGTAAACAGCCTCCCGTGATTGCTGGCCTAATTGAGTTCACTTTAATTTTCTGCCTAATTACGCTTACGAATGGTTTCTCTGCTGCTTAATTTTCAAAGGGGAATGACCTGATGATGGGATGAAACACGGAGGAACGGGAAGAGAAGAGGGGGAGGAGAGAAGAGGCGGAGAAGAGAGGAAGACAAGAGGGGGACAAAGGGGAAGAGGAAGAGAAGAGGGGAAGAGAAGGGGGGAGAGGAAGATAGGTGTCGTCAAGAGAACGAGAAAGAGAAACACGAGGGTGACTTTGAGCTTTAGTTTTCGTTTTAATATTATAGTTTTAGTTAAAGCTATAAAGTTTAAGTTATCGTTTTTGGTGAAGATATTGTTATAATTATATAAGGAGGGGTGTTAATGTTGCAGTTTAAAAACTGTAGTGTAAAGCACCCTTCTGGCAAGACAGTGATGGAGTGAATGATGGTGAAAGTTTTTCTTTTTCGGGCCACCCTGCCTTGGTGGGAATCGGCCAGTGTGATAATAATAAAAAAAAATGAGTTTTTTTTGTTATAGTTTTTCAGTTATAATTTTAGCTTTGCTTAAAGTTTTAGTTATAATGTTACTTACTTCGTTTTTAACATAAGTGTGAAATCAAATTTCACACAATTTTATACATAAAAGTGGCAGATGTTCACCTACACACTTAAATATTACTCCCTTCCATTGTCAATTTTGGAGGCAGCTTTTCACGAGCGTTTTAAGCTACGCCACAGAGGGTTTTGGAAGTTATCTCAGCAATTCTGGGAAGCAGGGAATGGGGCACCTGCATAAGCCAATTATTTCTACAATCCATCCCTAGACACCGTATACCAGGGTTGAAAATTTAAGCCGATCGGATGAGTTTTCCTGTTATGAGCGAGCGAAACGAAAAGCTGGATGAAGAAAAAGAAGAGAAAGGGCACAAAATTTCTGGCAACCACTTAAAGGTCTTCCCTCGGGGATACCTAATGGAATAAAGCCAATTGACCAAATGATATCTCTTTTCCACAACTGACTCTAGCTTCATTATATTTGCATGTTGCATAACACTAATAATATAATGAAGATATTGCTAGAGATTACTTTCACATGAGCTGAGGTAGGGTAATAACTCTTGTCTTGTAAATAAAGGTAGTAACTCTTAACCTAACCCTGTACAATCCCTTTTGTTAGAAAGTGTTGCGGGAGAGGTGATGGGAGAGTGGTGATGGGGAGAGAAAATGGGAAGAGGTGATGGTTATGGGAAGAGGTGATGAGGGGGGAAGGGGTGGTGGAAGATAAGAGATACGAGATATTTGATTGGGGAGTGGTGGTCGGGGAGAGGTACTGGGAAGCTGGAGAAGGGAGAGAGGTACTGGGAAACTGGAGAAGGGAGAGAGGTACTGGGAAACTGGGGAAGGGAGAGAGGTACTGGGAAACTGGGGAAGAGAGAGAGGTACTTGGAAACTGGGGAAGGGAGAGAGGTACTGGGAAACTGGAGAAGGGAGAGAGGTGCTGGGAAACTGGGGTAGGGAGAGAGGTGCTGGGAAACTGGGGAACGGAGAGAGGTGCTGGGAAACTGGGGAAGGGATAGAGGTACTGGGAAACTTGGGAAGAGAAAAGAGGTAATGAGAAACTGGGGAAGAGAGAGAGAGAGGTAATGGGAAACTTGGGAAGGGAAAGAGGTACTTGGAAACTGGGGAAGGGAGAGAGGTACTGGGAAACTGGGGGAAGGGAGAGAGGTACTGGAAACTGGGGAGAGAGGTACAGGGAAACTGGGGGAAGGGAGAGAGGTGCTGGGAAACTGGGGAAGGGAGAGAGGTACTGGGATACTGGGGAAGAGAGAGAGGTAATGGGAAACTGGGGAAGGGAAAGAGGTGCTGGGAAACTGGAGAAGAGAGAGAGGTACTGGGACACTGGGGAAGGGAGAGAGGTGCTGGGAAACTGGGGAAGGGAAGGAGTTACTGGGAAACTGGGGAAGAGAGAGAGGTAATGGGAAACATGTAACAGGTGAGAGATGATGGAAATGATACAAGATATAGAAAACTGCAAGATCTTTTTAGCTAAATCTTAACGAGAAAATAACAAGCGACAAATGATAAATATTGTACATAGGAAAAAGAAAACCAGCGTGGATGAGAGCACATGAAATAAATACAGGAATACAGAGTCAAGAGAAAATAAACTATATAAAGAGATCATATATAAAAAAAAACACAAACAAGAAAGCGGTGCTTTCCAAGAAATAAATATATTTAAAAAAATCGCAGAGTTTAACCAAAATATACAGCAGATGTGGTTACTGTTGAAGGAAAGTTGTACACAGTATATGGAGGTTCAAGGCAGTAAGTGGGGCATGACATTGTTCCAGGCACACGATTGCGTCACTCCGCCAGTGACATTGTTCCAGGCATGCGATTGCGTCACTCCGCCAGTGACATTGTTCCAGGCATGCGATTGCGTCGCTCCACGAGTAACACGTGACATAATTTAAGAAAAAGTTGGGTTAAAATATAACTTACGCAACAATATTATATGCGTACGATGCTTAAATTAAGCTGCTGCTACTACTACTGCTACTACTATTACTACTACTACTCCTATCATTACTACTTCTGCTCCTACCACTACTACTACTACTGCTACTGCCACTAACTACTGCTACTACTAATAATAACAATGATAATAATACTATTAATAATAATGACATTAATAATAAAAATAAAAAATAATATAAAATAATAAAATAATAATAATAATAATAAAAAAAATAATAATAAACAGAACATTACTTCTGCATAAAAAATCCGACAACAACAAAAAAAAAAGGGAAAAATTAAAATAAATACACACAACGTATCCATTTTTTGCGGGAATTAATAAAACATTACACACGCCTAAGTTACTAAAAATGAAACAACGACAACATCCAAAGAATAGTAAACGACAGAAATTTAGACAAGACAAAACTCACACCATGTGCGTTCATTACCCCACAGAGTAATAACTGTGAGGGGGGAATGCCTTGGTGCATATATACCCAAGTTTATTTAAAAATCCTACTTTAGGGATGAGAATATTTTTTGCTATCAAGAACAGGGACGTAAACCTTTAATAACCTCGTGGAATAGATGGCTTAACCAACCAAAACCCTCAGGAGGAGCTTTAAAACCTCGCTTAAAAAGCCATTCTAGAAAAAACGTCGCTGAAAACAAGCTTAAATTACGCACGCACTCGCAAAATCCTGCAAATTTTTGTTGGAGTATTGGCAAAAATTCATAGTATTTAGATTTTGATACGGAAAAGCTTGAAGTTCCACCCCTGAACCAACGGACTCCGAATTGGGTGGCCGGAATCGCGCGATTTTTGGGATCAAACCCGTTTTTTTCCGTCGCTAAAACGGGGGAAATAGAGAGTATTGAAAAGGAATTAAAAAACCAACCCCCTTCCTCGCCTTCCGCAGGGAGGGAATCAAGGATGGAGGGGGGTCGCTTTTAAGGTCAGAATGAATACAAAATTGGAAATGAAGGGAAAGCCGTTCCCGGTTAGTTATCGATGAGAAGGTATGTGTTGTGCCTAGTGTGTTGGGTGTGTGTGTTTAGTTACCATTTTGCCCTGGGTGTGTGTTGTGTGTGTGGGTGTGTGTGTGTGGGGTTGTGTGTGTGTGTTTTGTGTATCACCTATTTTGCTCACCTTTTGGGGTTTTCAGGGGTCGAGTCTTAGCCCGGGTCCCCCCCCATATTTTGCTTGGTCCTCTCTGGGCTCCATAGCTTTATAAAAACCTCGTTTTAAAAACACGTAGGGTTTTCCCCGCCTCCACTACGTCATTTTTAAAAGGCTATTCCACTGCTGACAACTCTATGACTGAAGAAAAATTCCTACATCCCTTTGACTCATCTGAGTCTTCAACTTCCAATTGGACCTTTTGTTTCTGTGTTCCCTCCCGGGAACCCTGTTTTTGTCCCCCTTTGTCTATTCCGCGCAATTTTATATGTCGTTATCATGTCTCCACGACCTTCCGTCCTCCAGTGCGTCGGGGGCCATTTCCCTTTAACCTTTATTCTAGGAAATTCCCCTTACTCGGGAAATAACCTTGTCGAAACTTTACACTTTCTCTTTTTTTGACGTGCTTTATCAAGTGCGGTTCCAAACAGGGCTGCATACTCCCGTAGGGCCGACGTACACTGTGGGCAGTTCTTGAACGATTCCTTCTAAGGTATCGAACGCTTTTTCAGGGTTTTTCCCGGCGTCCTATCGCAGCAGTTACGGTTTGATATTTGGGTTCCCGGGGAAAATGCCTGTTATAAAAAATCCCCCCCCCCCCAAAACCCCAAGATCTTTCTCTTTTAACGAGGTTTCGTCTTTGGGGCCACCTACCCTATACTCGTCTGAGGTCTTCTGTGCCTTTCCCCGATCTTCAGACTTTCATTTGGCGGGGTTTAAAACGGAACCCGTTGCTGGACCAGGTGTCCAGTCTTGCCGGGCTCTTTTAATTCGCCTGATCCCCATCTGATTTAATTCTCCTCATTTTAAAGGGGCCTTTTGGTCTAACCCTCCACATGTCGTTCACAACCCTTTTTAAAAAAGCACTGGTCCCCCCAGGACTGACCCCTGTGGGACCCCGTCGTCCAGGGCCCACTTGATAACCTCTTACGTACCCTCTCGTTGTTCCTCCCTGTCAGGGATTCTCTGTCCTTGCAGTGCCCCTTCCCGTTAATGCGTCTGACCCTACTTTTGCCTAATTCTTGTGAGGGAAGGTTCAAAGGGCCCTTTTGTGTGTGTTGTGTGTGTGAGGCGTTTTGTTACAATTTGTTCATTGTGTGTGTTGTGTGTGTGTTGTGGTGTTGTGTGGTGTGTGTGGTGGTTGTGTGTGGGTGTGTGTGTGTGTGGTGGTTTAGTTTTCCAATTGTCCAAGGTGGTGTGTGGTTTTAGTACCATATTGTCCTAGGTGTGTGTTGGTATGTTGGCTTACCAAAGGGTTGCAGGGGGGAGCTACAGCTCCGCCAAACGAAGAACGTCAAAACACTTCAATGACAGGGGAACGCGTGTACAGTTCCCAAAAACTCTCGTCTAACTGCTGTCTGTGTAACCTCATGTGGAGATCACTTGTTTAAAGAGTTAGCCATTATTCACAACTTTTTTTTAGTGGTAAAGCTTACCATGTCAACTTTTTCCCCTGGGGTGAGTGATCTGTATAACTAATTTTTGAACACTGAAGACCTATCTACCTAACGTTCTGCACCCTCCAGTATCAAACCCAAAAACCGTCATTTTTGTATCCACCCCCTTCCCACCTTAAATTCTATTTTTTTACTCTTTAAAATTTTTCCAAACTTTTCGAAATTTTGCAACCCTCCTCTTTACCCACCCAAATTTCTAACATTTTTGTATTTCGCTCTCAGCCATTTTATTCTTTGCCCTTTCCTTTGTTTTTCATCCCTTTTTCTTTTCACATTCTTTTTCCAAGGGGTGTGATCTGAACACCCAAGCCCCCGTACACACACAACACTATCAACATATAATAAATATGTAAATGGAGAAATGGGGTTGAGGAGAATGTTGTGAGGGTCGATCTTTCTAGTGAGGGGGCGACCGGGTGATGAGGGAATGAGGGGGAAAGGGTGGGGGGCGAACGACTGGTGAGGGACGGGGACAAAGAAGATGCACAATTCCCCTTTCCCTTTCCAGGGCCTTCCCCTCTTTTTCCCCAAACAACACACGGGCTCCCTTTTTTGCTCCCGCTTTTTAGCTATCCCTCTGCCCTTGCCTCATTTTCTTGTCTTCGTCTAAAGCTTCGTTTGGTTTTTTCCCCATTCTTATTCTTTACCTCCCTCTTTCACACATTCCCATATCTTTTTCATCCTCCCCCCCTCGTATTTTTTTTTACTAAATTCAACGTCTATCTCTTAATCAATCACAACATTACTATCTACTCCCTTTTCACTGTTTACCTTCCTCTCCTTCTTACAATATTACCTCTCTTCTCTGTCCTCCTACTCCATGTTTCAAATCTAACTTCTTATTATCAGGGTGTTTCACTGCTTTCTTCGTCTGTATTCTAAAGCTGTCATAAATTTTGTAGTTCCTCTCCTTCATCTCTCTCTCTCTCTCTCTCTCTCTCTCTCTCTCTCACTTTCACCTCACTATTCCAAGATTCCTTCTTGTTGCTAAGCTCTCAGTGTGACTGAAGTCCAAACCCACCTGTTGAATTATTCCCGCTTATAATTCAAGTCTTCTTTGAGATTCTTGCCTTCATATTCCGTATGAATATATCTCATTTATATTTTTAGCTGTGCCAGTAAGCGGCGATAGGTAAAAGGATATTTCTTCTGGTGCGTCATTTTCATGGGCCCTCAGATCCATACACTATCTGTTACATGTAAACATATCCCAGAAGAACTCTTTATGTTACCCTCGTTTTGCACCGCTTGATGTTACGTCAGTCTCTGAGGGGAGATCATTGTGGGTTCTCCCCATGGACCAAGAATAAACAGTTTTCTATTACTGTTATTGTCTTGTGGTTTTCTTCATCTTGTATAACGAATAGAGTCTATCTCGAATTTGGCGGACGGAGAAACGAGCCTCCATCAAATGATAAATATGGGTTTCATGTTTCGCATATAAACAAATAAAACAAAAAAATATATATATAAAGAGCAAATTTATAGAACTCATAAAACATAAACAAAAGTATTCTTAACCAGCCTTCATTCTATGAAAATAATTATTTATCAAATAAAATTTCCAGATTAGGGTCATTGCTGTCTTACTGGTGCTATAATTTTATAGGCTGGAAGCATAATGGTCGCACTTTGTAAGTCAAGTGAGGATGTTGTGGTTGAACGAGTTGTTAGTTGTTTATACTTGTATGGGAAGATCGATGGGTCGCGAGTTAAGCGAAGGTGGCTTCTTCTTATTGATCACTCTGTTAGGTCGGGAAACGGCTGAAGTGTGTAAAGAAAAACGAGTTTATTGAAGAAGTTGTCAAACTTCCTCATTTTTACCGTTGGGAAAACGAGAGTGGGTCAAGATTATTACTCTGACCCGCATCTGAGGTAGTAGTAACAAGTGCAATTCTTAAAAAGACTGATGCAACCCGTAGGTCAGGTTACGTTACCTGACCTCAGTTGCATATAAATTATCTTCAATTTAGTATTCATCTCAACCTTTCATTAGCTCGGAAAAAGTTACGCCATTATTACTGCAGTTTCAAGAACATTTTTTTTTTAAAATATCATGCAGTATTAATTTCCTGATCTAGATATTGTAGCGAGAAGATACGCAATACTTTAGAAAAAGACTGAAGACCTCTGATCTGATTAGGCTGGGCTGTAACGTGAGTCGAGTAAAGATAGATACTCTTAGCCTGTAAATTCAATATTATAAAAAAGACAATAGTGTATATATTCTAATGTAAGTCTAACTGTAATATGTTAGTACCCTAGTTATATTCCTAGAAGCGAGAAATCTTCCATACAAAGGAGTTCTGAATGAAGATTTATACTCTAGCCTAAGGAGCCAAGGGTGCACTTCAGGTGGATGAGACAGTGGGACCTCGCTGTGGGTGTCCCCGTGTTGATTGGATGGTTGATTAGTTTAGGACACGGAATGAGTGAGTGAGAGAGAGAGAGATTAATGTAGGGGGAGCGGATGGAAAGAAGGAAAGAGGGAAAGAGTGAGAGAGAAAGAGTGAGAGAGAAAGGAAAGAGAGAGAAGGGAAGGGGTAGACCTTTGTATATTTGTACTGGAACATGAAAAAAAAAAAACTGTAAAGAATACCAGTCAAAGCATTTTAATAAATCTTTTGGAAACTCTTTAACAGAGTAATACAAAAATGTCTGCCCCCGAAGTAAAGGAGAAAAAAAAAGAGCATCGGACGGATAACCTGAATATGAAAGAAGAAAATTCTCCCGTTGGAAGAAAAATGCAGAGGATGGAACAATACGCGAGGTCGGAAAACATACACACAGGAAATCACTTCACCCAAAAGTGACAGTGAGAGGAAACAGATACAGAACATCAAAAGCTGCGAGTAAAATGGAAACTAAGGAAACTGCTAACTCTTCTAAAAGATGAGAATGGTCATACTGGTGAAAGAGACACTAGTAGCAATAAAGTCCTTCGCCCATGAGTGGGCTTTTTCAAGTACATGAGGAAGCCCACTCAATAGTGAAACATTATAGCAATTAAGAGCTTCATTTCTCCTATAAGTGACATTCCTCGTCTTATGTTGTGACCGTTACGTCCCTTGGCAATATTTGCACCGAAAATTGATCTAATTCTTATTATACGCGTGAGGGGAAAAAACAGGCCTAGACAGCGATCACGGGCATGGAGTTTTGAGACTATGACCGCGGGTTCAATCCCGGCCGGGGGTATGGTTTAAGGGGGGATACCATAACACATATTTTGCATTTGTGTTGACACATGAAAAAATCTTGAGTTTTTGCTAAGTACAGTGATAACATATAACGAAGGGGCTGAAAAGGAAGTGTGTTAAATATCACTCACAAGGGATTTGGGTAAGAAAAATAAAGATAAACGAAAGAAATCTAAAGCTTCAGTTGGTGATGAAAGCCACTATAAAATAGATATAGGCAGAGAATAATAATCACAATACCGTGGATGGAACAAGTCACAAATAACTCACGATCAGAGAGCAACTCTAAAGCAGCTGGGGGAAATAATCCATTCTAAAGTAATAATAATAGTTATAGTGTTATAAATGACTTTTAGGCTATTATTTACAAAAGTCCTTAGAACAGTTATTTCTAGACTCAGAACTCGCCATTAATCACCCAGCCAACCAACTTCCCCATAATTCCATCATTACCTAGATCTGCTTCAGGTGAAAGAATTGTGACATGAGTCAGAAGTTGAGCAGTTGAAAAAAAACTCGAAGGGACACCCTACAAACCACCATTCCGATGCACTTCGTGTACTCGGTGCTGAGGATGCCATCTACGATAGTAAGAACTCAAAGATGAAGTTTTGCACAACCTTTATTTATGCATGAAATGGTCAAAAATTTGACACACAGTACAGGCTCATATAGTGGAATAAAAATTACATTGTGGAGCAAACTTCCTCTGAAGTCTTAAAATTAACATGCATTTTGGACCTTGAGTTTTCCCTGAGGTATGTTTATTGTCTTCTCTAAGGATGAGGGACCCCCGTAAATTTCTAGAGGTGGTACCTCCCTATATTATACACACACACACACACCACACACACACACACACACACACACACACACAATATATATAATGGATGTCCTGGCCCTAAGTGAAACAAAGCTGAAGGGGGTAGGGGAGTTTCGGTGGGGGTAAATAAATGGGATTAAATCTGGAGTATCTGAGAGAGTTAGAGCTAAGGAAGGGGTAGCAATAATGTTGAAGGATCAGTTATGGAAGGAGAAAAGAGAATATGAATGTGTAAATTCAAGGTTTATGTGGATTAAAGTAAAGGTTGGATGCGAAAAGTGGGTCATAATAAGCGTGTATTCACCTGGAGAAGAGAGGAATGCAGAGGAGAGAGAGAGATTCTGGGAGATGTTAAGTGAATGTATTGGAACTTTTGAACCACGTGAGAGAGTAATTGTGGTAGGGGACCTGAATGCTAAAGTAGGAGAAACTTTTAGAGAGGGTGTGGTAGGTAAGTTTGGGGTGCCAGGTGTAAATGATAATGGGAGCCCTTTGAACTTTGTATAGAAATAGGTTTAGTTATAGGTAATACATATTTTAAGAAAAAGAGGATAAATAAGTATACAAGATATGATGTAGGGCGAAATGACAGTAGTTTGTTGGATTATGTATTGGTAGATAAAAGACTGTTGAGTAGACTTCAGGATGTACATGTTTATAGAGGGGCCACAGATATATCAGATCACTTTTTAGTTGTAGCTACACTGAGAGTAAAATGTAGATGGGATACGAGGAGAATAGAAGCATGAGGGAAGAGAGAGGTGAAGGTTTATAAACTAAAAGAGGAGGCAGTTAGGGTAAGATATGAACAGCTATTGGAGGACAGATGGGCTAATGAGAACATAGGCAATGGGGTCGAAAAGGTATGGGGTAGGTTTAAAAATGTAGTGTTAGAGTGTTCAGCAGAAGTTTGTGGTTACAGGAAAGTGGGTGCAGGAGGGAAGAGGAGCGATTGGTGGAATGATGATGTAAAGAGAGTAGTAAGGGAGAAAAAGTTAGCATATGAGAAGTTTTTACAAAGTAGAAGTGATGCAAGGAGAGAAGAGTATATGGAGAAAAAGAGAGAGGTTAAGAGAGTGGTGAAGCAATGTAAAAAGAGAGCAAATGAGAGAGTGGGTGAGATGTTATCAACAAATTTTGTTGAAAATAAGAAAAAGTTTTGGAGTGAGATTAACAAGTTAAGGAAGCCTAGAGAACAAATGGATTTGTCAGTTAAAAATAAGAGAGGAGAGTTATTAAATGGAGAGTTAGAGGAATTGGGAAGATGGAGGGAATATTTTGAGGAATTGTTAAATGTTGATGAAGATTGGGAAGCTGTGATTTCATGTATAGGACAAGGAGGAATAACATCTTGTAGGAGTGAGGAAGAGCCAGTTGTGAGTGTGGGGAAAGTTAGTGAGGCAGTAGGTAAAATGAAAGGGGTTAAGGCAGCTGGGATTGATGGGATAAAGATACAAATGTTAAAAGCAGGTGGGGATATAGTTTTGGAGTGGTTGGTGCTATTATTTAATAAATGTATGGAAGAGGGTAAGGTACCTAGGGATTGGCAGAGAGCGTGCATAGTTCCTTTTTACAAAGGCAAAGGGGACAAAAGAGAGTGCAGAAATTATAGGGGGATAAGTCTGTTGAGTATACCTGGTAAAGTATATGGTAGAGTTATTATTGAAAGAATTAAGAGTAAGACGGAGAATAGGATAGCAGATGACCAATGAGGCTTTAGGAAAGGTAGGGGGTGTGTGGACCAGGTGTTTACAGTGAAACATATAAGTGAACAGTATTTAGATAAAGCTAAAGAGGTTTTTGTGGCATTTATGGATTTGGAAAAGGCGTATGACAGGGTTGATAGGGGGGCAATGTGGAACATATTGCAGGTGTATGGTATAGCAGGTAAGTTACTGAAAGCAGTGAAGAGTTTTTACGAGGATAGTGAGGCTCAAGTTAGAGTTTGTAGAAAAGAGGGAGATTATTTTCCAGTAAAAGAAGCCCTTAGACAAGGACGTGTGATGTCACCGTGGTTGTTTAATATATTTATAGATGGGGTTGTAAGAGAAGTAAATGCGAGGGTCTTGGCAAGAGGCGTGGAGTTAAAAGATAAAGAATCACACATAAAGTGGGAGTTGTCACAGCTGTTCTTTGCTGATGACACTGTGCTCTTGGGAGATTCTGAAGAGAAGTTACGGAAGTTGGTGGATGAATTTGGTAGGGTATGTAAAAGAAGAACATTAAAAGTGAATGCAGGAAAGAGTAATGTTATGAAGACAACAAAAAGATTAGGTGATGAAAGATTGGATATCAGATTGGAGGGAGAGAGTATGGAGGAGGTGAATGTATTCAGATATTTGGGAGTGGACGTGTCAGCGGATGGGTCTATGAAAGATGAGGTGAATCATTGAATTGATGAGGGGAAAAGGGTGAGTGGTGCACTTAGGAGTCTGTGGAGACAAAGAACTTTGTCCTTGGAGACAAAGAGGGGAATGTATGAGAGTATAGTTTTACCAATGCTCTTATATGGGTGTGAAGCATGGGTGATGAATGTTGCAGCGAGGAGAAGGCTGGAGGCAGTGGAGATGTCATGTCTGAGAGCAATGTGTGGTGTGAATATAATGCAGAGAATTCGTAGTTTTGAAGTTAGGAGGAGGTGCGGGATTGTCAAAACTGTTGTCCAGAGGGCTGAGGAAGGGTTGTTGAGGTGGTTCGGACATGTAGAGAGAATGGAGCGAAACAGAATGACTTCAAGAGTGTATCAGTCTATAGTGGAAGGAAGGCGGGGTAGGGGTCGGCCTAGGAAAGATTGGAGGGAGGGGGTAAAGGAGGTTTTGTGTGCGAGGGGCTTGGACTTCCAGCGGGCATGCGTTAGCGTGTTTGATAGGAGTGAATGGAGACAAATGGTTTTTAATACTTGACGTGCTGTTGGAGTGTGAGCAAAGTAACATTTATGAAGGAATTCAGGGAAACTGGCATGCCGGACTTGAGTCC
>NC_069411.1:36732356-36774856 GCF_026875155.1 Cherax quadricarinatus | reverse complement strand
GGCTCGGTATGTTTGATGCTAGGTAAGGTTGAAGGCTGGGAAAGTGTTTTGATGCTTGGTAAGGTTGAAGGCTCGGTAGTGTTTGATGCTTGGTAAGGTTGATTCTCGGTAGTGTTTAAATGCTTGTAAGGTTGAAGGCTCGGTAGTGTTTGTTTGCTTGGTAAGGTTGAAGGCTGGGTAGTGTTTGATGCTTGGTAAGGTTGAAGGCTCGGTAGTGTTTGATGCTTGGTAAGGTTGAAGGCTCGGTAGGTTTTTTGATGCAGGTAAGGTTGAAGGCCGGTATGTTTGATGCTTGGTAAGGTGAAGGCTCGGTAGTGTTTGATGCTGGTAAAGGTTGAAGGCTCGGTAGTGTTTGATGTTTGGGTAAGGTTAAAGGGCTGGGTAGTGTTTGATGCTGGTAAGGTTGAAGCTCGGTATGTTTGATGCTGGTAAGGTTGAAGGCTCGGTAGTGTTTGATGTTGGTAAGGTTGAAGGCTCGGTAGTGTTTGATGCTAGGTAAGTTAAAAAAGGCTCGGTAGGTTTGATGCTTGGTAAGGTTGAGGCTCGGTAGTGTTTGATGCTTGGTAAGGTTTGAAGGCTCGGGTAGTGTTTGATGCTTGGTAAGGTTGAAGGCTCGTGTGTTTGATGCTGGAAAAGGTTGAAGGCTCGGTAGTGTTTGATGCTTGGTAAGGTTGAAGGCTCGGTAGTGTTTGATGCTAGGTAAGGTTGAAGGCTCGGTAGTGTTTGTGCATGGTAAGGTGGAAGGCTCGGTATGTTTGTGCTTGTAAGGTTTGGGAAGACTCGGTAGGGGTTTTGATGTTTGGTAAGTGAAGGCTCGGTAGTGTTTGATGCTTTGGTAAGGTTGAAGGCTCGGTAGTGTTTGATGCTTGGTAAGGTTGAAGGCACGGTAGTGTTTTGATTTTTTGGGAAGGTGGAAGGCTCGGAGTGTTTAAAGGCTAGGTAAAGTTGAAGGCTCGGTAGTGTTTGATGCTTGGAAGGTTGAAGGCCCCGGTAGTGTTTGATGCTTGGTAAGGTTGAAGGCTCGGTAGTGTTTGATGCTTGGTAAGGTTGAAGGCTCGGTAGTTTTTGATGCTTGGTAAGGTTGAAGTCTCGGTAGTGTTTGATGCTGGTAAGGTTGAAGGCTCGGTAGTGTTTGATGCTTGGTTAAGGTTAAAGGGCTCGGTAGTGTTTGATGCTAGGTAAGGTTGAAGGCTCGGTAGTGTTTGATGCTTGGTAAGGTTTTGAAGCTCGGTAGTGTTTGATGCTGTAAGTTGAAGGCTCGGTAGTGTTTGATGCTTGGTAAGGTTGAAGGCTGGGTAGTGTTTGATGCTTGGTAAGGTTGAAGGCTGGGTAGTGTTTGATGCTTGGTAAGGTTGAAGGCTCGGTAGTGTTTGATGTTTGGTAAGGTTGAAGGCTCGGTATGTTTGATGTTTGGGTAAGGTTGAAGGCCCCGGAAAGTTTTTTGATGCTAGGTAAGGTTGAAGGCTCGGTAGTTTTTTGATGCTTGGTAAGGTTGAAGGCTCGGTAGTGTTTGATGCTGGTAAGGTTGAAGGCTCGGTAGTGTTTGATGCTTGGTAAGGTTGAAGGCTCGGTAGTGTTTGTGCTTGGTAAGGTTGAAGGCTCGGTAGTGTTTGATGCTTGGTAAGGTTAAAAGGCTCGGTAGTGTTTTGATGCTTGGTTAAGGTTGAAGGCTGGGTAGTGTTTGATGCTTGGTAAGGTTGAAGGCTCGGTAGTGTTTGATGCTGGTAAGGTTGAAGGCTCGGTAGTGTTTGATGTTTGGGTAATTGAAGGCTCGGTAGTGTTTGATGCTGGTAAGGTTGAAGCTCGGTAGTGTTTGATGTTTTGTAAGGTTGAAGGCTCGGTAGTGTTTGATGCTTGGTAAGGTTGAAGGCTCGTAGTGTTTAAATGCTTGGTAAGGTTAAGGCTCGGTAGTGTTTGATGCTGGTAAGGTTGAAGGCTCGGTAGTGTTTGATGCTTGGTAAGGTTGAAGGCTCGGTAGTTTGATGTTTGGTAAGGTTAGCTGGGAAAGTGTTTGTGCTGAAGGGTTTGAAGGCTGGGTAGTGTTTGATGCTTGGTAAGGTTGAAGGCTGGGTAGTGTTTGATGCTTGGTAGGTTGAAGGCTCGGTAGTGTTTGATGCTTGGTAAGGTTGAAAGGTCGGTAGTGTTTGATGCTTGGTAAGGTTGAAGGCTCGGTAGTGTTTGATGCTGGTAAGGTTGAAGGCTCGTAGTGTTTGATGCTAGGTAAGGTTGAAGGCTCGGTAGTGTTGATGCTTGGTAAGGGAAGGCCGTAGTGTTTGAGCTAGGTATTGAAGGCTCGGTAGTGTTTGATGCTGGTAAGGTTGAAGGCTCGGTAGTGTTTGATGCTTGGTAAGGTTGAAGGCTGGGTAGTGTTTAAATGCTTGGTAAGGTTGAAGGCTCGGTAGTGTTTGATGCTTGGTAAGGTTGAAGGCTCGGTAGTGTTTGATGCTTGGTAAGGTTGAAGGCTCGGTAGTGTTGATGCTTGGTAAGGTTGAAGGCTCGGTAGTGTTTGATGCTTTGGTAGGTTGAAGGTCGGTAGTGTTTGGGATGCTTGGTAAGGTTAAAGGGGCTCGGTAGTGTTTGATTGCTTGGTAAGGTTGAAGGCTCGGTAGTGTTGATGTTTGTAAGGTTGAAGTCTCGGAGGTTTGATGCTTGGTAAGTAAAGGCTCGTTATGTTTGATGCTGGTAAGGTTGAGGGCCGGTATGTTTGTGCTTGGTAAGGTTGAAGGCTCGGTAGTGTTTGATGTTTGTAAGGTTGAAGGCTCTTTGGGTGTTTGATGCTTTGGTAAGGTTGAAGTCTCGGTAGTGTTTGATGCTTGGTAAGGTTGAAGGCTGGGGATAGTGTTTGAAGCTTGGTAAGGTTTGAAGGCTCGGTAGTGTTTGATGCTTGGTAAGGTTGAAGGCTCGGTAGTGTTTTGATGCTTGGTAAGGTTGAAGGCTCGGTAGTGTTTGATGTTTGGTAAGGTTGAAGGGGCTCGGTAGTGTTTGATGCTGGGTAAGGTTGAAGGCTCGGTAGGTTTGATGCTTGGTAAGGTTGAAGGCTCGGTAGTTTTTTGATGCTTGGAAAGGGTTTTGAAGGCTCGGTAGTGTTTGATGCTTGGTAAGGTTAAAAGGCTCGGTAGTGTTTTGATGCTTGGAAAGGGTTTGAAGGCTCGGTAGTGTTTGATGCTTGGTAAGGTTGAAGGCTCGGTAGTGTTTGATGCTGGGTAAGGTTGAAGCTCGGTAGTGTTTGATGCTTGGTAAGGTTGAAGGCTCGGTAGTTTTGATGCTAGGTAAGGTTGAAGGCTCGGTAGTGTTTGATGCTTGGTGAGGTTGAAGGCTGGGAAAGTTTTTGATGCTTGGTAAGGTTGGGGCCCTCGGTAGTGTTTGATGCTTGGTAAGGTTAAAGGGCTCGGTAGTGTTTGATGCTTGGTAAGGTTGAAGGCTCGGTAGTGTTTGATGCTTGGTAAGGTTGAAGGCTCGGTAGTGTTTGATGCTAGGTAAGGTTGAAGTCTCGGTAGTGTTTGATGCTTGGTAAGGTTGAAGGCTCGGTAGTGTTTGATGCTTGGTAAGGTCGAAGTCTCCGTAGTGTTGATGCTTGGTAAGGTGAAGGCCGGTAGTGTTTGATGCTTGGTAAGGTTGAAGGCTCGGTAGTTTTGATGCTTGGTAAGGTTGAAGGCTGGGTATGTTTGATGTTTGGGAAAGGGTTGAAGTCTGGGTAGTGTTTGATGCTTGGTAAGGTTAAGGCTGGGTAGGGGTTTTGATGCTTGGTAAGGTGAAGTCTCGGTATGTTTGATGCTTGGTAAGGTTGAAGGCTCGGTAGTGTTTTGATGCTTGGTAAGGTTGAAGGCTCGGTAGTGTTTGATGCTTGGTAAGGTTGAAGGCTCGGTAGTTTTTAAAATGCTTGGAAAGGTTGAAGTCTCGGAAAGTGTTTGATGTTTTGGTAAGGTTGAAGCTCGGTAGTGTTTGATGCTTGGAAAAGGTTGAAGGCTCGGTATGTTTTTGATGCTTGGAAAGGGTTTGAAGGCTCGGAGTTTTTGATGCTTGGTAAGGTTGAAGGCTCGGAAGTGTTTGATGTTTGGGTAAGGTTGAAGTCTCGGTATGTTTGATGCTAGGTAAGGTTGAAGTCTCGGTAGTGTTTTGATGCTGGTAAGGATAAAGGGCTCGGAAAGTGTTTGATGCTTGGAAAGGGTTTTGAAGGCTCGGTAGTGTTTGATGTTTGGGTAAGGTTGAAGGCTCGGTAGTGTTTGATGCTTGGAAAGGTTGAAGGCTCGGTAGTGTTTTGATGCTTGTAAGGTTGAAGGCTCGGTAGTGTTTGATGCTAGGTAAGGTTTGAAGCTCGGTATGTTTGATGCTTGGTAAGGTTGAAGGCTCGGTAGTGTTTGATGCTTGGTAAGGTTGAAGGCTCGGTAGTGTTTGATGCTTGGTAAGGTTGAAGGCTAGGTAGTGTTTGATGCTTGGTAAGGATGAAGGCTCGGTAGTGTTTGATGCTGGGAAAGGGTTTTGAAGTCTGGGTAGTGTTTGATGCTTGGAAAGGGTTGAAGGCTCGGTAGTGTTTGATGTTTGGTAAGGTTGAAGGCTCGTAGTGTTTGATGCTTGGTAAGGTTGAAGGCTCGGTAGTTTTTTGATGCTTGGTAAGGATGAAGGCTCGGTAGTGTTTGTGCTAGGTAAGGTTGAAGTCTCGGTAGTGTTTGATGCTTGGAAAGGGTTTGAAGGCTCGGTAGTTTTTGATGCTTGGTAAGGTTGAAGGCTCGTAGTGTTTGATGCTTGGTAAGGTTAAGGCTCGGTAGTGTTTGATGCTTGGTAAGGTTGAAGGCTCGGTAGTGTTTGATGCTTGGTAAGGTTGAAGGCTCGGTAGTGTTTGATGCTAGGTAAGGTTGAAGTCTCGGTAGTGTTTGATGCTTGGTAAGGTTGAAGGCTCGGTGTTTTTGATGCTTGGTAAGGTTGAAGTCTGGGTAGTGTTTGAGGGCTAGGTAAGGTTGAAGTCTCGGTAGTGTTTGATGCTTGGTAAGGATGAAGGCTCGGTAGTGTTTGATGTTTGGGTAAGGTTGAAGGCTCGGTAGTGTTTGATGCTTGGTAAGGTTGAAGGCTCGGTAGTGTTTGATGCTTGTAAGGTTGAAGGCTCGGTAGTGTTGATGCTTGGAAGGTTGAAGGCTCGGTAGTGTTTGTTTTGCTTGGTAAGGTTGAAGCTCGGTATTTGTTTGATGCTAGGTAAGGTGAAGGCTGGGTAGTGTTTGATGCTTGGTAAGTTGAAGGCTCGGTAGTGTTTGATGCTTGGTAAGGTTGAAGGCTCGGTAGTGTTTGATGCTTGGAAAGGGTTTGAAGGCTCGGTAGTGTTTGATGCTAGGTAAGGTTGAAGTCTCCGGTAGTGTTTGATGCTTGGTAAGGTTGAAGGCTCGGTAGTGTTTGATGCTTGGTAAGGTTAAAGTCTGGGTAGTGTTTGATGCTAGGTAAGGTTGAAGTCTCGGTAGTGTTTGATGCTTGGTAAGGTTGAAGGCTCGGTAGTGTTTGATGCTTGGTAAGGTTGAAGGCTCGGTAGTGTTTGATGCTTGGTAAGGTTAAAGGGCTCGGTAGTGTTTGATGCTTGGTAAGGTTGAAGGCTCGGTAGTGTTTGATGCTTGGTAAGGTTGAAGGCTCGGTAGTGTTTGAGCTTGGTAAGGTTGAAGGCTCGGTAGTTTTGATGCTAGGTAAGGTTGAAGTCTCGGAAAGTGTTTGATGCTAGGTAAGGTTGAAGGCTCGGTAGTGTTTGATGCTTGGTAAGGTTGAAGGCTCGGTAGTGTTTGATGCTTGGTAAGGTTGAAGGCTCGGTAGTGTTTGATGCTTGGTAAGGTTAAAGGCTCGGTAGTGTTTGATGCTTGGTAAGGTTGAAGGTTCGGTAGTGTTTGATGCTTGGTAAGGTTGAAGGCTCGGTAGTGTTTGATGCTTGGTAAGGTTGAAGGCTCGGTAGTGTTTGATGCTTGGTAAGGTTGAAGGCTCGGTAGTGTTTGATCCCTGGTAAGGTTGAAGGTTTGGTAGTGTTTGATGCTTGGAAAGGTTGAAGGCTCGTAGTGTTTGATGCTTGGTAAGGTTGAAGGCTCGGTAGTGTTTGATGCTTGGAAAGGTTAAAGGCTCGGAAGTGTTGATGCTTGGAAAGGGTGAAGTCTCGGTAGGGGTTTGATGCAAGGTAAGGTTGAAGGCTCCGTAGTGTTTGATGCTTGGTAAGGTTGAAGGCTGGGTAGTGTTTGATGCTTGGAAAGGTTGAAGGCTCGGTAGTTTTGTGCTTGGTAAGGTTGAAGGCTCGGTAGTGTTTGATGCTTGAAAAGGTTGAAGGCTCGGTAGGGGTTTTGATGCTTGGAAAGGTTGAAGGCTGGGTAGTGTTTGATGCTTGGTAAGGTTGAAGGCTCGGTAGTGTTTGATGCTTGGTAAGGTTGAGGCTCGGTAGTGTTTGATGTTTGGTAAGGTTGAAGGCTCGTAGTGTTTGATGTTTGGGTAAGGTTGAAGGCTCGGTAGTGTTTGATGCTTGGTAAGGTTGAAGGCTGGGTAGTGTTGATGCTTGGTAAGGTTGAAGGCTCGGTAGTGTTGATGCTTGGTAAGGTTGAAGGCTCGGTAGTGTTGATGCTTGGTAAGGTTGAAGGCTCGGTAGTGTTTGATGTTGGTAAGGTTGAAGGCTCGGTAGTGTTTGATGCTTGGTAAGGTTGAAGGCTCGGTAGTGTTTGATGCTTGGTAAGGTTGAAGGCTCGGTAGTGTTTGATGCTTGGTAAGGTTGAAGGCTCGGTAGTGTTTGATGCTTGGTAAGGTTGAAGGCTCGGTAGTGTTTGATGCTTGGAAAGGTTGAAGGCTCGGTAGTGTTTGATGCTTGGAAAGGTTGAAGGCTCGGTAGTGTTTGTTTGCAAGGTAAGGTTGAAGGCTCGGTAGTGTTTGATGCTTGGTAAGGTTGAAGGCTCGGTAGTGTTTGATGCTAGGAAAGGGTTTTGAAGGCTCAGTAGTGTTTAAATGCTAGGTAAGGTTAAAGGGCTCGAGTGTTTGATGCTTGGTAAGGTTGAAGGCTCGGTAGTGTTTTGATGCTTGGTAAGTTGAAGGCTCGGTTAGTGTTTGATGCTTGGAAAGGTTAAAGGGCTCGGTAGTGTTTGATGCTTGGTAAGGTTGAAGGCTCGGTAGTGTTTGATGCTTGGTAAGGTTGAAGGCTCGGTAGTGTTTGATGCTAGGTAAGGTTGAAGGCTCGGTAGTGTTTGATGCTTGGTAAGGTTAAAGGGCTCGGTAGTGTTTGATGCTTGGTAAGGTTAAAGGGCTCGGTAGTTTTTTGATGCTTGGTAAGGTTGAAGGCTCGGTAGTGTTTGATGCTTGGTAAGGTTGAAGGCTCGGTAGTGTTTGATGCTAGGTAAGGTTGAGGCTCGGTAGTGTTTGATGCTTGGTAAGGTTGAAGGCTCGGTAGTGTTGATGCTAGGTAAGGTTGAAGTCTCGGAAGTGTTTGATGCTAGGTAAGGTTGAAGGCTCGGTAGTGTTTGATGCTTGGTAAGGTTGAAGGCTCGGTAGTGTTTGATGCTTGGTAAGGTTGAAGGCTCGGTAGTGTTTGATGCTTGGTAAGGTTGAAGGCTCGGTAGTGTTTGATGCTTGGTAAGGTTTTAAAAGGATCGGTAGTGTTTGATGCTAGGTAAGGTTGAAGGCTCGGTAGTGTTTGATGCTTGGTAAGGTTGAAGGCTCGGTAGTTTTTTGATGCTTGGTAAGGTTGAAGGCTCGGTAGTGTTTGATGCTTGGTAAGGTTGAAGGCTCGGTAGTGTTAAAGCTAGGTAAGGTTGAAGCTCGTAGTGTTTGATGCTAGGTTAAGGGTTTGAAGCTCGGTAGTTTTTTGAGCAGGTAAGGTTGAAGGCCGGTAAGTGTTTGATGCTTGGTAAGGTTGAAGGCTCGGTAGTGTTTGATGCTAGTAAGGTTGAAGGCTGGGTAGTTTTGATGCTTGGTAAGGTTGAAGGCTCGGTATTTGTTTGATGCTTGGTAAGGTTGAAGGCTCGGTAGTGTTTGATGCAGGTAAGGTTGAAGGCTCGGTAGTGTTTGATGCTTGGTAAGATTGAAGGCTCGGTAGTGTTGATGCTAGGTAAGGTTGAAGGCCGGTAGTGTTGATGCTTGGTAAGGTTGAAGGCTCCGTAGTGTTTGATGCTAGGTAAGGTTGAAGGCTCGGTAGTGTTTGATGCTTGGTAAGGTTGAAGGCTCGGTAGTGTTTGATGCTTGGTAAGGTGAAGGCTCGGTAGTGTTTGATACTAGGTAAGGTTGAAGGCTCGGTGTGTTTGTTTGCGGGTAAGGTTGAAGGCTCGGTAGTGTTTGATGCTTGGTAAGGGTTGAAGTCTCGGTAGTTTTTTGATGCTTGGTAAGGTTGAAGGCTCGGTAGTGTTTGATGTTTGGTAAGGTTGAAGTCTCGGTAGTGTTTGATGCTTGGTAAGGTTGAAGGCTCGGTAGTGTTTTGATGCTTGGTAAGGTTGGAAGGCTCGGTAGTGTTTGATGCTAGGTAAGGTTGAAGGCTGGGTAGTGTTTGATGCTTGGTAAGGTTGAGGCTCGGTAGTGTTTGATGTTGGTAAGGTTGAAGGCTCGGTAGTGTTTGATGCTTGGTAAGGTTGAAGGCTCGGTAGGTTTTGAGGGCTAGGTAAGGTTGAACGCTCGGTAGGTTTGATGCTTGGAAAGGGTTTTGAAGGCTCGGTAGTGTTTGATGCTTGGTAAGGTTAAGGCTCGGTAGTGTTTGATGCTTGGTAAGGTTGAAGGCTCGGTAGTTTTTGATTCTGGGTAAGGTTGAAGGCTCCGTAGTGTTTGATGCTTGGTAAGGTTGAAGGCTCGGTAGTGTTTGATTCTTGGTAAGGTTGAAGGCTCGGTAGTGTTTGATGCTAGGTAAGGTTGAAGGCTCGGTAGTGTTTGATGCTTGGTAAGGTTGAAGGCTCGGTAGTGTTTGATGCTTGAAAGGGTTGAAGGCTCGGTAGTGTTTGATGCTAGGTAAGGTTGAAGGCTGGGTAGTGTTTGATGCATGGTAAGTTGAAGGCTCGGTAGTGTTTGATGCTTGGTAAGGTTGAAGGCTCGGTAGTGTTTGATGCAGGTAAGGTTGAAGGCTCGGTAGTGTTTGATGCTTGGTAAGGTTGAAGGCTCGGTAGTGTTTGATGCTTGGTAAGGTTGAAGTCTCGGTAGTGTTTGATGCTTGGTAAGGTTGAAGTCTCGGTAGTGTTTGATGCTTGGGTTTAGGTTGAAGTCTCGGTAGTGTTTGATGCTGGTAAGGTTAAAGGGCTCGGTAGTGTTTGATGCTTGGTAAGGTTGAAGGCTCGGTATGTTTGATGCTAGGTAAGGTTGAAGGCTCGGTATGTTTTGATGCTTGGTAAGGTTGAAGGCTCGGTAGTGTTTGATGCTAGGTAAGGTTGAAGGCTCGGTAGTGTTTGATGCTTGGTAAGGTTGAAGGCTCGGTAGTGTTTGATGCTTGGTAAGGTTGAAGGCTCGGTAGTGTTTGATGCTAGGTAAGGTTGAAGGCTCGGTAGTGTTTGATGTTTGGTAAGGTTTGAAGGTCGGTAGTGTTTGATGCTTGGTAATGTTGAAGTCCGAATGTTTAAATGCAGGTAAGGTTGAAGGCTCGGTAGTTTTTGATGCTTGGTAAGGCTGAAGGCTCGGTAGTGTTTGATGCTTGGTAAGGTTGAAGGCTGGGTAGTGTTTGATGCTTGGTAAGGTTGAAAGGCTCGGTAGTGTTTGATACTTGGTAAGGTTGAAGGCTGGGTAGTGTTTGATGCTAGGAAAAGGTTGAAGGCTCGGTAGTGTTTGAGCTAGGTAAGGTTGAAGGCTCGGTAGTGTTTGATTCTAGGTAAGGTTGAAGGCTCGGTAGGTTTGATGCTAGGTAAGGTTGAAGGCTCGGTAGTGTTTGATGCTTGGTAAGGTTGAAGGCTCGGTAGTTTTTGGGATGCTTGGTAAGGTTAAGGCTGGGTAGTGTTTTGATGCTTGGTAAGGTTGAATTCTCGGTAGGTTTGATGCTTGGTAAGGTTGAAGGCCCGGGTAGTGTTTGATGCTAGGTAAGGTGAAGGCTGGGTAGTGTTTGATGCTTGGTAAGGTTGAAGGCTCGGTAGTGTTTGATGCTTGGTAAGGTTGAAGGCTCGGTAGTGTTTGATGCTTGGTAAGGTTGAAGGCTCGGTAGTGTTTGATGCTTGGTAAGGTTGAAGGCTCGGTAGTGTTTGATGCTTGGTAAGGTTGAAGGCTCGGTAGTGTTTGATGCTAGGTAAGGTTGAAGGCTCGGTAGTGTTTGATGCTTGGTAAGGTTGAAGGCTCGGAAGTGTTTGATGTTTGGGTAAGGTTGAAGCTCGGTAGTGTTTTGATGCTGGGTAGGTTGAAGGCTCGGTAGTGTTTGATGCTTGGTAAGGTTGAAGGCTCGGTAGTGTTTGATGCTTGGTAAGGTTGAAGGCTCGGTAGTGTTTGATGCTAGGTAAGGTTGAAGGCTCGGTAGTGTTTGATGCTTGGTAAGGTTGAAGGCTGGGTTTAGTTTTTGGGATGCTAGGTAAGGTTGAAGGCTCGGTATTTTTTGATGCTTGGTAAGGTTGAAGGCTCGGTAGTGTTTGATGCTTGGTAAGGTTGAAGGCTCGGTAGTGTTTGATGCTAGGTAAGGTTGAAGGCTCGGTAGTGTTTGATGCTTGGTAAGGTTGAAGGCTCGGTAGTGTTTGATGCTTGGTAATGTTGAAGTCTCGGAAGAGTTTGAATGCTAGGTAAGGTTGAAGGCTCGTAGTGTTTGATGCTTGGTAAGGTTGAGGCTGGGTAGTGTTTGATGCTTGGTAAGGTTGAAGGCTCGGTAGTGTTTGATGCTTGGTAAGGTTGAAGGCTCGGTATGTTTGATACTTGGTAAGGTGAAGGCTCGGTAGTGTTTGAGCTGGGTAAGGTTGAAGGCTCGGTAGTGTTTGATGCTGGGTAAGGTTGAAGGCTCGGTAGTGTTTTGGATGCTAGGTAAGGTTAAAGGCTGGGTAGTGTTTGATGCTAGGAAAGGTTGAAGGCTCGGTAGTGTTTGATGCTGGTAAGGTTGAAGGCTCGGTAGTGTTTGATGCTGGAAAGGGTTGAAGGCCGGTAGTGTTTGATGTTTGGGTAAGGTAAAGGGCTCGGTAGTGTTTGATGCTTGGTAAGTTGAAGGCTCGGTAATTTTTTGATGCTAGGTAAGGTTGAAGGCTGGGTAGTGTTTGATGCTTGGTAAGGTTGAAGGCTCGGAAGTGTTGATGCTTGGTAAGGTGAAGGCTCGGTAGTGTTTGATGCTTGGTAAGGTTAAGGCTCGGTAGTGTTTGATGCTTGGTAAGGTTGAAGGCTGGGTAGTGTTTAAATGCTTGGTAAGGTTAAAGGCTGGGTATTTTTTGATGCTAGGTAAGGTTGAAGCTCGGTAGTGTTTGATGTTTGTAAGGTGAAGGCTCGGAAGTGTTTGATGCTTGGTAAGGTTGAAGGCTCGGTAGTGTTTGATGCTTGGTAAGGTTGAAGGCTCGGTTAGTGTTTGATGCTTGGTAAGGTTGAAGGCTCGGAATTTGTTTGATGCTAGGTAAGGTTGAAGGCTCTGTAGTGTTTGATGCTTGGTAAGGTTGAATGGCTCGGTAGTGTTTGATGCTTGGAAAAGGTTGAAGGCTCGGTAGTGTTTGATGTTTGGGTAAGGTTGAAGGCTCGGTATTTGTTTGATGCTAGGAAAGGTTGAAGGCCCCGGTATGTTTGATGCTTGATAAGGTTGAAGGCTCGGTAGTGTTGATGCAGGAAAGGTTGAAGGCTGGGTAGTGTTTTGATGCTTGGAAAGGGTTGAAGGCTCGGTAGTGTTTGATGCTTGGTAAGGTTGAAGGCTCGGTAGTGTTTGATGCTTGGAAAGGGTTGAAGGCTCGGTAGTGTTTGATGTTTGGTAAAGTTGAAGGCTCGGGGGTGTTTGATGCTAGGTAAGGTTAAAAGGCTCGGTAGTGTTTGATGCTTGGAAAGGGTTTTGAAGGCTCGGTAGTGTTTGATGCTTGGTAAATTTGAAGGCTCGGTAGTTTTTTTGATGCTTGGTAAGGTTAAGTCTCGGTAGTGTTTTGATGTTTGGGTAAGGTTGAAGTCTGGGTAGTGTTTGATGCTAGGTAAGGTTGAAGGCTCGGTAGTGTTTGATGCTTGGTAAGGTTGAAGTCTCGGTAGTGTTTGATGCTAGGTAAGGTTTGAAGGCTGGGTAGTGTTTGATGCTAGGTAAGGTGAAGGCTCGGTAGTGTTTTGATGCTAGGTAAGGTTGAAGGCTCGGTAGTGTTTTGATGCTAGGTAAGGTTGAAGGCTCGGTAGTGTTTGATGCTAGGAAAGGGTTTAAAGGGCCCTCGGTATGTTGATGCTAGGTAAGGTTAAAAGTCTCGGTAGTGTTTGATGCTAGGAAGTTGAAGGTGGGTAGTGTTTGATGCTAGGTAAGGTTGAAGGCTCGGTATTTTTGGGATGCTTGGTAAGGTTGAAGGCTCGGTAGTGTTTGATGCTTGGTAAGGTTAAAGGGCTCGGTAGTGTTTGATGCTAGGAAAGGGTTAAAGGGCTCGGTAGTGTTTGATGCTTGGTAAGGTTGAAGGCTCGGTAGTGTTTGATGCTAGGTAAGGTTGAAGTCTCGGTAGTGTTTGATGCTAGGAAAGGTTGAAGTCTGGGTAGTGTTTAAATGCTGGGTAAGGTTGAAGTCTCGGTAGTGTTTGATGCTAGGTAAGGTTGAAGGCTCGGTAGTGTTTGATGCTTGGTAAGGTTGAAGGCTCGGTAGTGTTTGATGCTTGAAAGGGTTGAAGTCTCGGTAGTTTTTTGATGCTAGGTAAGGTTGAAGTCTGGGTAGTGTTTGATGCAGGTAAGGTTGAAGGCTTCGGTAGGTTTTTGATGCTGGTAAGGTTAAAGGCTGGGTAGTGTTTGATGCTTGGTAAGGTTGAAGGCTCGGTAGTGTTTGATGCTTGGTAAGGTTGAAGGCTCGGTATGTTTGATGCTTGGTAAGGTGAAGTCTCGGTAGTGTTTGATGCTTGGTAAGGTTGAAGGCTCGGTATGTTTGATGCTTGGTAAGGTTGAAGTCTCGTAGTGTTTGATGCTAGGTAAGGTTGAAGGCTCGGTAGTGTTTGATGCTAGGTAAGGTTAAAAGTCTCGTAGTGTTTGATGCTTGGTAAGGTTGAAGGCTCGGTAGTGTTTGATGCTTGGTAAGGTTGAAGGCTCGGTAGTGTTTGATGCTTGGAAAGGGTTGAAGTCTGGGTTTATGTTTTGATGCTTGGTAAGGTTGAAGCTCGGTAGGTTTGATGCTAGGAAAGGGTTGAAGTCTCGGTAGTGTTGATGCTTGGTAAGGTTGAAGGCTCGGTAGTGTTTGATGCTTGGTAAGGTTGAAGGCTCGGTAGTTTTTTGAAGCTTGGTAAGGTTGAAGTCTCGGTGTGTTTGATGCTTGGTAAGGTGAAGGTCCGGTAGTGTTTGATGCTTGGTAAGGTTGAAGTCTCGGTAGTGTTTGATGCTTGGTAAGGTTGAAGGCTCGGTAGTGTTTAAATGCTGGTAAGGTTGAAGTCTCGGTAGTGTTTGATGCTTGGTAAGGTTGGAAGGGCTCGGTAGTGTTTGATGTTTGGGTAAGGTTGAAGTCTCGGTAGTGTTTGATGCTAGGTAAGGTTGAAGCCCTGGGTAGTGTTTGATGCTAGGAAAGGTTGAAGGCTCGGTAGTGTTTGATGCTTGGAAAGGTTGAAGGCTCGGTAGGTTTGATGCTTGGTAAGGTTGAAGTCTCGGTAGTGTTTGATGCGGGTAAGGTTAAAGGGCTCGGTAGTGTTTGATGCTTGGTAAGGTTGAAGTCTCGGTAGTGTTTGATGCTAGGTAAGGTTGAAGGCTCGGTAGTGTTTGATGCTTGGTAAGGTTGAAGGCTCGGTAGTGTTTGATGCTTGGTAAGGTTGAAGTCTCGGTAGTGTTTGATGCTAGGTAAGGTTGAAGTCTCGGTAGTGTTTGATGCTTGGTAAGGTTGAAGGCTCGGTAATGGTGAACGATCACCAACATGAATAGTGACTGGATTTGCTTACGCAAGCTTTTACGAGTTAGCTTCACAACCATCTATCTACCTTTGTAGTTATTTGTGCCCAGTTCATTTTTAAAGAGGTGGAACATTAAAAGTACGATTCTGGGCAGTATCAAAGCGGCGTCAGAGTTGAATGAATTTAGAAGAAAATTTTTATTTTCAGCCTCGTGTATGTGAGGAAAAGGCAAGTTACAGAACAAGATTTCATTGGTGTAACGTTTCTATCTATGTTAAGCTTTATCAAGTCTTGTCTTGACGAAGTTCTATACAGACCTAGTTCTGTAATGTGCATAGCGTCTTCACCATTCTGCACAGTACACCATCCCAGGGTGTGTTGATGGTGACCAACATTTCCTCCTGCCACTCCAGGCGGTGCACAATAAACTTGCCGCTTTGGCATCGATATAAAAAAAATCCGATACTACGCCTGATTTAACTTGTCATGGATCAGAGAATCAAAAACATCGGCACCAAAGTCGTGTTCTGTACATGTATACTTGTAGATATACATTTTTTACTTTTTTTTTTTTTGTCTCCTTCTTCTTCTTCTTCTTCTTTTCTTTTTCTTCTTCTTTTCTTTTTCTTCTTCTTTCTTCTTCTTCTTCTTCTTCTTCTTCTTCTTCTTCTTCTTCTTCTTCTTCTTCTTCTTCTTCTTCTTCTTCTTCTCATTATTATTATTTATCATTAATACGTATTATTATTATTGTTATTATTTTTATTATTATTTTATTATTTTTAATTATTATTATTATTATTTTATTATTATTATTATTATTATTATTTTAATACTTTATTATTATTGTTATTATTATTTTTATTATACTGTAAACTACAATGATCTGATTATATCAATACGATAATTTACAATGATGTGAATAAAACATTATGAAAATCGATGATTAAACGAAAATCAGAATCATGATCACTAAATACCAGTCACACGCGCTATGATTCTCGCCGTGTAATGATCTCAGTGAAAAGAATAAAGGTTATAGATGGCGTATAGGGGACAGAATGATTGAAATAAAACAAAAACTTACTGAGATAACGTTTCGCCTGTACAAGTTTTCTGAAGTCAATAAATATGACCCCCACAAACATATTTACAGCAACATTGACTCCAAAAATGCAAATTCGACACAAAACTCATCACTGCACTAACAGCGGCTGAAGAGTCACAGGCGGACCCAACATTATTAACAACCAAGGTCGAAGCCTTCGACTTAGATTTGCCACGAGCATCCTTAAAGAAAAACAAGACTGCATTACTCATGCGTCACTATCTCTATAGTAACTTGGACTTCCACTTAGGTTTTCTTTCACCTCCACAACGCTACATATCAGCTGCAATGGAACGTTGCACAAGGCACAAACATCAGAATCATAAATGCCCTCAGAGGAAGTAAAGCTGTCATGAATTCCATTATATACGAAACTAAAATGATTGATCTCATGGGGGACACTACGTACCACCTATGAACTGATTACACAAGTTGATCTTGAAAAAAGACATCAAACTATATACTACCAATACTCGTAGACTACTGAGCAAGACTGAACGATACAAGAAATTGTGCTACCTTCTTTCCCAGCCTACATGTATGAGTTACAGAAGACATACAAGCCATAATTTAATTGTTTCTCCCTCTACAGAAAAAAAAGGCAAGGCAATGGGTTCTCCGATCAGTGGCGAACATATACATGGGACTGCTGGAGGACGAATGTTTTTCCTCTCTCATCCAGGAAACGATCGCGTAACGTCACTGAGTAAACATCTTCACGTCCAACAACACTTGAAATATTCGTACACCGAGATTACTACTGGTATTTGCTCACCAACAACTGCAATTACGACTACTACTACTACTACTACTACTAGTACTACTACTACTACTACTACTACTAGTACTACTAGTACTACTACTACTACTACCACCACCACTACTACTACTACTACTCCCAGTATTATAATTTCGTTTAAGAATGACCACCCTCTACACTACCTTTACATACCCTGTTTCCTTGTTTTGTATTGTCTGTATTGGCTTAAATGGGCTTCGGGTAAGCTGAAGGTAGCCGCAGTAAATGTCTTATTAGTTGCACATGAGTTCATTTGCATAACACTCCTGTCAATGCAAATTTAAATGAAATTTACATTGAAAGGAAAGGCTATAAACATAATATTTCCCTCCCTTCACTGTTCCTTTGATTATATTATTAAACATTTGTGCTTTTTCTCCCAGCATAGTTTAATTGACCTATAAATTTCTATACATTTTTTTTTTGGTACGTCGCATTCAGGGACAGGCTGAGTGACAGGATTTGTGACAGGCTCAGTTAACACGTTCACGACACTCAGGTTCTGTGGATATTGTCACTGACAGCCTCAGTGACAGCGACAGGTTCAGTGATAGACCTCATTTCACACGCTAGTTTCCACCACCTGGAGATCAAAGTTAGAGTGAACAGATGGTGCAATATGCCATAGGTTTTGTGCTATTTGCATCGTTGCATTGTCCGGGAACGAGCAAAACGAGACTAAAATTTTAACTATGATACAAACAGTTGGTGCCATCAGAGCATAATTCACAGCTGATCCGGAAAATTACCGTGGGTCATAAATGTATAACTCGTGTGCCGGCCTCATTGGCCACCTGTCCGGAATATCCCGTTTTGTTTATGGTAATTGCTTTCCCTGTATATATTCAATGGGATTATTTCACCTGTGATTTACGGCTCGGGTCAGACCCGGTATACAATAACCCTTTTATCATGATTAAGTTAGTGGTGGGAGTAGTGTCGACGCGAAGCTCACCCTCTCACACACAGCTGAAATGGCTTTTTTTTTTTTTTTCTCCCACAAAAGTCGCACTCCACTTGTATTATTGAGGAACACGTATCACCAATAATTATAATTTCATTAACACTGTCTGATCAATTAATACGATGCACTTGGTGGCTGTGATATTACATTCGAGAAGACACTTGACAAGTGTTTCCTAGACAAATCTTGACTTGCTAACTAGCGCTTCTGGTCATTTGACTGAGGCCTAGCTTGAAGACACCTTCCCCCCACCTCCACCCGACAAAACTAAAGATCACATCATCTGAATATTAATGATGTTTTTCTGTGTAAATGAATGGAAAATGTCATTAATTTACAAAAAGAAGGACATAACACATTCAGTAATGCAACTTCATTAATCAAAGGATTCTTGCATAATATTCCGGATATTAAGGCAACGTTGTAGTTTGCGTCATGGAGAACAGTTGAGTGTAGATAATTGTAATGTACATCTGGGATTCATTATAAATTATATATATATATATATATATATATATATATATATATATATATATATATATATATATATATATATATAATATATATATATATATATTTATCATTGCACCACGCAGAAACAAGCGGGTATATATATATATATATATATATATATATATATATATATATATATATATATATATATATATATATATATTTTCAACAAGTCGGCCGTCTCCCACCGAGGCAGGGTGACCCAAAAAAGAAAGAAAATCCCCAAAAAGAAAATATTTTCAGCATCATTCAACACTTTCACCACACTCACACATTATCACTGCTTTTGCAGAGGTGCTCAGAACACAACAGTTTAGAAGCATACACATATAAAGATACACAACATATCCCTCCAAACTGCCAATATCCCAAACCCCTCCTTTAAAGTGCAGGCATTGTACTTCCCACTTCCAGGACTCAAGTCCGACTATATGAAAATAACCGGTTTCCCTGAATCCCTTCACTAAATATTACCCTGCTCACACTCCAACAGATCGTCAGGTCCCAAGTACCATTCGTCTCCATTCACTCCTATCTAACACGCTCACGCACGCTTGCTGGAAGTCCAAGCCCCTTGCCCACAAAACTTCCTTTACCCCCTCTCTCCAACCCTTTCGAGGACGACCCCTACCCCGCCTTCCTTCCCCTACAGATTTATATGATTTCCATGTCATTCTACTTTGATCCATTCTCTCTAAATGACCAAACCACCTCAACAACCCCTCTTCTGCCCTCTGACTAATACTTTTATTAACTCCACATCTTTTCCTAATTTCCACACTCCGAATTTTCTGCATAATATTTACACCACACGTTGCCCTTAAACAGAACATCTCCACTGCCTCCAACCGTCTCCTCGCTGCTGCATTTACCACCCAAGCTTCACACCCATATAAGAGTGTTGGTACTACTATACTTTCATACATTCCCTTCTTTGCCTCCATAGATAACGTTTTTTGACTCCACATATACCTCAACGCACCACTCACCTTTTTTCCCTCATCAATTCTATGATTAATCTCATCCTTCATAAATCCATCCGCTGACACGTCAACTCCCAAGTATCTGAAAACATTCACTTCTTCCATACTCCTCCTCCCCAATTTGATATCCAATTTTTCTTTATCTAAATCATTTGATATCCTCATCACCTTACTCTTTTCTATGTTCACTTTCAACTTTCTACCTTTACACACATTCCCAAACTCATCCACTAACTTTTGCAATTTTTCCTTAGAATCTCCCATAAGCACAGTATCATCAGCAAAAAGTAACTGTGTCAATTCCCATTTTGAATTTGATTCCCCAAAATTTAATCCCACCCCTCTCCCGAACACCCTAGCATTTACTTCCTTTACAACCCCATCTATAAATATATTAAACAACCATGGTGACATTACACATCCCTGTCTAAGACCTACTTTTACCGGAAGTAGTCTCCCTCTCTTCTACACACCCTAACCTGAGCCTCACTATCCTCATAAAAACTCTTTACAGCATTTAATAACTTACCACCTATTCCATATACTTGCAACATCTGCCACATTGCTCCTCTATCCACTCTATCATATGCCTTTTCTAAATCCACAAATGCAATAAAAACTTCCGTACCTTTATCTAAATACTGTTCACATATATGCTTCAATGTAAACACTTGATCTACACATCCCCTACCCACTCTGAAACCTCCTTGCTCATCCGCAATCCTACATTCTGTCTTACCTCTAATTCTTTCAATTATAACCCTGCCGTACACTTTTCCTGGTATACTCAGTAAACTTATTCCTCTATAATTTTTACAGTCTCTTTTGTCCCCTTTCCCTTTATATAAAGGGACTATACATGCTCTCTGCCAATCCCGAGGTACCTTCCCCTCTTTCATACATTTATTAAACAAAAGTACCAACCACTCCAACACTATATCCCCCCTGCTTTTAACATTTCTGTCATGATCCCATCAGTTCCAGCTGCTTCACCCCCTTTCATTCTACGTAATGCCTCACGTACCTCCCCCACACTTACATTCTGCTCTTCTTCACTCCTAAAAGATGTTATACCTCCCTGACCAGTGCATGAAATTACTGCCTCTCTTTCTTCCTTAACATTTAAAAGTTCCTCAAAATATTCTCGCCATCTACCTAATACCTCCATCTCCCCATCTACTAACTCCCCTACACTGTTTTTAACTGACAAATCCATACTTTCTTTTGGCTTTCTTAACTTGTTTAACTCACTCCAAAATTTTTTCTTATTTTCATTAAAATTTCTTGACAGTGCCTCTCCCACTCTATCATCTGCTCTCCTTTTGCACTCTCTCACCACTCTCTTTACCTTTCTTTTACTCTCCATATACTCTGCTCTTCTTATAACACTTCTGCTTTGTAAAAACCTCTCATAAGCTACCTTTTTCTCTTTTATCACACCCTTTACTTCATCATTCCACCAATCACTCCTCTTTCCTCCTGCCCCCACCCTCCTATAACCACAAACTTCTGCCCCACAATCTGATACTGCATTTTTAAAACTATTCCAACCCTCTTCAACCCCCCCCCCCCACTACTCATCTTTGCACTAGCCCACCTTTCTGCCAATAGTCGCTTATATCTCACCCGAACTTCCTCCTCCCTTAGTTCATACACTTTCACCTCCCTCTTACTTGTTGTTGCCACCTTCCTCTTTTCCCATCTACCTCTTACTCTAACTGTAGCTACAACTAAATAATGATCCTATATATTAGTTGCCCCTCTATAAACATGTACATCCTGGAGCCTACCCATCAACCTTTTATCCACCAATACATAATCTAATAAACTACTTTCATTACGTGCTACATCATACCTTGTATATTTATTTATCCTCTTTTTCATAATATATGTATTACTTATTACCAAATCTCTTAGCTCAATCACATAGCTCAATTAAAGGCTCCCCATTTACATTTACCCCTGGCACCCCAAATTTACCTACTACTCCCTCCATAACATTTTTACCCACTTTAGCATTGAAATCTCAAACCACCATTACACTCACACTTGATTCAAAACTCCCCACGCATTCACTCAACATTTCCCAAAATCTCTCTCTTTCCTTTACACTTCTCTCTTCTCCAGGTGCATACACGCTTATTATAACCCACTTTTCACATCCAATCTTTATTTTACTCCACATAATCCTTGAATTAATACATTTATAGTCCCTCTTTTCCTGCCATAGCTTATCCTTCAACATTATTGCTACTCCTTCTTTAGCTCTAACTCTATTTGAAACCTCTGACCTAATCCCATTTATTCCTCTCCATTGAAATTCTCCCACCCCCTTCAGCTTTGTTTCACTTAAAGCCAGGACATCCAGCTTCTTCTCATTCATAACATCCACAATCATCTCTTTCTTATCATTTGCACAACATCCAAGCACATTCAGACTTCCTACTTTGACAATTTTCTTCTTCTTATTCTTATTCTTCTTATTCTTATTCTTTTTATTGTTTGGTGCCGAATGCGTAAAGCTAGTCAGTTAGCAAGAACTCATTTAAAATTAAGTCGATTCTAAAATTGGCTAGTGTAGTGTTATTATTAATCAATACCGCTCGTTACGTGGGTACAATAACATAATATACTGCTTGTTGAGCCAGTACACAAACAGGGAGTAGAATGAAATTAGCTCAGAAGCGTCCACACCACCGTATGTCCCTTGATGGCGGGTACATCATCTAGCTTGGATGGATGCGGCATTGTTAAGGATTGTGTGGTCTAGAAGTCTAAAGCGTCATGTGTTTTAGCTCACCATGACGCGGGCCAAAACAGCATGAGTTCGACTCCTTAGCTAGTGCAGTGTTGTTATTGATCAATACTACTCGTTTCGTGGATACAAATATATATATATATATATATATATATATATATATATATATATATATATATATATATTTAAAAATATATAATATATTAAATTATATTTTTATATAAATATAAAATTAAAAAAAAAAATAATTTTTTAAAAACAGGTTTAAGTCTTTATTACAGAACGCAAATTTTTTTCAGTTGAAAGGCTGTTTATCCGTAATATTTTCGTTCTTTTTTTGTTCCACACCTCAGTTTTAAAACCGGTCCATCAAATCATCCCCTCCAAACGAGTGGAAAAAACCAACAAACTCCCCCCCAAAAAACTTTGGCAAAACGGTTCTTAATTCAAAATCATTTTAAGAGTTTTTCGCTCCATTTTTAAATGTAACTAAAAAGGAATTAAAAACTAACGGGTTTGAAATTTATTTTTTTAATTTAGAATTTTTGTTTATTTACAAAAATTGTTAATGCCTTATTCTACCTTTTCGGCAAAAAATTGTCAATTTGACGTTAAAACTAATTATAACCCCTTTCCTCGAAAAAAATTTTTTTTCTTAAAAACCCTGTGCACCCCCAAATTTTTTTGTAAAGATTTTTTTTTTCTAAACTTTTCTTATTTGTTTTTAAGAAACTCTCAAACATTTTTCCTCATATTATCCCCATTTTTTAAACCCAATTTTAACTCCCGGAAAAAAACTTAAAATTTTTTCTTCCCAAATTATCAAAATTGGGCAACTTTTAAATTAAAAACTGCCAACAAGGGTGTGAAATCCATTTTTGTTAAAATTTTTTTTTTAATCCACCCCAAAACCCCAAAAAATATAAATATAATAATATATAAAAATTATAAATTAATAAAAAATATATATATATATATATAAAAATATATATATATATAAAAAAAATATATATATATATATATATTTTGTGGGCCCGAATATGTAAAACTGGTAATTAAAGAACTATTTAAAATTTAAAGCCCTTTTCAAAAATTTTTCTTTATGCGTTTAAAGATATTTTTTTTCATAATTTTAATAAAAAAAATTTTTAATTTTGCTCAAAAAAAACTTAGAAAACTTACCTACCTTTATTAAACAAAACAATTTTTTTTTGCCAACCCAACTAAATATATTTTAGATTTTTTTACAAAAATTTTAATATAACAAAACATGAAAATATTTTTTTCGTGGGTTCAGAATGATTTTGGCGAAATTCCCATACAAAAATTTTCGTTTTCCTATATGGGGAAATGACGTTTCTATTTAAGCCAAGATCGCAAGTTTGCCTATTCGGCACGAATATAAATTTTATATAATATATATATAAATAAATTTTATATAAAAATTTTTTTTAAATATATTAAAATTATATATATTTATATATATATTTTTTTTTTTTTTTTTTTTGTGTGTGTCATCGGAGCCTTAAAAAATAATAAAAAACAATATGAACTATCCAAAATTATTTTTAAGAATAGCAATTATAAAAACATAATATATTATACAAAATCCCTAAAGTAAGTGGTATCAGGCTTTTTAAGAGATGTGGTTTTTAAAGGGACAAGGGAAATTTTATCTGAACAGGAACTACCAGGCCCAAGGACCTGCATCGTTAAGCATAACTCCAAAAGGTGAAAAAAAACGACTAATTGAGGCAAGGTTTATTCCCCGGCCCAAAAAAACCCAGCTTTATTAAAATCATTTGGGATTTCTGTGAAAAATGCAACCCCGAGGAGCCATTAGATCCCCCTCACTGTTAGAGGCCGGGGAGATTTTTTTGAGGGGGGGGGGGGTGGGGAGGGGCTGTGGAGGGGGGTGGTGACCCCCAAGGCTTGGGCCAACAATGACGTCCTTACACCTGGATTTAACCTTTGTGGTAATGGGCCAAACTTAGGAGCCATGACCGGGGCACCCCCCACTATAAAATATATATATTAATTTATATTATAAATATATATAATTATTATATATATTTTTATATATTATATATAAATATATATATAAATTTTTAAAAATTTTATATATATATGTATAAAAAAAAACAATATATATAAAATATAAATATAAATAATATATATAAATATATATATATATAAATATTTATATTAAAATTTATTTTATATATACCTTGTTAATAATTTTTAAGGGGTGCAAGGAATGAAGTCGGTGTTGGAAGAGGTGTGGGGTTAAAAGATAAAGAATTAACACAAAATGGGGTTGCACAGTTGCTTTTGCTGATAACTGGCTTTTGGGAGATTTTGAGGAAGTTGCAGAGGTTTGGGTTTACGGTTTTTGGGAGGGATTTAAAAAAAGGAAGTTAAAAAATCAAATAGGGAAGGTAAGGTGATGATGGTAACAAAAAAAATTTGGTAACGGAAATTGGATATCGATTTTGGGGGGAGGAATGGAGGGGGTGAATGAGTTCAGAACTTGGGAGTGGACGTGTAAGTAGATGGGTTAGAAGGATAAAGGGAATCAAAAAACTGCAGTGGAAAAAAGGGGGTGGGTACTGAAAGTCGGGAGACAAAAAACTTTATCCATGAAAGCAAAGAGAGAATGTATGGAGTATGTTGTCCAACGCTCTTTTGGGTGTAGGCAAAGGGGGTGAAAGGGCCCAAAAAGAAGAAGGTGGAGGCAGTGGAGATGTCATGTCTGAGGGCAATGTGTGGAGTGAATATAATGCAGAAAATCCATAGTGTGGAGATTAGGAGGAGGTGTGGGATTACCAAAACTATTATCCAGAGGGCTGAGGAGGGGTTATTGAGATGGTTTGGACAGGTAGAGATTCTGGAACGAAATAGAATGACACCAAGAGTATATAAATCTGTAGTAGAGGGGGGCGGGGTAGGGGTCGGCCTAGGAAAGGTTGGAGAGAAGGGGTGAAGGAGGTGTTGTGTGCAGGGGGCTTAGACTTCCAGCAAGCGTGCGTGAGCATGTTAGACAGGAGCGAATGGAGACAAATGGTTTTTAGAACTTTACTTGACATGCTTTTGGGTGTGAATAAGGTAACATTTATGAAGGGATTCAAGGAAATTGGCAGGCCGGACTTGAGTCCTGGAGATGGGAAGTACAGTGTCTGCACTCTGAAGGAGGGGTGTTAATGTTGCAGTTTTATAACTGTAGTGTAAATACGCCTCTGGCGTGACAGTGATGGAGTGAATTATGATGAAAATTTTTCTTTTTCGGGCCACCCTGCCTTGGTGGGAAACGGCTGATGTGTTAATAATAAATTAAATAATAATAATAATAATAATAATAATAATTAATAATAATAATAATAGTAACACTAATTTTAATAGCAATAATAAAATAGTAGTTAATATTAATGATAATAATAATATAATAATAAAAAAATAATAATAATAATATAATAATAATAATAATAAAAATAATAATAATAATAATAATAATAATATTAATAATAATGTATAAAAATAATAGATATATTTATAATAATAAATTAATAATAAGAATAAATAATAATAATAATAATAATAATTAATAATAAAATTAATAAAAATAATGGTAATAACAACAACAACAACAACAACAACAACAACAGCAACAAGAATAATAATAATAAGAATCAGAATAATAACAATAAAGGTGACTTAAGAATAAATCTTTCCAAGAATAAATCTAACAAGAAACACAATAAAATAATAAATCGTAATGAAAAATATCCCTATAAATTAACCGGCTTTTCCGCACCAAATTCACATTGCAGAATATTCTCAGAGTCAGGCATGAACCCATTTTATTTCATATTCTTAAGTATTTTTTACTCTTGAGTGCAGAAAATAATATTGTTCCTTTTTTGTGGTAGAGAAACATCATAATACATATAAATGATGACAGACAAGTGAGAGAGGGGAAAGAGAAAGAGAGAAAGAGAGACGATCAAATTTCACAATAAAAACTGGTATACAAAACTGATAGGTAGGAAACAGTTAAATAATTTATTAAGAAATGTTTCAGTTTATATAGTCACTCTATGTCTGAGAAAAATTCAGTCAGGTCAGGGTTTAAGTGATGGTCAGGTTAAGCAACGAGTGAGGTCATCTGGCAGCTGTGTCACGATTTGGGCTGAGCGAAGCTTTGTCGACTGTTGTATGTCAAGGTAGTGTAGATGTTGCAGTTTCCTGCTTTCTGAGATCAAAGACTCTTCCAGCCACCACCGCCTTCTAAGCTTAAAATCGGTGATGATAAGCTAGGTATCTTTCCAGTTCATTAGGTGACCTTCGGTTTTTCTGTGGGTCATGTATGCATTGCCTTGGTCGTCCCTGCTGATTGCGTTGTTACATAGATTTAATCAAACCTTCAGACTCCTGCCAGTTTTTCCCACATTCTTGTTAGCGCAAGGTAAGGGCTGTACGGGGTTGAATATCAAAGTTTTTTTTTTTTTTTTTTTTTTTTTTTTTTTTTTTTTTTTTTTTTTTTTTTTTTTTTTTGCAAATGAACCTCCATACATATTTAAAAAACTGACCAACAGGAAGCATAGTGTCTGTACAAATGCAGTAAAATCAGAGTGGGGACCAGTCACACGTTTTGTTCCAACAGGATCGTTTATAGGCCCATTGTCGTTCATAAGCTACATTAATGACTTCGACGAGGGAATAGCGTAACATGAACAAATTCCCTGACGTCACAAAAATAAGTAAGTTAATTGATTTTGAGGAAGATACCATTGAAATTCAGACGATTTAGACAAGCTAAAGCCGTGATAATAAAAGTGGTTGATGCAAAGTCCTAATGCTCGGGAATGTAAATAACCCGAGCACTTACAAACTAAATAATATAGAACTTAACTATAAAGAATGTGAAAAGGACTTGGGAGTCATGTTAAGCATTAATCTGAAGCCAAGATAGCAGTGCCTCAGCTTGCGTAACAAGGCTAACAGATTACTTGGATTAATATCAAGAAGTATAAGCACTAGAAATACAAAGGTTATACTACAGCTCGATATATCATTAATATTGCCTCACTTAGTTCTTGTAGCTAAGTTCTGGTATTAATATTACAGAATGGGTATAAATCCATTAGAGAACATCCAAAGAGGACAAAATTTACCCACTGTGTAAGAAATCTTTTATGAGAAGATAGACTGAGCCCGGAAGCTACTTTATCTTGTAAGATGTAGAATGAGGGAGACATAATTGAAATGAACAAGTGTAAGATAGGCATACATAAAAGAAAAATCTAACTATGAAATATTTAGAAATAAGGGATTCTAACTGCATCAGCATGCATTTAGACAGCATGAAGGGAAGAACCTGTTCGTTAAGTCTTCGACGAATTAAACAATCTTCCCAGTGTGTTCTTAAGCAAAAACCTTGGGTTTCTCTAAAAATAAGCTTGATAGATTTGAGTGGGACTTGGGCAGCGTCTGTTGGTGGGTTTATCAGGGCCAGATCCTTGGATGATTTATTCAAACGTTTCTGTTGGCTGGTTTGAACTGAGTAAGACCTACCTAGTATTGACTAGTGTATTCCTGCAGCAGTATTCTTCCAGTCTTATGTTCTTTTTTATAATATATGAATAAAGTTCACGATCCACATCTTTCATTTGCATTTAGCGAGGAGTTTTTTTTTCCCCCAACTATAGATTTGGGTCGTCTTTTATTTAACAAAGAATATTTTCTAACTATAAAGATGACTAGTATTAAATTTAGCTAAGAACTTACCCAAATTCACGAAATTAATTGCTTTGCATTTAACGAAGGTCTTTTATTAACCCGAGAACAGAGTCATCAGGTAATTAATGAAGAGCTTATCTAAAGTAGTCGTAAGATGTTTTGCGTTCAATGAAGAATGACGAAATTCCGAGAATAAGGCTGTGAAAATCGTCAGTCCAATTTCCATCAAGGACCATTAAATCTCTCTTTTCACACTGCTGCCTCTGAGTGAAGACTTCATACAGCCTCCCTGATAAGCTTTTGATGCGAACACTTAATCATTTTCCACTGTTCTGTGGTAAGTTTTATATACTTCATCTGATTTCCTTTAAGTTGTCATCTCAATGCTGTATCCTAATTAAAATATATTAATTAAATCCTGTCTCTAAACCTCCATAATGCTCAATGAATAACGATACAAATTAGAAAATATTTTATGGTGTTTGTCACTCTAGGGCGATATTTATCTCCTAGGTAAGAAGGGTAAATTTAATAAAAAGTTTGTCATATTTTTTTTAATTAATTGCACCTGGCAGTAGTAGTCTTCAAACCTATGATCCGGTGTACTGATCAGGGATTCTTAAGATTTTCCTACGATTAGGCTAAAATACGTAAATAACACATAATAACATGACTTTAACATCTCCCTCTCTTTTCCTTTGGCAAGAAAGCTCAAGTAACATTCACCATAATACAATATTCATTTCCCAAGATATTTAAGCTTCTTTTATTTTCTTATAATCTACGCTACTCGGAGTAATAAATATAAGTTATAAGTTTTTCTTCATAATTTTAACTTAATCTGATTTATATTTAACAACAAATAACCATCTTACATAAAACAGAAATATAATAACGTTGGCAATTCAAACAAACGAAACAGCTTAGGGGTCTAAAATATTGAAGACTGAATGTTCTTTATGTAAGATTTCATACAGAGCTTCAGGAATGGGAGAGGAAGAGGTAATCAAGTCTTATCCAAGAAGAGAAGGGTAGCTCCAGTTCCATGAATACAGAGCCCATCATTAGCATCAAGATATTTCCTTGGAAGGATGGACAGATGTAATATTCCTTAAACAGGATCTCCTTCCTAGTAAATCTAACATTAGCTAGAAAGAACAATCTCAGTGTATACACATAATAACGTTAATGATAAAATATATATTTCGCTACAATGATAATGTTTATAAAAAAGAAAAACAAGAGTAACAAAATAAGCAAGATTGCACAGGCATCAGGAAAAAAAAACGAGCATACGATTGAACCGTAATATGCGAAATTTTCATTTTCTGAAAGAGAAAAAGAATTGTTTTTAATGTAAAAAGTTAACAGATTGAGTGCAAATGACGGTGACGAAATATCTATTTTATCTACGAAAAAAGATAAATATTATACTCTCATACATGATTCTGGTATAAGGGGACAACTTTTGTAATTACCAGACACCTGTCATCTGACCTTTAATTCTATTTGATAATCTCCATACGGACGCCCAATACTTAAAGGACCTTCTGGCTGAATATTTCACTGCCTTTGTTCTATGTATTCCATATCACTTGAGCAGAGCCAAGGCACTGTGGTGACTTTCTGTCTAGGCTCTAATAAGAACTGGAGAAGACCCCATGACTACAGAAGAAAGAGGTATAGTATGACTCAAGAAATCGTAATAACACGATTGCAAACAAACCTGGTGTCGTAAAACTCCAGGTCGGAGTTTTACGACTCCAGGTTCAAACCTCGGGTTCAAACCTCACCCGCTCCGTGGTATGTAGGTCTAGTATTTTGTAAGACCTGTTTAATGGAAGCAACCTCTGAAGGGCCCAAAATTAGTCTTATATTGGAGACGCAGCGAACTACTGATTGCAAGGGTACTTTTTGCCTATATTATTGTATTCGCATTTCCCTAATTGTATAATAAATTATTTTAATATCCCGCCCACATAGTGTTATATTACATCCTCTAAGTAACGCTGCATCAATGGCACTTTATTATTCTATTTTCTCATACTGTATACCTTCATATATTTGTATATATATTTTCTTAAAGTGTGATTTTTTCCCACTTGTTGGTCAACTAGAACTTAAGAGGTGTAGAGTGCTCTGTTGAGATGTGTATGACAACATGGTCGATTCTACAAACATATAAAAACAAAATGGGAAGAAACAGAGGACTTGGTCCTCCCAAGTGGTGGAACATCCAGTGATTACACCTTGTGGAAGGCCTCAATATCTGCTCCTTCTCTCTGTGTTATTATGTCTGACGAGGCGACCATATGTAACTCTAAGTCTCAGTTATATCCTCAAAGGTACTTGTCGATAAGACACTTGGCCTGCTCGGTGGTGTGTGTGTGTGTGTGTGTGTGTGTGTGTGTGTGTGTGTGGGTGTGTGTGTGTGGGGTGTGTGGGTGTGTGTGTGTACTCACCTAGTTGTGGTTGCAAGGGTCGAGTCAAGTTCCTGGCCCTGCCTTTTCATTGGTCGATACTAGGTCCAACTAGTAGGTCCATGAGCTTTATCGGGTGTGGTGTTGTGTGTGTGTGTGTGTGTGTGTGTGTGTTGTGGGTTGTGTGTGTGTGTGTGTGTGTGTGTGTGTGTGTGTGTGTGTGTGTGTGTGTGTGTGTGTGTGTGTGTGTGTGTGTGTGTGTGTGTGTGTGTGTGTGTGTGTGTTGCGTGCGCACGCGCATGCAGGCTTATATGAATGAACTCAGAAAAAAAATACCTCTTTCACATCCAAGAAAAAAATTCCCTTGAGAAATACCGAGCGCGAGAGAGTAAAAAAAAAAAAAAAAAAAAAAAAAAAAAAAAAAAAAAAAACTTCTCGAGGATGCTATCCAGCCGTTGAGATGCCATAACTCGCAGAATGAAACACTTGAAGACTCAACACTCCCGAGTCTCCCGCTGACAACTTGAAACTGAAATATAGAAGCTGAAGTTGATTCTCTCGGGAAGAGGAGGAGGAGAATTGAGAGGAGTCTTCACCGAATTCTTGAATGGAGGTTGATTGTCACACGTATATTCTTTGATATTGAGATATGGGTTGAGAGGTAGCGAGGCTGCAGGAGTGTGGCTAGAGAGAAGAGGGGTGGAATAAATGGAACAGAGTTAGAGAAATGATGACTTTTGTTGGAAGAGAAGGAAAGGGAAAACACTCACACGAATGCGCACACACGCTCGTGAACTAATATTTTGTTGAAAATCTTGGACAAAGAATTAGTGGAAGCACGCATGACACAGTGTCTCAATTAAGAACAGGTTCGAGAGGGTTCACGAGGCTAGGAGAAAATGATTCTCGTAGTAGACAGTTGAGAGGTCTACCTGGAGACTATCTGGAGGGTGTTCCGGGGTCAACACCCCTGTAACCCGGTCTATGACCTGGCCTCGGTACGGCCAGGAGCTGAGACTCAACCATTGCTGCCACAAGTAAGAAGAAAACCGTGTGAATACATAACTTAGACGCCAGTATTCACCAAAATCACACTAATCTACACTTCAAGAAACTAAAATAAAGTCAGTGTGATTTCCCTTTAAACACCTTGATGCGAATCAGTAACACCATCAGTTTCTCTCGCGCCCACCACCAGTGGAGTAAAAAAAAAAAGAGTTTGTATGTATGCAAATGAGCCTTCATATCTGTCCATCCGACAAAACTGTTCGTTCTTTGACAGCGTGACTGACTCTGCTGCTGGGGGGCGGGAGAGTGAGGGATGAACTTTTACGACAGGAAAGTCAAAACTTCTGGGAATTTTTGTAAGGTGGGTCGTAGTGTTTCACTTGGATTCTTTTTTTTCCTTAATTTAATGGAATGTTTTCATTCCTGAGGTTCTTATATTTAAGCCATTATTATTATTATTATTATTATTATTATTATTATTATTATTATTATTATTATTATAAAACAATATAAAATAAAATATTGAAAATTATTTTTATGGGTTGATGTAAGGCTTTTACAGCGCCTGGAGAAAGGAAAGTAAAGAGGTTTGATCCGAGGAGCAGGAGGAAAGCATTTCTTTTTTTTTTTTTTTGATCGAAAATCCTCCAGGAGAGTCAAAGTATCTATCCTCAAATGAAGAAAAAACACTTCACTGCTTACCAAATACATCATTGTTCCAAAACAAATGAGCAATAACAGAGTTAAAAGTTGAGGCCAAGAGGTAGAGATCAAGAGCAAGAGATCAAGAGCCAAGATCAATAGCTAGATGCCAACACCTAGAGATCAAGAGCTGGATATCAAGAGCAAGAGATCAAAATCCACAAGTATCTAGGCAATTGCAGTTTGGCAACAAGGCAGTTACACAGATAGATAAACACCACACACACACACACACACACACACACACACACACACACACACACACACACACCACACACCACACACACACACACACACACACACACACACACACACACACACCACACAACACACACACACACACACAACACAACACACCACCACCAACAGTAAAAGATGATGAATATGTGGCAACAAAGGCAAGGAGGCAAAGGAAAGTTATTCCCAAGGAACAGAAATAATAGGAAGACCAAAACGAGTTCTTGGTTTACCCTAAGGTGTAGGAGAGTCTGATAAATACTAAGTGCAATGAGAATGGAAAAGGTACATGATAGGTCCAGGAAAACAAGAGATTGAGAAGAAGAGAAACGAAGATGCTGCAAGATAGAGGGAGCCGCGGAGCAGTATGAAAAGAATAGCATCGAAAGTCAAATTGACCGAAATGCTGTATATAGCCACATTAGGAGGAAGACAAATCAAGGACAGGTATAGGTGGACAGAACACAGGTGGAGAACTCACAAAAACGATCAAGAGGTATGTGAGGACTCAACACGAAGTTTAAGGAGTATTTCGTAGTACAGAAGGAACCTGGGGGACAGGACCAGTGATCTACACAACAGGACATTCCAACAAGATGTTGGAAATATACATACAATGAGGTTGAGTTGAAAGAACTGCTAATTGGGATCTCATGATACCTCGAAAGGCAATGGGACCGGACAACATCTCTCCATGGGTCCTTAGAGAGGGAGCAGATATGTTGTGCGTACCACTTACCACAATCTTCAACACATCCCTGGAAACTGGGCAACTACCTGAGGTATGGAAGACGGCAAATGTAGTTCCCATTTTCAAAAAAGGAGACAGAAAAGAGGCAACTAAACTATAGACCTGTGTCATTGACGTGTATAGTATGCAAAATTATGGAGAAGATTATCAGGAGGAGAGTGGTGGAGCACCTGGAACGGAACAGGAGTATAAATGCCAACCAGCACGGATTCACGGAAGGCAAATCCTGTGTCACAAACCTTCTGGAGTTTTACGATAAAATAACAGAAGTAAGACAAGAGAGAGAGGGGTGGGTTGATTGCATCTTCTTGGACTGCAAGAAGGCCTTTGACACATGTTCCTCACAAGAGATTAGTGCAGAAGCTAGAGCATCAGGCGCATATAACAGGAAGGGCACTGCAATGGATCAGAGAATACCTGACAGGGAGGCAACAACGAGTCATGGTACGTAATGATGTATCACAGTGGGCACCTGTGACGAGCGGGGTCCCACAGGGGTCGGTCCTAGGACCAGTGCTATTTTTGGTATATGTGAACGACATGACGGAAGGGTTAGACTCAGAAGTGTCCCTGTTTGCAGATGATGTGAAGTTAATGAGGAAAATTAAATCTGATGAGGACCAGGCAGGACTTCAAAGAGACCTGGACAGACTGGACACCTGGTCCAGCAAATGGCTTCTCGAATTTAATCCTGCCAAATGCAAAGTCATGAAGATAGGGGAAGGGCACAGAAGACCACAGACAGAGTATAGGCTAGGTGGCCAAAGACTGCAAACCTCACTCAAGGAGAAAGATCTTGGGGTGAGTATAACACCGAGCATGTCTCCGGAAGCACACATCAATCAGATAACTGCTGCAGCATATGGGCGCCTGGCAAACCTGAGAACAGCATTCCGACACCTTAGTAAGGAATCATTCAAGACACTGTACACCGTGTATGTCAGGCCCATACTGGAGTATGCAGCACCTGTTTGGAACCCGCACTTGATAAAGCACGTCAAGAAACTAGAGAAAGTACAAAGGTTTGCAAAAAGGTTAGTTCCAGAGCTAAGGGGAATGTCCTATGAAGAAAGATTAAGGGAAAACGGCCTGACGACACTGGAGGACAGGGGGGTCGGGGGAGACATGATAACGACATATAAAATACTGCGTGGAATAGACAAGGTGACAAGGACGGGATGTTCCGGGGAGGGGACACAGAAACAAGAGGCCCCCAATTGGAAGTTGAAGACACAAATGAGTCAGAGAGATAGTAGGAAGTATTTCTTCAGTCATAGATTTTGTAAGGCAGTGGAATAGCCTAGAAAATGACGTGTGGAGGCAGGAACCATAAAACATTTTAAGACGAGGTTTGATAAAGCTCATGGAGCGGGGAGAGAGAGGGTCTAGTAGCAACCGGTGAAGAGGCGGGGCCAGGAGCTAGGACTCGACCCCTGCAACCACAAATAGGTGAGTACAAATAGGTGAGTACACACACACACACACACACACACATACACACACACACGCTAAGAGCTGAGTCTCGACCCCTGCAACCACAAATAGGTGAGTACACGCACACACACACACACACGTACACACACAACAAACATCAATAAATAATCATTAAAAACGCTGAGTTTCTTTGCGTGACTTGCCTCTCCTGCTGGGTACTAAGTTCTTGCTTTAGTTTCCATCGAGGCATAATTGGATTTTGGTAGTAGACATTTTTTTTGATGGATTTTTCCGTCTTCGGATCTGTGGGGAGAATGGAAATGAGTCGGACCAGAGGCCTGAAACCATTTTTATGTTACCTGCTTGTAGGATGGTCCCTACCCCTATATATGATATGTATAATATTATATGTATATATATATATAAAATAAAATATATATATATATATATATATATATATAAAATATAATATATATATATATATATATATATATATATATATTTATAATTCCTTGATAATGTGAGTAGTCACGAAAGCGCTTGGAATTTCTCTATTCTTTCAGAGTGGTTGTTTGCTATAATATATATATATAATATATATATATATATATATATATATATAATATATATATATATATAATATACATAATATATATATATATATATATATATTTTATATAATATATAATATATATATATATATATATATATATAAAGAAATTTAAAAGTTGCCGGTAGCTACTGAACCCATATTAATATGCTGGAGGATATTCCCATTGTCTTATCGAAGTGTCCCAAGTAAGACTTGACAGATTTCATTACCCTATATAAACATCTCCTTTTTGATGTAATATGAGAGCGAAAGACATCTAGTTTTACTTCCCACACAATAATTATCACATAGACTGCAGTTCGTTCTTACTGAGACTTGCTGGAAAAGTCACTCAAAGATAACTGGTGTTATAGGAGTTTTAAATATATACTCCCCCACCAGTGAAAGGTTCTTGATTCGCGGAACTGTATATGCCGTTCAATGTTACAAATTGTAACTGATTACCTTTTACTCCCTATGCGCTAAATGACATTACTTAATAAGCAGAAAAACTCATATATTCCATTTCAGTATGCGTGGTGTTACTGGTGTGCCAGTCCGCTCGTGTGTGTGTGTGTGTGTGTGTGTGTGTGTGTGTGTGTGTGTGTGTGTTGTGTGTGTGTGTGTGTGTGTGTGTGTGTGTGTGTGTATGCCCGTGTCTGTGTCTGGAGGAACCATAAACAGGAAGAGCGACCCAAGAGAGCCATAAAATCCTCATTCGACTGAGAATGCAGTTCAAGACTGGCAAGACTTTTTTCCAGGCCTTTTTATTCCTTGGTAAAAATGTCTATTATACCTGAATATCAACAGCCCCTGGTGGCTGTTTGTATGCATTACATGCCAATGACTGTCTAGTAATTTTGTTCATTTCTTTAGATACGACTGAGATAACATAAAAACGTAGAATATCAAGCCTTTACTGAAGAACGTTTCGCCACCCATTGAGTAAAATATTGTTTCATGAAGGTTTGTTGCTTGTAAATATCCTTCCAGTACCCTACTCAATAGGGTAATAGTAGTAATAGGGTCGTTGATCAGGCCCTGATCTACGAGGAGGCCTGGTCATGGACCAGGCCGCGGGGGAGTTGATCCCCGGGATGCCCTCCAGGTAATCTCCAGGTAAACAGCATGAGAGTCATTAGGGTACCATATACCCAGTTTACCACGTCAAGAATATTAGAATCTCTAAAATAGGGATGTAGGTTGAAATTAACCATTTCACTACCAGATAAGAATACTTTCATCCCCAAAACAGAGATTAGATATACACTGCTAAATTTTACCAGGAAGTGTTACTGGTTTTTTTTTTAGCTCTGTAATGTATTTCAGGTTTTTCAAAAGTCATTTTTAATAAGCCTTAAAGAGTATCTTCGTGTCTTGATCATTAAGACTGCAGCTCACCTCAAGACTAACATCAAGAATATTTTAATCCCTAAAATAAAGGTATTTGAATATTATTAATACGGCATTATTATTATAATTATTATTATCAATATTATTTTAATTATTAAAAACAGCATCTATAAAAATACCACCACCACCATTACTACTACTACTACTACTACTACTACTACTACTAATAATAATAATAATAATAATAATAATAATAATAATAATAATAATAATAATAATAATAATAATAATAATAATAGTAATAATAATAATAAACATACACCTCGTATTTAGACTACCCTAAGGGTTAATATTTTTTCTCTGCTCTGTGTGCTCTGTGTGTGTCATTACTGTTAGGAATTAAAGCTATCTTGTTGCTAAGTAAAATATTCATTCTCAGGAGGCTGGTATTCTATTAGAACTTCACCAAAATCACAGTTTTCAAATCACTCACAAACTATAGATATTGATTTCTGCTGACAACTAATGATTCAAAGACACTTTAGGAAGTGAAAAAAAAAACTCTTTGGGTAATGACATTCCGCTGTGGGTGAATTCGCACATTGGGACTTCAATGATGATAAAGCCCCACTGTGGGTAATATAGCCCCACTGTGAGTAATAAAGCCCCACTGTGGGTAATATAGCCCCACTGTGGGTAATATAGCCCAACTGTGAGTAATAAATCCCCACTGTGGGTAATATAGCCCCACTGTGGGTAATATAGCCCCACTGAGGGTGATATAGCCCCACTGTGGGTAATATAGCCTCACTGTGGGCAATATAGTTACATTGTTTGTGAAAATGTAGCAATTCCATTCTTAATGTGTCTTTGAAATGCCCACTCGAAAACGCTTTAATATATTTTTGAATCTAGGAAAGTGACACATTCTGAGAAAGTGCAAACATCCATTGAACAATGAACTTGATTTTTATATGTTTTTCCTTAAGTTTTCTGTATTTTGATAGAGTTCAGTCTTTTTTCCCACTATTGTGACACAATTTGCAAGCAAATGCTTCTTAGAGTGTATCAACCTTGCTTGCTCGCACCCGTTCAAGCAAATTACTCTCTGGGGAAGGCCTCTCCAGTCTCATTGAATATTACTGAAGCTTTCCAGTTGGAATCTGAATCTACCTCTCATAACTAACACAAAAGCTGCTACATGTTGAACTGTCATGAGGATGCTGAGCTTGGTATTCCTAGCCCTCCTGCTCAAATATTTAGCTGTGTCAGAGGAGGCTCAACTCCAACGTCTGGGTATGACACTTAGTATTAAGGATAGATATAACAGGGCCCACGGGGTACGAAATGTGGGAAACCAGTAGATAAAATTGCGAGGGGGGCAGAGTTGTAAATTAACCTTTGCAACTTCCAATAGGTGACTACACACACACACACACACACACACACACACACACACACACACACACACACACACACACACACACACACACCCACACACACACACACACACACACACACACACACACACACACACACACACACAGCAGTAGTCTCCTTCACCAGCAGTATACCAGTAACTATCCTTGATAATATCTTAAACGTCTCTGAAATGCTTCCCAGAAGACACACTCACTTGCTTTAAGCTCGGCTATATTGCTTTAACCAGTTTTGTGTGCGTGTGTGTGTGTGTGTGTGTGTGTGTGTGTGTGTGTGTGTGTGTGTGTAGGTAGAAACAAAGTTTATCATAGTTTTCGACACACGAGCAATACTTTCGCGCTTTCTAAAGTGTCCCTTGTTTGTTCGTTTTTTTTCTTGCAAATCTTTCCTATTTTAACTCTACCGAAGTCACCACCACCGCCACCAGTACCACCACCACCACCGCCACCAGTACCACCACCACCACCACCACCGCCACCAGTACCACCACCACCACCACCGCCACCACCGCCACCACCACCACCACCACCACCGCCACCAGTACCACCACCACCACCACCACCGCCACCAGTACCACCACCACCACCACCGCCACCAGTACCACCACCACCACCACTGCCACCACCACCACCACCACCACCACCACCACACCACCACCACCACCACCACAAGCCACCAGTACCACCACCACCACCACCACCGCCACCAGTACCACCACCACCACCACCACCGCCACCAGTACCACCACCACCACCACCGCCACCACCACTGCCACCGCCACCACCACAAACGTTTCCCCAGACAACGTTTTTATAACTGTTATGAAAAAATATTATAGAGTTTTACATAAAATATGAATAAGTCACTTGCCTCTGGTATTTCCTCGATATCTAAAAAAATCACTATTTGCCAAATTATTTACGAAAATGCGGTCTGCGTGCGAGAAAAAGAGAGCGATGTATATTATTACATAGTTCTTTTCAAGAATTTTAATTTCAGAGAAGAACTTCAAAATATGTACTGTAGAGAAATTTACTAATTGTTTCTTAATGACGCTGAAATTAACTGTCTAAGGCCTACTTTTACTGGGAAATAATCTTCCTTTTTCCTACATAAGCCTCACTGTCTAAAGTTGACTTTTACTGGGAAACAAAACTCCATTACCATATTAATGACATCAAAGACATTTGAATTCAAAAAAATTGAGGAAACGTGAAATAATGGTAAGAATCATAATGGAAATACATGCTACAGTAATGTGTGAAACATCTTGTGTTGAGGTATGGAACACTAGGATATATAAATCTCACCATGCAAATGGGAATTCATTACTAACGCTTATGATTTTATAATTCTCTGCTAGTGGTAGGATCTTAAGTTCTATATATAAATTGTAAATAAGGAAATATATTGGCTGCTCATTTTCTCATCGGCATCCAGAATGTCTAAACATGGTTTTTGTTCGTCTAGCAGCGTGAGCAAGAAGTGTGTAGCTATCGTTGGCGATATCTACACACTTCATTTGTGTAGATATCCCCAACAACACAACCACAACCGCCAGAACTACCTACAACTATTGTCATAACCATCCCCACGTAATTCTCGACAACATCTCCATCACTCCCACCCATTTTCTCTTTACCACAACCACCACTACTGTCACGTTGTGCTTACTGCAAGCAGTTGCAATATGCAATCATCAGATAAATGGGAATTATATGTTTATGGTTCCGGTCTCATACGGTATTAGTTTATGTACTCAGAAACTGAACCATTACAATGGTCTCAGCAAGGACTCCGCGGGTGCGTAACGGAATATTGAGTTATGTGCCTCAATTCTTCATAATTGGTACAACTCTATAAACGGTTTTCCACTTTATATGATTTTTCCTCTCTCTCTCTCTCTCTCTCTCTCTCTCTCTCTCTCTCTCTCTCTCTCTCTCTCTCTCTCTCTCTCTCTCTCTGAAAGATAACTTAATACAAATTCTAAGTGGATTTCGTTAAGCTACTTTATTAAAGGAATAATAATAGCAATAATATTAATAACACTGGTGAAGTTTAATTTTATAAGACAACAAATGCAAGAAAAAAAAATAAATGCCTAAATCAAATATTTCTGAGATGCGACTACTCTTAAGTTTGGAATTTCAATATCTTAAGACGTCAAAACCAAAATATTTGAAAGCCTCGCTGGCACACACACACACACACACACACACACACACACACACACACACACACACACACACACACACACACACACACACACACACACACACACACACACACACACACACACAGATAGAGAGAGAAAGAAAAACATATTTTTCCTTCATACCTGGAATATATTTAAACACATAATTTATTCAGGGGTAATTAAACTTTGCAGTTTTACGGCCAAAGCAATTACAAGTTCTGCCGTCCTTAAGTTAAGGAAAAAAAATACGTGATACTGGACCCAAAATAATACTAATGTGTATGCATAGAATAATTTCACCCTCTTGTATTTTGCTCCCTGGTGGTATAGGGTGACAGGGAGACTAGAATCTATTTGTATTACGATACTTTCTCTGAGGATATATCTCTCTCCATGGGAGAGGATGGGTGGTGAGTGACTCGATGCTGTGAAAGGTCTCTTGATCCAAGCAACTGCAGATATCTTCCCATTCATCAGGTGATGTATAGTTATTATTATTATTATTATCAGGGCTTCCCTGATAATAATAATAATAATAATAATAATAATAATAATAATAATAATAATAATAATAATAATAATAATAATAATAATAATAATAATAATAATAATAATATAGTAATGGGTCTTTTATTTGACTTCTTTGTCTTATTTTGTTATTTGTTTTTCTGTTTGTTACACATGACCTAGAGAAGGAGAATTAATATGAAATCAAAGTTCATTTAATATGTATCGTAGAAGGGTCAAACTTTTTTGGGGTGGGTGGGGAAGTGGTGATAATGATGTTGGTTATGACGATGGTGGTGATGTTGATGGTGGTGACGAAGATATTAGTGATGGTACTGGTGTTGGAGGTGGCGAGCAGCTGGAAGGATGGTCAGGAATGCGTTCTCTTGGCTCATATGTGGTTTAGATGAGCCTTTCAGAGTGCACCTAAAAGGTAATGCCCTGCAGATGCGCCATTTTAGACACTGCGTTTCCAGGTTTGCAGTTCAGACAGACTATTTCCAGGTTTGCAACCAACAGACAAAAACTCATAAACATATTATCCCTTCTCCTCACAGGTAAGATTAGTGTTCTTATTTTTCACGATGATCATGCGGTATACTTATTCATTGTGGTGAGAGAAGTCGTGTGGTTTGAACCCAGATAATTAGGCAGTCTGTAAGGAACTGTCGTCAGGTAAGACAATTTCAATTGAACCCAGTAAAGTTATACATGGATTGGAAAGTTCACAACGTTTATCGGGCCGACAACTTCTAGAAACTCATTAAACTAACTCTGTATGAGATGCTGGCTCAGCTAACCCATAATCATAACGTATAGTTCATCATGTTGTATGGGAATGGAAGATACATTATCTATCAGGAACAAGTGACATCACAGAAATGCTATATTATCTATTACAAAAGTTAATTGAGTCTAAACATGTCAAAAGGGATTATGCTTTGAACACTAAGGAATGAGGTTCCAAAATTTACGGACAGCTCTCTGAACATTAACTGCAAATGATCAGGAATGGCAGCGTCAAAATGTTGGGTAAGTACAGAGTTGCAGAAGGTGACTTACACACCAGCCGAGATTCCGCCTATTACGGGGCGTTTCTGACCTCAAGGAAAGTTTTCATTACAACCTTCTGGAGACAGTGAGGTTCACCAAACTGTGCGGGAACTTAGTAACATTGGTAACGAAGCCTCTTAGATCGACACACGTTTTGTTAATGGGCTGTCTGCTCATGTATATTCTCACTGTCTGTCTGTCTGTCTGTCTGTCTGTCTCTGTCTCTGTCTGACTGTCTGTCTGTCTGTCTGTCTCTCTCTCTCTCTCTGTCTGTCTCTCTCTCTCTCTCTCTCTCTCTCTCTCTCTCTCTCTCTCTCTCACTATCTCTTCCCAGACGTCTTCACGTAAGCCTCGGCCCAGACCGCCGCCCCACGTATCTTGTTTACTATCAACAACTTTACTAAGTCATTTAAATTTTTGTGGAAGTTTGGTGCCGGTCTTGAAGCTCGGAAGATATTCATGGAAGGAGCTTAGAGAAGAGGAGCTGCAGCAGCAGCAGGATGAGGAGGAGCAGTAGGAGGTTCATCATCAGCACCAGGAAGTGTAGTTGCAGCAGAAAGAGGTACAACAGCAGAAGCAGGTGCAGAAAAAGGAGGAACAGCAGAAGCATGAGTTTCAGGAGCAGAAGCAGTTGGTATAGAAGGAAGAGGAAAAAAAAGTAGAAGAGGGACTATGTGGGGATGAAAAGGAAATGGAGAAAGTGTAGATAGCCGAAGACACGCACACACAAAACACACACACACACACACACACACACACACACACACACACACACACACACACACACACACACACACACACACACACACACACACACACACACATACACACACACACGTTTGTGCGTTTGTGCCTCATGCCTAATGTACCAAACTCCCTTGAAAATTAGACATTTCAAACAAATTTGCTGATTAATAAATGTATTTTTTCCATTGACAATGTGTAAAAAAACAAAACATGTCGGGAGCAAACCTAACCTAACTTAACGTTATTTTTTTAGCTAAATTCTGCTTAAATTTATTTACTGTTACTGACTGATTCTCGCAAATTTAAAGCAGAAGGAAAACACGCTGCTTATTCGGCAGAAAACGCCTTTGCATATTTTGATTAATTCGCCGGTTTGGAACGCACACACACCACACACACACACACACACACACACACACACACACACACACACACACACACACGAGACGCAGACACGCTGTGGGTGCCACTTACCACAATCTTCAATACATCCCTTGAAACTGGAAACCTACCTGAGATATGGAAGATGGCAAATATAGTCCCCATTTTTAAGAAAGGAGACAGAAACAAGGCACTAAACTACAGATCAGTTATGGAAAAGATTATCAGGAGGAGAGTGGTGGAGCACCTGGAACGGAACAAGATTATAAATGACAACCAGCATGGATTCATGGAAGACAAATCCTGTGTCACAGACCTTCTGGAGTTTTATGACAAGGTAACAGAAGTAAGACACGAGAGAGAGGGGTGGGTGGATTGCATTTTCCTGGACTGCAGGAAGGCCTTCGACACAGTTCCTCACAAGAGATTAGTGCAGAAGCTGGAGGATCAGGCGCGTATAACAGGGAGGGCACTACAATGGATCAGAGAATACCTGACAGGGAGGCAACAACGAGTCATGGTACGTGAAGAGGTATCACAGTGGGCGCCTGTGACGAGCGGGGTCCCACAGGGGTCAGTTCTAGAACCAGTGCTATTTTTGATATATGTGTATGACATGATGGAAGGGATAGACTCTGAAGTGTCCCTGTTCGCATATGATGAGAAGAATTAAATTGGATGAGGATCAGGCAGGACTACAAAGAGACCTAGACAGACTGGACACGTGGTCCAGCAACTGGCTTCTCGAATTCAACCCTGCCAAATGCAAAGTCATGAAGATCGGAGAAGGGCAAAGAAGACCGCAGACAGAGTATAGGCTAGGTGGCCAAAGACTACAAACCTCGCTCAAGGAGAAAGATCTTGGGGTGACCATAACACCGAGCACGTCTCCAGAGGCACGCATCAACCAGATAACTGCTGCAGCCTATGG
>NC_069411.1:36724856-36727356 GCF_026875155.1 Cherax quadricarinatus | reverse complement strand
AGGTATTTAGAATTTCACACATATCTCTATCACTGTCAGTGATCTGACCAGAGTTACTCTTAAGTGGGCCAATCTTGTCCCTAATCTTACTTCTGTATACCTGAAAGAACCCTTTTGAGTTAGTCTTTGAATCCCTTGCGACCTTAGCCTCATAATCCCTTTTTGCTCTTCTTATTCCTTTCTTTATTTCTCTCTTTAATTGAACATATTGATTTCTTAACTGCACATCCCCTCTTTTGATACGCCTATATATGCCTCTCTTTTGACCAATGAGATGTTTTATTCTATTGTTCATTCTTTTGGGATAATTTTTGTTAGATCTAGTTTCCCTACTCGGAACAAAAGTTGTCTGGGCAGCTAGAACTATGCTCTGAAAAACTTCATATTGGCAACCTAGATCACCTACCTGACCCATAGTCAGGACATCCCAATTTAGCTCACCCAGGTAATTTTTCAGTCCCATGAAGTCGGCCAAGCGAAAATCTGAGACAGAGATTTGATTGCAGTTATCTGGGTAATTCCATGATATATTGAAACTAAGTGATTTGTGATCACTTTCCCCAAGCTCATCATTAACCCCAAGATTATTAATTAGTGAATCTTTGTTGGCAAGAACCAAGTCAAGCAGACTGTTTCCTGAACCGTATCAAGAAAGTCACTAGACTCAAGATTTCCTGTCATATTGTTCCAATGAGTTTGTCTAAAGTTAAAATTTCCCATTATCACAATATTTTCATATCTAGATGCCTTATGAATTTCGTCCCATAACAGCTTACTGCCCTCCATATCAAGGTTTTGGGGCCTATAAATCACACCCAAAATTTATTTGTCATGTCCCTCGAGAAACTGTAGCCAAACAGATTCTGTGTTCGATGTTTCTAATCTTATATCATGTCTAAGACAACAATTTAAATATCTATGACATACATAGCCACACCACCACCCTTCTTGCTGACCCTATCAGTGTAGAATAGTTTATAACCCTGTATGTTGCATTCAGAAGGCATTTCTCTATCTTTCAGGTTGAACCAGGTCTCTGTTATACCAATAATATCTATATTACCTACACTTGCAAGTAATCTTAGCTCACCTGTCTTATTTCTTAGACTCCTATTATTTGTATAGCAAACCTTAAGAGAGCTAGTCACTCGTTGCCCTCTACTATCCCTCTTTGTTTGTTGATCAATTGACTTGCCATTACTAGCAACTTTATTTTGAATATTGTCTTTTAAACATATCCCTGAGGTGTCCTAGTAATAACTGCTGTTTTTAACCCTAATGCTGCAGCCTGATTGTTTCCCCACAAACACCCATACCTCTATAATCTATCAGTTTAAATTCCTAGACAAGTCATCAATTACCCTCTCAATTGAATTGGCTAATGCAACCACTCCATCCCCAGAGAGATGAACCCGATCCCTTGCATACATATCACGTTTGCCAAAGAATAGGTCCCTGTTATCAATGAATGGGATTGCAAGTTCCTTGCAGTACCTGTCTAGCCAGCAATTTATACTAATTGCCCTAGACATCCATTTATTGCCCACTCCCTTTCTAGGCAAGATGCTACATATGACTGGGATCCCTCCCTTAGACCTAACTACTTCTATGGCTGACCTGTACTTATCCAGCAGCTCCTCTCTCCTGCCCTTCCCAATGTCATTTTCCCCAGCACTAAGACAGATAAAGGGCTTGTTCCTATTACATGCCATAATATTATCCAACCTGCTGACTATGTCACCAACACCAGCTCCAGGAAGACACACTCTCTGTCTGACCTTTCTGTCTCTGTTACAAAATGCACGGTCCATATATCTTACCTGAGAATCGCCTACTATTAAAATATTCTTACCTTGATTAGCAGGGGAATCAATGGTACCTTCAACCTCACTAACCACTGATTAGCAGGGGAATCAATGGTACCTTCAACCTCACTAACCACTGAAGTACACTCGTCTTGGAGAACAGAGAATCGATTTCCTACCTTCACATCTTCTCTATTAACTCTCCTCATCTTCCTTCTTCCTGAACTGTGAACCACTTGCCACTTAAAGCGGCTGCCACTGTCACTGCTGGTGACCATTTCCTCCTTACCAGCTAAATCCTTCTCACACTCCCAAACTCATCTATGCGAAGCTTCAGCCTCCTATTTTCCTCCTGAAGAAGTAGAATCTCCTTCTTCAACACTTGAACCTGAGATTCTAAAACACTACAACAAGCCATGGTGCTTGGTAACAGCCCACGCTAACTCCCAAGAGCTTAGGCAGGTATGACCGCAGGCGACCACTGACCTCAGGGGTTTTAGTCAATTGATGACCCGCCTTTGGAGCTTTGGTCATCTGACCGAGGCCTTCCGCTGGCTTACCGGTCCACCCCTTTAAAAATTATTGTCAGTTATAACCATTTTAATTACTTTTTATCGGTTTAGTGCGGGAGTACATTACATATTTGTCGACGAAAATAAAACAAAACAAAGAATCGCAAAACGATCAAAGTCGTA
>NC_069411.1:36712356-36714856 GCF_026875155.1 Cherax quadricarinatus | reverse complement strand
ATTTTGCATACTATACACGTCAGTGACACTGGTCTATAGTGCTTCATTTCTGTCTCATTTTTTAAAGTTGGAGACTACATTTGTCATCTCTCATACCTCAGGTAGTTGCCCAGTTTCAAGGGATGAGTTGAAGGTCACTTAGGAGCTTCTTCACCTCCTCCTTAGTTGTGTGTATTTCATCCAATACGTGTACCCTACTGTTTCGTCTTCCCAGTGTCCCTTCAGCCTCAACTGTAAACACTTCATGAAATCTCACATACTTCTTGGTCATTTCTTGTGAGCTCCCCACCTTCTTTCCTCAGCCTGATTACCTGGTCCTTGACTATTGTCTTCCTCCTGATGTGGCTGTAAAGCAGTTTCGTGTCAGACTTGACTTTCGATGCTATGTCGTTTTCCTACTTCCGCTGGGCCACCCTCCTAATCTGTGTGTGTGTGTGTGTGTGTGTGTGTGTGTGTGTGTGTGTGTGTGTGTGTGTGTGTGTGTGTGTGTGTGTGTGTGTGTGTGTGAATGAGATCACATATCTTATCTCTTAAATCAAATACAATATCTATTACTCAAAAAGGATTTTTTTTTTTGCTTAACTACACGTATCACAAATTATATGCAATGAAGGATTTAAACAAAATCAACTGTCTGTATCTGCTCTTGTTGCTGCCTCCATAGAGATGATTTAAAGCAATCATGTACAGACTGGTATAAAAACAAGTGGGCTTCTATATTACAAACTTAATGATTTGCCATCGTAATGGCACTAAAGTTAACTTGTGACAATAACTGAAGGAGAGAGAGACTTACAAGAGTTCGATGTGTTTTATGATTTTTTTTTTTTCAAATATAATTGTTGGATGGTGTGAATGCTTGATCTGTGTTTTCCGTTTTCGATATATCTTTAAAACACTCTTTTCATCATGTCTCTTTATTCCTCTCTTTCTCTCTCTGTCTCTCTCTCTCTCTCTTGCTGAATCTTTTTCTCTGACTCACCTCTGTTTCCTTCCTTTCATAAATAATATATTTTAAATATTTAGTAATATTAATATGTATAAATATTTTCATCCTATTAAATACACAACCTTTTTTTGCCCTCAGACTCAATATTTCTTAAAATCATTTATCACATTTTCTCTTCCTCTCCATTTCTATTTATTACAGGTTTTCCCTTCTTCCATCTTCATCATTATCAGTGTTCACTGCCGTGTCACCTTCATCACTCTTCACTTGCCTTCGTCTCTGCGTTACCGTCACTCTAATGTCCCAGTGATTAATGGCCTTGGCTATGATACTGTCTTCTCTTCATCTTGGGCTGATTTGTCATCTTTGCTCTTATTGGCTTTTGATTCAGGCTCGCCAAACTCTGGTAAATATAGACTTGATTGAGACAAATAATAAATCGCAGAGAGAATCCGTATATAAGCTGCACCCTGACGGATAACCTCTCTCTCTCTCTCTCTCTCTCTCTCTCTCTCTCTCTCTCTCTCTCTCTAGTTCTAGCGCTCTCTCGCTCTCGCCCTCTCTTTTCTCTCCCTCTCTTTCTCTCTAGCTTTTGCTCTCGCTTTTGCTCTCTCGCTCACTCTCTCTCTCTCTCTAGCTCTTGCTCTCGCGCTGGCTCTCACTCTCGCTCTCGCTCGCTCTCTCGTAATCCTCTATACTCTTGAAATGAGATTGGATGCTCCGGCCACTATATAACACATCACCTCATCACAGGAAAAGTTGGGGATGAAATCTCTGTGAGGTGTTTTGAATCTGCAAATGTCGTTCGCTTGCTTCCTCTCACATTTGCATAAACGAATGTGTCGGCAAAGTAAAAAAAAAAAAAATCCATCTTTTGCCTCACCTCCGAATGGTCACCTCTGAAATGCGTTGAACCTCCATAAGACTACAAGACTAAAGCTTATTGTAATATGAATACCAGTGTTGTTCGTTTTTAACAGAAAATGGGAGATTCTCTGAATATTTTTTTCCTCTTTCTCTGCCTGGATATTGAATTTTCTGGGCAATTTTCACTCCCCTGGTTTCATTTTGTTGCGAAGTTGCCTATTTCCTTGGTGCTCCGGGCTAAGGCAACACTGTACTCAGACAAGCTTGCTTTCTCAGCTGGGAAGCAGCCGGGCATCACCACACATAATATATGTGAATATTTGGAGCCTTTCTTCAAGCATCACATTATTTTTTTTTCCTATTCTAGCCCTCATCAAAATTCTTAAAACATCACTCGTGCTATAGTGTTGCTTGTACTGTTGCTTGTGTATCAAGAGTTTTATGCAATACTTTTCTTATTTTGCGCATATATTCCTGTTTGCTAAAACCTTGCGCTGTTTTTTTTTTTTTATTTATTATAACTTAGCTGGAATGCATGGAAAAACTGCCCACTTTCGTTATGGATAAATACTGCGACTCGCGTGTTTACCGCAATCCCATCGTGTCAACCATATGAATCTAACTTGATCTATGATGTGTTTAGTAGCTTAACGGGGGTACAGTCTAGTGTTTCACAGTAATATT
>NC_069411.1:36694856-36707356 GCF_026875155.1 Cherax quadricarinatus | reverse complement strand
TGTGTGTGTGTGTGTGTGTGTGTGTGTGTTGTGTGTGTGTGCGTGTGCGTGTGTGTGTGTGTGTGTGTGTGTGTGTGTGTGTGTGTGTGTGTGTGTGTGTGTGTGTGTGTGTGTGTGTGTGTGAATGAATGTGTATGTGTGTGTGTGTGGTGTGTGTGTGTGTGTGTGTGTGTGTGGTGTGTGTGTGTGTGTGTGTGTGTGTGTGTGTGTGTGTGTGTGTGTGTCTGTACTCACCTAGTTGTACTCACCTAGTTATGGTCGAGGGTGCCGATTCACAGCTCCTGGCCCTGCCTGTTCAACTGGCCGCTACCCGGTCACTCTTCCCGCTCCGTGAGCTTCATCAAACTTCTTCTTAATGCTATGTATGGATCCTGCCTTCACTACATCACTATCCATGCTATTTCCACTTCCTGACAACTCTGTGACTAAAGAAATACTTCCTAACCCCCCTGTGGTTATCTGAGTTTCAATTTCCCAAACTGTGACCCTTGTTGTGTGTCCATCACGGGAACATCCTGTCTCTGCCCACCTTGGTGTGTATATGTTGGTGTGTGGTGGTGTGTGGTGTGTGTGTGTGTGTGTTGTGTGTGTCCCCTTTCCCTTCATTTTTATTTGTGCCCCATACTTCGTTTTACGATGGAAGCTATTGTGCGTGAACAGTATCTTTGCGTAAATGTTTGACTTTGTTGGGCGGGTAATGCCAGGGGGGGAGAGCCTTTTGTTCTCTGATTGCCGGAGGAAGTAAGGGGGGAAAAAAGGAAAACAAGAGAAAGAGAGAAAAAGGAGAGAGAGAGAAAAGAGAGGGAGAGAGAGAGAGAGAAAAGGGGGAGAGAGAGAGGGGAGAGGGGAAGAGAAAAAGAGAGAGAGAGAAAGGGGAGAGAGGGGAAAGAGAAAAGAGAAAAGAGAGAGAAGAGAGGAGGGGAGGAGGAGAGAAGAGAGAGGGGGAAAGGGGAGAGGGGGAGGGGAAAAGGGAAGAGAGAGGGGGAGAGGGGAGAGAGAAGGGCAGAGCCTCAAAACCTATATTCCCTTTGTCTGCACTTTTTTTCCTGAATCTCATACCCCCAAACCTTTTCCAATTCCCCCCCCCCCTTCTCGCACCTCTTACATTACCGAGAAAAGTGCATGCATTTTAAAAACACATATTTTATAAATTCACTTTAACTCATTTTTTAAATTATATTTCCTCTTGCCTCGCACCTTTATTCATCGTCTTATCACATGTTTTGCACATTAACATTTTTCCGTGTGTTTATAAAACGTGTCCCGACTTTCCCCAGGGGGTCCAATTTTCTTCTTGTAAATCGAAAAGAACATGCTTGAAACTTTTTTTCCCTGCCCCCTTTTTCAGTTTTGGGATTTCCCGCTGCCCGAGTTAAAGTAACGCAATTGTCGCCCCCAAGGGGAATGGGAAAAATTCCTTTATTTTAAAGAACCGGGAGGAAAAAACAAGCATTCTTTGTACCCTTTGGAAGAGGAAGGTTATGGGGGGAGAGAAGAGAGAGAGGGGGGAGAGAGAGAGAGAGAGAGAGAAAAAAAAAAAAGATTTTAAAGGAAATAAATTTTCCCTTTTAGATGAACAATTCACAACCTGAAATTGTGAGTTAGTTGAGATTTTTACTTATTTTCCCCCTGGTACTTTTTTCCAAAAATATATTTTGACAATTTTTTTAATTGTTTAGGTAAAAATTCCCTTTTTCCTCAATTTTGTGTAGCATTTTAAGTAAAATTGTGTGGCATAAAAAAGCTTATTGAAAATTTTTTAATAAAAAAGGTTAAAAAAAATGACGAAAAAAAAGAGCAGAGGAAAGGGGATCTTTTTAAATTTAAAGGGGGAAAAAACACATAAAAAGGGAAAGACAGTAAAAAGCAGAAAATAAAAAAAAAAAGGGGTAGCAGATGAAATGTTCCAAAAAAGTTTTCTGTGTCCCATGTTTTTTATCTCCCCGAATGGAAAAGTAAACAAAGGCTCAAAAAGAAAAGGTGCGAGAGAAAGAGCAGAAAAAAATTTTGGGGGGGGAAATGGAGAAATATTTGGCTAATAGAAAGGAACAAGGGGGCCCATTTTTAACCTATCACCCCTTAATTTTTCAGGCCATTTTCCCAGGGGTTGGCAACACACACGCAAACACGCCCCCCAAATGTTTACTCTTCATATTGTTCCACTGCTGTTGCGCTGCGGGCCCTGGCTCTTATTTTTGGGTGCTGCTACTTTTCCCCTTTTCTTGTTACTGTTTTTCGTTTCTGTTTCTGATACTTCAGCTGTTGATTTACTGACACGTCTTGAAATGTCCTCCCCGGGCCGGGAATTGCCCCGCGGCCCTAGAGTCTCAAAACTCCAGCCCGCGCGTTAGCATTTGCCCAGCTACCCCACAAAAAGTTCACCAATAGGTAATTTTCTACCCAAAAGGAAAGGTTTAAACCGGCCCCCTGTGCTTGAGCTGAGTTCGTCAGGGCCCACGTAGCTGGAGATTCGTTGAAAAAATTTGCATTTGGGGTCACTTTTGGTGCCTGTCTAACCCTTTCCTAGGTGTAAAAATTTTCCCTAGTTGGGATAAAACTTATTGTGGCAGGGCCCATGGCAAAACGCGACGGCGGGGTTTTTGGGAGACTCTTGCCCGCGGGTTCAACCCCCGGGCGGGGGTAGGTTTTTTTGCAATCGTGTCATTACGATTTTTGAGTCTCGTTGAAACTGTTGTTGCATTGTTTCGAGGTGTAGGTTGCTACTGCTTGTGATGCAGTTTTTGTTGTTGCTGTGCCTACTACTCTGCTTACTGCGCTGCTCTCCCCGCAAGCTGTCTACTTTCTGCTGCTGCTATGCTGTGCTGCTACACTTTGCTGTGCTACTATGTACTAGTATGCTGCGCATGCTTGCTGCTGCTACTTGCTCACTGCTGCGCTGCTGGTACTGCTGTGCGACGCTGTGCTGTATGCTGCCTTTTACTCGCTGCTACTACTGCTGCTGCTACTACTGCTGCTGCTATGCTGCTGCTCTACTGCTGTTTACACTGTGCTGCTTACTGCTTGCTGCTACTGCTGCTCTCTACTACTGCTGTATAGCTACGCTAAACCCGCGCTGCTACACTAAGCGCTATACACTGCTGCACTGCTACCTCTGCTGCTACTACTGCTGCCGCGCTATGCTGCTGCTACTACTCTGGACTTGTTGTGCCCCCACTCGGTGCTATACGCTGCTATACTGTGCTGCTATACTGCTGCAATACTGTACTGCTCACTGCTGCTGCTCTACTACGCTGCTACTACTCTGCTCTCTATGGCTGCTGCACTATGCTGCTTAAATGCTGCTGCTGTACTACTAATGCTGCTACTTCTCTACTCTGCTTACTACTCTGCGCTCTATCTGTTATACTGCTGCTGCTACTACGCTTCTATGGTGTGTTTTTTGCTGCTGCTACACTGCGCTGTATATGCTGTGCAATGCTGCTACACTGCTGCTGGGTACTATGCTGCGCTATCTGCTGCTGCTACTACGCTGATAACTGCTGCTGCTACTGCTTTCTGCTACTACTCTGCTGCTACTACTTACTACTGTACACACTGCTGCTGCTAACTACTGCTGTTAAAATACTGCTGTACTCTGTGGTCTTGGGTGCTGCTACTACTGCTGCTAACTACTCTCTGCCCACTCGCTGGGTACTACTGTGCTGTATACTTTTCTGCTCCCATCAGTGCTACTATGTTTTTACAATCTGGTATATCTGCTGCATACTTAACTGCTACTACTGCTCCCTTCTACTCTCGCGTGCTACTCTGCTGCTGCTGCTCTACTGTGTTTCCACTCTGCCGCTACTACTGCTGCTTGTTATGTGTTGGGGGGTTTGGTGTAAACCCCGCGCTTACTACTGTGCGCGCTACGCTGCTGCTACTACTTTTCCTTTTTATTTCTGCTTACTACTGCTGCTGCTATACTCTGGGCTACTACTAAATGCTGCTCTACTACTGTGTGTAACTGTAATTTTGATCCACTGTGTTGCTGTAGCTGCTGTACTACTGCGTGTATGCTACTGCTGCGCGCTACTGCTGTGCTGCTATGCTGCTACTAGCTGCTGTGCTACTACTGCTGTACTACTGCTGTGTCTTTGCTGCTGCTTTGCTGCTCTACTATGCTGTGCTCATGCGCGCTACTATACGCGCACAAAATATCTCTGCTCAACTGCTGTCTACACTGCTTATCACCCGTTTGCTGTTGTGTACTCTGTGCTGCTACTGCTGCAACTGCTGTGCTGCTATACTGCTGCTTTTATGCTGCTGCTACTATGCTGCTGCTAATCTTGCTGCTATCCCGCTTTTGCTATGCGCTGACTACTCTGTGTCTACTACTGCTGGCATTTTTGCTGCTGGGTATGCTGTGCTCTGCTGTACTGCTGTGCTACTATGGCTCCCATACTGCTGCTCTCTACTGCTGCTGTACTATGCTGCTGCAACTCTTCTGTGTGCTGTACACGCTGCTGTACCTGCTGCTGCTATACTCTACTGTGCTCACTTTCCGCTAACTCTGCTGTATTGTGCTACTACTATCTGCTTTCTACTGTGCTGCTACTGTTTCTGCACATGCTCGTCTACTACTACTACTCTCTACTACTCTGCTGCACTATACTGCTGCCCCGTACTATGCGTGCTATTCTGCTTTTCACTCTGCTGTATACCTGCTCTACTATGTGCTGCCCACTACTTGCTTCTATACTGCTGCTGCATTTGTGGCTTTACTGCTGCTCTACTACACCTGCTCTACAATGCTCTGCTGATGCTACCGCTTTCTCTGCTACTGCTGCTGCTGCTTCTGCTACTAGTTTTGCTATACTGCTGTCTACTGCTCTGTTATTTCTGTGCTACTGCTGCTGCTACTGCCCATTGTTGTTGTTCTACTGCTGCTCTCTGCTGCTGCTTTCTGCTACTGCGGGGTATCTGGCTCACTATGCGTGCTATACGCTGCTACTACTTGCTTACCTTGCTGCTGCTATGCTGCTCTTCTTTTTACTGGCTGGTCTACTATGCTGTGTAATGTGCTGCTACTGCTGCTGCTTTTATTTTTGTGTGTACTACTGCTGTTTTCTAGCACTGCTGCTGTTTTTGCGCTGCTATGCTGTGCTAGTACTCTGCTACTACTGCTGTACTTTTGCTGCTGCTCTGCTGCTGCTACTGCTGCTGCCACTACACTGCTGCGCTACTGCCTGCTACTATTGCTGTGGTGCTGTGCGCTCGCTATGTGTACACTGCGTGCTATGTGTGTACTATACTGCTGCTGCACTGCTGCTGCTCTACTGCTGCTTACTCTGCTGCTGTTTTCTGTACTGTGCTATCTGCTCTACTCGGCTACTTCTGCTGCGTACTGTTGTTTCTCCCCTGCTGTTACTGTGCTTGCTGCTGCACTCTGCTGTTATTTCTGCTACTGTGCGGCTACTGGGTTTTACTGTGCTTCTATGTGACTTGCTGCTACTGTCTGCTGCTATATTGCTGCTGCTACTGCTGTTTTCTGGCTGCTGCTCTACTGCGTACTCTGCTGCTATACTACTTATGCTGCTCTAGCTGCTTGCTACACGCGCTGCTACTACTGCTGTATACTGGCAACTCTGCTGCTTCACTGCTGGCTACGTGCTGCTATTGGGTGTACTACGCTGCTCTACTGTGCTACTACTACCTATGCTGTATACTGCTCTGCACTACTCTGCTGCTAACTGCGCTATACTGCTGCACTATGCTGCTGCTTCCCCTGCTGCTGCTCTGCTGTGTACTACTGTGCATACTGCTGCTGCAAATACTGCTGCTACTCTGCTGTGCTACGCTGCTGTTTTACTGCTGCTGACTGCTGCTGCTCTACTGCTGCCATGTGCTGTTTCTGCGCTGCTACTGCGCTACGCTGCTACTACCCGCTGCTTCTCTGCTGTTTCTACTGCTGCTGCTTACTGCTGCTGCTATCTGCTGCTATCTCTATGCTGTCTATTTCTGCTTCTGTCTGCTGCTGCTACCCTTTCTGCTGTACTGCTGCTGCTACTACTTCTGCTACTACTGCTGTCTATGCTTGTGCTATACTCTGTGCAGGGTGCTATACTGCTGCTTTGGTATTTCTGCTGCTTCTACTGCGCTTTATGTGCTTCTTGCGGTGTGCTGCTATGTGCTACCTTGCGCTACTACTGGCTACTAAAGCTGCCCCACTGCTGCTGTATGCGCGCACTACTGCGCTTCACTGCTGTCTGCTGTCTTCAAATGTGCTTCTTGCTGCTCTCTGCTGTTCTGTGCTGTCTGTGGTTCTGCTGCTTGCACTACCTGTATTACTGCTGTATACTGCTGCTAATGTGTGCACTCTGCGCTCTACTGTGCTCACGCTGTGCTACTACTCTGCTAATACTCTGCGCTACTGCTGCTGCTACTACTCTGCTGCATGTGCTCTACTGCTGCTGGGTTTCTGCTGCGGCTGCTACTACTGCGCCCTACTCTTGTACTGCTGCTGCTATACTGCTGCACTATGCGCTGTTTGCTGCGCACTTCTGCTGCGACTGCTGTGCTACTGTGCTGCTGGTACTTGCTGTGCTGCTACTACTACTGCTCCACTGCTGCTGACTATGTTTCTATGCTGCTTTTTCTACTACTGCTGCATACCTTTTGTACTATGTGCACTATGCGCTCTACTGCTGCTACTAGTGCTGTTGGTAAATACTGCTGTTTTTTTCTGTCTACTACTCTGCACTACTCTGCTGCTATACTACTGTGCTATTACTGCTGTTCACTGCTGCTAGCGCTGCTATCCCCTGTACACTGCTGCTACACTGCTGTTTCTCTGCTGGGTTTTGCAATTGTCTGTGCTGGTGTGTGTGTGCGCTTTTTACTACTGCTGCTACTTACTGCTTTTCTACTGTGCACTCTGCCTTTTACTGCGCTTCACTGCTGCTGCACTACTCCCGCTACACTCTGTCTACTGCTGCTGCCCCTTTGTGTTTTGCTACTACTATTATTCTTCCTCTAATCTGCTGTCTCTTTTCTCTCTTGCCTTGTCATGCTCTGTACGTGTTCCTGCTCACCTCTTATTCCCCATTGCTTATGCCTTACTAGCTGCTTTGCTGCTGCTTTCTTGCTGCTATACGCTCTCCACGCTTTCTTTTTTCAACGAAAAAAAAATATTTCACTGTGTTTGTTTAGTTTTAAATTACTGTAAACAAATTAAATTAATTTATTTGGGGGTTAGGGAAAAATAAATTGTCTTGTTATAAAGGGTTGGAAAGTTTTCTAAGATTTTTTGAGCAAAATTAAAAATTTTTAAAAAAAATTTAAATAAAAAAAAAAAAAAATTTTAAAAAACTAAAAGGAAATTTTAAATGAAATTAATTTTAAATATTTTTAATTATTTTTAATATTAAAATATATATATATATTATATATATATATTTATATTATATATATTATTTTTATATATATTATATATATATATATATACATATAATTATTTATTTATATATTATATATATAATTTATATATATATATATATTTTTATTTTATAATATAATATATTATATATAAAATATTATATATATATATTTTATATATTTTTATATATATTTTTATATATTTATATATATATATTATATAAATTATATTTATATATTATATTATTTTTTTTTAATAAAATATTTTTTTTTTTTTTTAATTTTTTTTTTTTTTTATTTTTTTTATATTTTTTTTTTTTTTAATATTTTTAATAATATATTTTTTTTTTTCCATATTTTTGAAAGGGGTCAAAGAAAACTCTCCCTGTTTCACGGGTCCCACTCGTTATCCCCCTGGTTTTATCCATTTCTTTTTTTGCTATGCATACCCTGTATTCTTTCCTTCCCGTATTTCCATTCAATCTGGCGGGGTTCTTCCCCCCCTCCCGGACACGCCCCCCCGGGGCCCCCCCCCGGGGCCCAATTTTCCGCCCCCCAGAAACCCCCCCTTCTCCCTTCCCCTTTTCTCCTTCCCTTAATCCGTCAAGGACATGCCCTTAGCTCCGGGACTAGTCTGTTGAAAAATTTTCTCTAATTCCTTACTGGTTGGCTAGGTGTGGGCTAAAAACTGGTGTGATACTTAGTGTAGGCCCTAATCACGATGTGCAAGGTCCAAAACGATGTGCCCTCTGTTATTTAAACCCCAAGTCCTCTTCCTTGCCCAGATCCCTTTCCTCGTCCGATTTGATTTTCTATAAATTCCATCAATGCAAACCGGGGCATTTCTGAGTTTTTCTTCCGTCATGTCGTTCACAAATCCAGAAACAGCCCGGTCCTAGGAGTGCCCCCTGTAAAACCCCCGCTGTACGGCGCCCAACCTCTACACCTCGCCCGACCATGACTCACTGTTGTTTCAGAAGGAACCCCGATCCATTGCAGTCCCTTCCCAGTTGCCTGGTCAAACGTTTCATACAGCCCAAAAGAAAACGATTCTACCCACCCCTCTTCTCTTGTCTTGCTGCTGTCCCCCGTCATAGAAATCCAGTATGTTTTGACACAGGTTTTCCCTTCCCCTGAAACGTTAATAAGCTTTTCCCCTTTCTAGGTGCCCCACCATCTTCTCCTGATAATCTTCTCTATCACTTTGTTTTTATAGGGGATGAATGCCTGGTCTTTTTAATGCCAATTGCTGTCTCCTTTTTTAAAAAAATTGGGGGTTGGGGTCTTCTGTTTCAAGTAGGCGCCCTATTCTTTTAGATGTGTTGAAGTTTTTTGTTGTTAGTGGTGCATATGTCCTCTCCCCCTTTTTCTGGACCCGGGGAATTTACCTTTTTTATCATTTGGGTTCTTTTGCTTTTTGGCCCCTCTTACTTTTCCGGGTTTTTTAAGTTTTGTGTTCCTTTGGTGTAACCCCTTCTCGTTTTTTTTTGGGACCCCCTTTGTATCTTGCCTTCTTTTGAATTATTTTGTGCTCCTCTTATTCCGGCTTCTTTATTTTCCCCTCCTTATTTTCCTCACCTTTTGTTACCCAAATTTTGGGCTTTGTTTTCTCTTGTGTGTTGTGGGTGTTTTGTTTTGGTGTTGTTTTTGTTTTTTGTTGGGCCCCCCTTTTTTGTGTTTTTTGGGTTGTGTTTTTTTTGGGTTTTGTTTTATATTTTTATTTGTGGTTTGTCTTTTTGGTAAAATGGGTTTGGTTTTGTTTTTGTGTTGTGTGTGTGTGTGTGTGTTTGTGTTTTTTTGTGGGTGGTGTTGTGCGGTTTGCGTGTTTGGGGGTTTTCCCTTTTTGTGTGGTTGTTTTTTTGTTTTTTTGTTGTGTGTTGTGTGTTTTGGTTTAATAATGTGATTGTTGTGTGTTTGTTGTTTGTTTGGTGTGTTTGTGTGGTGGTGTGTGTGGTGTGTGTGTGTGTGTGTGTGTGTTGTTTCCCTTTTTCATAGTTAGGGTGGGGGTCCTTTCCCCTTCCCTGTTTTTTAAGGGCGGGTTTTCCCCGTCCGTGAGCTTCATAAATTCTTTTTTGTATGAGGGCCGGGGCTTTCACCATTTCCCCGCCCCTTTTGCAACTTTGAAAAAGTATTTTCCAAGTGGGTTAATTAGTTTAATTCCTTTTAAAATTTTGTTGGTTATTGGAAACCGCGCATTGGTGTGTAATTGTGGGGGGGGTGTGTGGGTGGGGGGTGTGTGTGTGTGTGGGGGGTTGTGTGTGCCCCCCCCCCAAAAAAGGGGCCCCCCCGCGAGGAAGTTTTGTCGTGAACAGATCTTTGGGAATGAGATTTTTTGGTGCTGGTTGGGGGTGGGGAGAGTTTTTTCTCTACCAAAATTAAAAAAAAAACAAAAAAAAAAAAAAAAAAAAAAAAAAAAAAAAAAAAAAAAGGGGGGGGGGGGGGGGGGGGAGGGGAAGAAAAAGAGAAAGAGGAGAGAGGGGAAAGGAGAGAGAGGGGGAGTGGAGGGGAGAGGGGAGAGAAAAAAAAAGGGGGGGGGGGGGGGGGGGGCGAGCCTCTAAACCTATTTTTCCCTTGTCTGACATTTTTTTTTCCTGAATCTCATCCCCCACCCCAACCCCTTTCCAATTTCTTCCCTTTTTCCACTCTTCTTAAAATTACGAAATCGCATCTTAAAATATTCTTTTCCGACCCTTTTTTTATTTTCCTTTTGCCTACCTTATTCCTGTTTATAAGTGCCCAAATTTTTCCCGGGAGAGTTTTTTTGTTCAAAATAAGCCGTCCAAAATTTTTTTCCCTTTTATTAAGACTTGGGGTTCCCTGCATTAAAGAAGAATTTCGCCTCCAAGTAAAGGGGTAAACCCCAAAATTCCCCAAAAAAAAAAAAAAAAAAACAAGCATTCTTTTTTTACCCTTTGAAAAAGGGGAAGGTTATGGAGGAGGGAGAGAAGAGGGGGAGAGAGAGAGAGGAGAGAAGAAAAAAAAAAATCTTAAGGAAATACAATTTCCTTTTGATGAACAATTCAAAACCCCTAAAAATTGTGAGTTATTTGAGTTTTTATTTTATTTTCCCCCGGGTACATTTGCTTCTAATATATTTTGACAATTTTTTAATTTGTTTAGGTAAACATTCCTTTTTCCCTCAATTTTGTGTACCCTTTTTTAAGAAAAATTTGGGGCCCTAAAAAGCTTATTGCAAATTTTGAATGAAAAGGGTTTAGAAAAGGACGAATAAAAGAGCAGAGGAAAGGGGATTTTTTAAATTTAAAGGGAAAGGAAAAACACATAAAAAGGGAAAAGACAGTGGAAAAAGCAGAAAAAAAAAAAAAAGAGGTGGTAGCAGAGTGAAATGTTGCCAAAAAAGTATTCTGTGTCCCAGTGTCTTTATCTCCCCGAATGGAGATAAACAAAGGCCAAAAAGCAAAGGTGGAGAAAAAAGAGCAGAAAAAAATTTGGGTGGGAAAAAAATATTTGGCAAATAGAAAGGAACAAGGGGGACCTCTTTTAATAGTCAACTCCTTAAATTCCAGTGCCAACCCACGGGTAAAACCACCCCCCACAACCCCCGTCCCCTTCTATTTCCCCCATATTTTCCTCGGTTGCGCGCGGGGTCTGCTGCTCTTATTTTTGGTGCTGTTTACTGTTCCCCTTGTTCTTTTACTGTTTTTTTCGATTCTGTGTTGATATTTTGCTGTTGATTTATGCTACTACTTTCGTTGAAATGTCCATCCCCCGGCCGGAATTGCCCCGCGGTATAGAGTCTCAAACCCCACCCCGTCGCGTTAGCCCTGACCAGCTGCCAAAATAGTTCATCCAATAGGTATTTTTTACAAAAAAGGAGGTTAGCCGGCCCACTGTGACTTGAGTAGATTCGTCAGGGCCACGCTAGCTGGAGTTTCGTTGTAAAAACTGCATTTGTGGTCACATTGGTGCCTGTGCTAACCCTTTTTTATGGTGTAGAATTACCTAGTTGGATAAAAAATTTTGTGGCTAGCTGGCCCTGGCAAACGCGACTGGCTGGGTTTTGAGACCTTTTTACGCGGGTTCAATCCCGGGCGGGGGTAGGTTTTTTTGCAATCGTGTCATTACGATTTCTTGGTCTGTTGAAAATGTTGTTGATCTGTTTCGAGGTTTCTAGTGTTGCTACTGCTTGTGATGCGTTTTGTTGTTGCTGCTGCTTACTACTCTGCTTACTTGCTGCTGCTTCTCTGCAAGCTGCTACTACTGTGCTGCTGCTATGCTGCTGCTGTACTACTTCTGCTGTGCTATACTGCTACTACGCTATGCTGCTGCTATGCTCTGCTGCTGCCTTTCTTTCTGCCTCTGCGTGTGTGTATGCTGTGCGTACGCTGTGCTGTATGCTGTCTATACTCTGCTGCTACTACTGCTGCTGTACTACTGCTGCTGTTGCTGCTGTCTACTGCTGTTTACACTGTGCTGCTTACTGTTGCGCTATGCTGCTGTATATACTGCTGCTACTAGTACGCTACTCTGCTGCTGCTTACTACAGCTGTATACTACTGCTGTACTGCACAGGGTGCTGCTACTCTGCTGTGCTGCTATGCTGCTGCTACTACTGCTGTGCTTTGTTTCTGCTATCTCGGCTGCTATACTGCTGTATACTGCTGCTGCTAATGCTGCAATACTGCTACTGTCTACTGCTGCTGCTATACTACTGCTGCTACTATCTTCTCTATGCTGCTGGCTACTCCTGCTGTACTGCTGTGTGCTCTACTATATGCTCTACTACTAATCTGTACTCTCTGCTGGTTCTACTGTGCTTATACTCTTTCTCTACTAGGCCCTACTTTCTGCTACTCTTCTGCTGCTACTACTGCTGCTGTATATGTGTGTAAACCCGCTGCTAATGCGTGTATATGCTGGCTATATGCTGCTGCTCTACTGTGTATACTGCTGCTGCTACTGTGGGTGCTACTCTACTGCTGCTATCTTACTACTGCTACTACTGCTGCTGCTATATAAAGCTGTACTATCTGCTGTACTTTTGCTGTACTCTGCTGCTGTCTCTTGCTGCTATCTTCTTTCTACTTGCCTACTACTGTGCACTACTCTGCTGCTTACTACTGTTTTGCTTACTTTCATGCTACTATGTTTTTACTTTTGGG
>NC_069411.1:36664856-36689856 GCF_026875155.1 Cherax quadricarinatus | reverse complement strand
TTTTTTAACACAGTTGAAGCTTTTTAGACTAAAAAATGTTGTCTTCGGGCTCCCCCTCGAACCCAAAATTTCCATTTTAAGGGTGCGACCCACAACAACTGGCTAATACCCAGGTAGTACTGGACTATTTGGGGTTGAACGGGGACAGTGTTGAAAGGGAAAAGCATATCCAGTAATTTTCATTTCATGAAATGGAAAAAAGGGCCCTTCATTTGTGAGACGTGGTACCAAAACTTGAACCCGAACCGCATTTTTTTCTTACCCCAAAAAATTTAAGGAAAATTTTCCCTTCTGGTCTCTGCCCCCAGCCAATCCTCGCAAAAAAAATTTCTCCGTCCCCTTATTCACCCCTTTGTCTTCCGAAAGAAAAAAATGTCGCTTGAGCTGCGTTTAAGCTTTTCCGTCACTACGGTCCCCAAAACCCCCCTCCCTCTCCCTCTCTCCACCCCCATTCCCTTCACGCTAATGGTCAAACAGTTTGTTTAAAAACTTAACTCGTTCGCGCGTCTCAAATTGGGGTCCATGTACGGGAAACGCCCTGCTGGTTTGGTCATTTAAAATGGCAAATTTGTAACGGGTTACCCCAAAGGTCCCCCCGAAAAGGGAATTTAAAAAAAAAACGGGGGAAAATTGGGAAAAAAAAAGGAAAAGGGGAACAATTGTGCTGATTGGTTTGGGGTACGTTATTTCGCTATGGTGAGGAAAGTGAGAAAATGGGATAGATTGGGGGAGAGAGAGAAAGTGGGATGGTTTGCAGACAAAAGAAAAAAACTTTAAATTAGGTTTAAAAAATTAAGCAAAAAAAAAGAAGAAAAATTTAAAAAAAAAAATTTTTTTAAAGGGAATTCCGCCCACCCAATCTCAAGTTGCCACAGTTTTAAAAACGTGCGCTCCCTGGACCTGTAGTAAATTTAAAAACCAGGGAACGCGATTTACCCACGGGCCCTCTGAAAACCCATTCAGTGAAACAAACACTCAAAAGGCTATTTGTAATATATGATTGGAAAAAAAAAACTTTTTTTTTGCCTTTTTTTTAAAACTATCTGTTGGGATTTGGGTTAAAAACCCTTTGTGGGGATTGTTATGGGAAATATGTTTGCCTCAGTGCAGAAAAACCCCCCAGAGGCTTCGACCATTCGCCCTTTAAAATTTTCCCCCCAAATTGGGTTTTCGAGGGTTGAACCCCCCCAATTTGCTCAAGGGGGGTTTTTTAAAAAGGGTGTTGCTTTTAAAAGATCTACATCGCCCTACACGTCATCCGTTCAATATTTTCCCATCCTAGGGGTGCAAGGGTTCAGGTTAAGAGCGGCCCACCTTCTTGGTTAGTAATGATTTCTCAAAATTAATTTTTCTGCTTCGACAACGGGTTCCCCCTTTTATTAAAATTACCTCATTTTTCGATAGAGAAGTCTGCTTTTGCAGGCGGTAACGATCCCCAAGTGTTGTTTTCATGTTTTGTATATAACATTTTAAAAAAAAATTTTTTTTTTGAAAGAAACGGTTTGGAAAACCGATAATTTAAAAAAATTTGGGGCCCTTATGCAATTTTTTGGAAACCTTTTTTGGGGGGAAAAACTTTTTCCCCAGCCTTGTCTTCTTCGGCCCCCAAGTTTGGGGGCCCTAAAACACATTCCGTTTTTTGGACTGAAGAAGCCATGGTTGGCGAAATTTTCCTAAGTAAAAAATTTCAAAATTTATTGCACAAGTGTTTTAAATTTTTAAGGGTTTTGTATATCATTTTTTTAATACTTTTCGCGAAACCTTTTTTTCACTCAAACTGTTTTCAGCACCGGAAAAGGCCCCCGGTCGCTTTTTCCGGGGCCCAGTCAAAGGGCGAACAATTTACCTCACTGTAACTTCATGGTTTCGCGGTCTTAAAAATCCCACCCCTGGTTCAGACTATAAAATGGGAAAATTCTTCCAAAGTTATTACCCCTAAATTTTTCCCAAAATTTTTGTTATTGCCCCCAGTCCCAATTTTTTTTTTTTTGGGGGGTGGGTTTTAAAAAATCACAAACCCTAAAGAATAGTTTAAACCTTACATAAAAAAAAACAATTTTAATGTGTGTGAGAGACAAGTTATGTCCGAAAATAGCAAATTTTCCAAGGGAAAAAGTTGTTAATGTAAAAGGGAAATTTTTTTTTAAAAAATTGTTTCCTTCCAAAAAAATTTTGGGTTCAAAAATAACTTTCCAATTATAAACCCTGTTTTTCCCACCTAGGAAAATTTGAGTAAAAACCCCCCCATGACTTTTTACATGCCCTTTTTTTAGCAAAAAATTTTGCTGGTACATTAGCCCCTTTTAAGAAGCTGAGGAAGTATAAAAAAATTGCCGAAATCGGTTTACAACATTAGGTGTCTCGGAACATACTGCCCAAAAAGTGGTTTTTTTTTTTAACTAGGGCTTCCTTTGTTAGGAGGAGAAAAGGAGAGAAAGGGGGTAATTTTAAACCAAAGGTTTTGCTTGCTTATTTGGTGGGTTTCTACTCAGAGTGCGAGGAAAGATACAAATTTTCAACACAACTGTTAAACCTTGGGAAGAAAAGCAAGCCCCCAATTTGGAAAGCATCGCAAACAAGGCAACCCCTTGCCCAAAGGGATTGCCGCACTGGAGTTTGTCACAAATTTTTCCCACTCTTACATTGTGTGTTTTGACTGGCCGGTGTTATTTTTGGGAAAGGCACTCTCCCCCAAATAGGGGAAGCCCCGTTCCCCCAAAACTGCCCCTGACCAGCTACTCAGTGAACGTTTTGGGCCCCACTGCTTGCTACCCGGGGGTCGCCCCCGAGCAAGGCGAAGGGAACAGGAAAGCATCAAACGAAAATTTTATTTCCCCTTTAACCTACTTTTAAATACATAATCTAAAAAAGAGTGACAATTTATGCAGTTCAACATTAACGAAAGACAAAAAAAATATTTTTACAATTCTTTTGTTTACGCGAAAACAGAACCACTGGAAACCCCCTTTCCTGCCGGATTTTAAAACTTTTGCAAGAGGGGGCCGTGCCGGTGAAAATTTTTCCCCTGTCGAATTACCAAGAGATTTTTTAATTGGCCCTTCAAGGTGTGTGTTTTGTCCATGATTTGGGGAACCATGTTTTACCCCGAATTGGTTTTATTGAGCCAGGCCTCCACCCCAGGGCTTTCTCATACTACCATTTTACTTTATAAACACGCATACTTACTGTAAAGTTTCTACTGGTTTATCTGGGTACCCTCACTATATTTTACAAAGGGGTCATTTAAAACATTTTTGCTCTTTTTAAAATTACAAAAGCAAAATTTAAAATCGTGAAAATAACCCACTTTTTCCCAATGAAAAAATTTTTATAGCCCTTGTGTGTTTGGGGTGAATAAAAAAAATTTGTATGGGAAAATAAACACGGTTTGAATAACATGGATTATTATAAATTATTTTCGGGGGAATATAAGGGTTTTTTAACCCCCGTATTTTGTGGATTGGGGGGGAATGGGGTTTGGCACGAAAAACTGAAGGAGAGCAAAGGGATTTTTAGGACGAAGTGGTCACCAGAATCAAGGCACCACAGTAAAGGGGAAAGAAAACACCGTGCCAGTATATAAGACTCTGTCGAATACAGTTAACGGGTTTTTTGGAGAGTGAGGGACGTGAAATAAGGGGAGTTTCCCGGGTTCGGGACCCCCAAACACCCCTTTTAACAAAATTGTATTCGCTGTACAGAATGATTTTAATTCTAGAAATTTAAAACCCCCACAACACACACACACACCCACAAACACACACACACACACACACACACACACCCAAAAACACACACACCCTCTCCCCCCCCCAAAGCCTCTCCCCCCCTCCGCTTTTCCTTTCCCCCCCCTTCTTTCCCCCTTCCCCCCCTATTTGCCCCTTTCCCTTTTCCCCCCTCCCCCCCTCCCCCCCTCCCTCCCTCCTCTCCCCCTTTTCCTTCTTTTCTCTCTCTCTCTCTCTCTTTTCTCTCTCTCTCTCTCCCCTCTCTCTTTTGCTCTTCTTCTCTCTCCCCTTTTCTTTTCTCTTTCCTCTCTCTCTTTTCTCTCTTTTTCCTCTCTTGCTTTTCTCTCTTTTTTCTCTCTTCTTCTCTTCTCTTCCCTTTTCTCTCTTTGCTCTCTCTCTTTTTGCTCCCCTCTCTTTGCTCTCTCTCTTGCTCTCTCTCTTTTCTCTTTCTTCTCCCCCTCTCTTGCTCTTCTCTCTCTTTGTTTCTCTCTCTTTGCTTTTCCCCTTTTTTGTTTCTCTCCCCCTTTTGCTTTTTTCTCTTGCTCTCTTTTCCCCTTCCCTCTCTCTCTCTCTTGCTCTCTCTCTCTCTTGCTCTTTTCTCTCTCTTGCTCTCTCTCTCTCTTGTTTCCCTCTCTCTTCTTGCTCTCTCTCTCTCTCTTTTTCTCTCTTTGCTCTTCTTTTTCTTTTTGCTCTCTCTCTTGCTCTCCTCTCTCTTGCTCTTTTCTTTCTTGTTTCTCTCTCTCTCTTGCTCTCTCTCTCTTTTTTGCTCTCTCCCCTCTCTTTTTCTCTCTCCCCTTTTTGCTCTCCCCCTCTCTCTCTTTGTTTTTCTCCCCCCTTGCTCTCTTCCCCTCTCTTCTCCTCTCTCTTGCTTCTCTTCTTCCTTTTCTCTCTTTTTTGCTCTCTCTCTCTTTTCTTTTTTTTTTTTTTTGCTCTCTCTTTTCCTGCTTTTCTCTTTTCCCTGCTCTCTCTCTCTCTTCCCTCTCTCTCTTGCCCCCCCTCCCCCCTCTTCTCTTGTCTCTCTCTCTTTGCTCTCCCCCCTTTTTGCTTTTCCTCTTGCTCTCTTCTCTTGCTCTCTCCCCTTTTGCTTTTCTCTCTCTCTTGCTCTCTCTCTCTCTTGCTCTCTCTCTCTTTTTGCTTTTCTCTCCTCTTTTGCTCTCTCTCTTGCTCTCTCTCCTCTTGTCTCTCTCTCTCTTGCTTCTCTTTTCTCTTGTCTCTTTTCTCTCTTTGCTCTCTCCGCTTCTTGCTCTCTCTCTCTCTCTTGCTCTCTCTCCCTCTTGCTCTTGCTCTCTCTCTCTTGCTCTCTTTCTCTTTTTGGCTCGCTCTCTTGCTCTCTTCTCTCTTGCTTTTCTCCCCCCTTTTTGCTCTTCTCTCTCTTGCTCTCTCTCTTGCTCTCTCTCTCCTTTGCTCCCCTTTTTGCTCTCTCTCTCTCTCTTGTTTCTCTCTTGCTCTCTCTCTCTCTCTTGCTCTCTCCCCTTGCTCTCTCTCTCTCCTGCTCTTCTTTCCTTGCTCCCCTCTCTCCTTTGCCTCTCTTTTCTCTTGCTCTCTCTCGTCCCCATTTTCCCTTCAACTTCCCTTCCTACTTTTTAAAAAAAAAAAAAAAAAAAAAAAAAAAAAAAAAAAAAAAAAAAAAAAAAAAAAAAAATGGGGGGGAAACTCGCAAAACCCCAAGGATCAGATGGAAGGGTTTCGGGTGGGGGGGAAGTGGTTGGGGGAAGCAGGGGAAAAGGGAGGGAACAAAAAGTGGGGAAAAAATTTTTTAGGGGGGTTTCTAAAAAAATGGAGAAAGGGACTCTCTGTGAATTTGGAAAGGTTTGGTTTGGGAGAAGGAGACAAAAAATTTGGGGGAGGCAAAAGGTCAAAATCCCAGTACCCGGGAAAAAGGGTCCCTAAATTTGAGATAAATAGGCTGGGCGATTTTACGGGGGGCAGTGACCAGAGAAGACACAGATTTGAAGCTGCGAGGCTGAACGGGAAAGGGAAAGGGAAATTTTGGGAATTTTCTAAGGCCACATCAATCTGCCAAGGGGGGACCAAGGAGTGAAAGGGAAGATCAAATGGTTGGATGGAGGGGTGATAGGTTTTTAAAGTGAGGCCCCAAAAAAGGGTATCAGAGGCCCCCTGGAAAAAACAAGGGAGAAATGACCCCACACCCGGCAGGGTCCAGGCCACAGGGGTTTAGGGAATGCGAGGGGAAAAAGGGCAAAATCAGTGTTTTTCCTGGGCTTCGGAAGAGAGGGGAAAGGGGGCCCCACACTGAAAAGGGAAGGGAGGGGAAAAAAGGAAGGAGATTGAGAAAAACATAACAGAAATTTGGGGAAGAGAGGGACCCGGGGTTGAAATTTTCAGAGAATAGGGGGGTACTCGAAGGTGAGAAAACCCACCAATCAAGGGTGATTTCAGGACGGGAAAAAAGTGCGGAACGGATCCCCCAAGAGAAACCACGATTGGAAAACTCGGAAAAAAAACAAAAGGGTTTTTCCTAGACAGAACAGAACAAAAACAGAACGACAGCCGCTGAGGGAAAAGGGGCAAAAAAGCGAAAGGGGGGTAGGAAAAGGGGACAAGGGGGGGAACCCAAGGCCCGAGGTCAGTAGAGCAGGACAGAAAGCCAAGGGGAAGCACCCCACACAAATACTTCAGAACCAACCCAACCCATCCCCCCATCCCCCAAAACACCAAAAATCCATACCCCCAAACCTCCACCCAAAACCAAGCTATAGAAACCACAGTTGCCACCAGGTCTTCCCCCCCTCACAGGCCCCCCAAACCCCAAATGTTGGAAAGGAAAAAATGAAAGGGATGGTACACAAACGTGATGGGGAAAAACAAAAAAAAATGGGAAGGGGGGTGGCAAGAAAAAGGGCAAAGAAGCATCACCGGACAACATAAACTCTCACGAAACCCAAATTACAGGTATGTTTAAAGTTGGGCCCCTTTTTAAAAGGGATACCAAAACCCGAGGAAAGACATGGGAAAAAGGGGGGGTGGAGGAGTGGCGTTGTGATCAAAAAAGCCGGAATTTTTTATGAGTTTGGAGAGAGAAGATGCGGAGAAGAAAGGATTACATAGTGGGAAAAAACTTCACTTGGAGGTCCCAAGGTGGTAAAAGCCCGGATGTTAACCCCACCCCAGAACCCGCGGAGGCCAAGGGAAGGGTACGGGCGAGAAACAATAGAGCGTTTGGGTTTTAAACTGGCTAGAGTGGGGCCGAAGAGGGTCTGCATGCAGGGGAAAACTCCCGATCCTGGGTGACTTTAACCAAAAGGAGAAAGATTGGGAGGGAAATGGGGGGCCCCATGGGGGCCAAGAAAACTTGGAGGGCTAAGGGTGAAAGGAGGTGGGGGATGGAGAACTTTAGTACCAACCCGAAGGGACACAACAAAAAGAGAGAAAGGAAAAGGGGTGAACCCGCAAAAGGTGGAAATTTTGTATTCACCTTCAGTAGTGCAGATTTTCGAGGGGGCAACCATATGAAAGGGCCCCTTGGGGCCCGTGACCCTGTGGTTTTTAAGCTTCGAATACCCCAAATTGAGCTACAAGTTGGGGGGGGGAAAACGGGAGGAAGGCCAGGGGCGAATGAAGCCCAAAATACAAGAAAGGGGGGCCTTTCACAGGAATGGGAATACCTGAACGGGGTTCAGTGGGGCAGGAACTGGGGGGAAACCCGTTTTAAAGGATGGGTGGGAATTTTGTAGCAAAAAAATGCAAGGAGGGGTGAGGGAGAGGTTTTTTTTTTTACCCCAAAGGGGAACCCGGGGTAATGAAAAAGCCGGATGAGCCCTGGGTTTTCCCAAAAGGGGCAGGGGGCAAAAAACCCAAATGGGTAGGGGAAAGGGAAAAAAATATAGAAGGAAAAAAAGGGCCCCCGGAGGGAAAAAGGAGAACAGTCGTAGAGCCAGAATTGAATATGCCAAAAGATAAAAAAGGGAAAGGCCCCCAAAAACAATTTGAAAAAAGAACCCTTTGCGCGGGAAAAACCAAAAACTGACCCGAAAAATGTTTTTACAGCCACATCAGGGGAAAAAAACAGTCAAGGACCCGGTTATCAGGAAAAAAAGGAAGGGGAGAAAAACAAAAGGAAATGAACCCGGGAAAATATGTGAAGAACTTTTAAAAAAAGAGATTCAAAGAATTTTTCAAAGAGGAGACAGAAGGGCCCCCAGAAAGACGGGAGGTGGGGCACAAACCCCCAAGGCTGGACCCGTTTCACACAACGAAAGGGAAAAAGTGAAAGAGGCTTTTTGAGGAGCTAGATTCCCCAAAGGCAATTTTGGGGCCCGAAAAAAACCCCAAAGGGTATTGGGGGAGAAAGGGAAACAGAGGCGCTTTTGTGTACCCCCAACAACAATATTTTAATAAAATCTATCGAAACAGGGGGATTGCCGGGGGCATGGAAGACAGCAAAGTTTGGACCAATCTTTAATAAAGGGGGACCGGGCTGAAGCATTTTAAAATACAGACCAGTGTCCTGGGCATGTTTTTAGTTTGCAAAAAACATGGAGAAGATTATCGGAGAAGAGTGGGGGAACACCTAAAAAAGGAATGATTTTCCCTCAACAGCAGCCAGCTTTGGGTTTTAGGGACGGGAAAACCCGTTGGGGGCCCCAAAACCCATGGGTTCTATGAATTTGGGGAACAGCAAATAAGACAAAAGAGGGGGGGGTGGGTGGGGTTGCATTTTCTTGGACTGAAAAAAGGGGGTTTGAAACAGTTCCACAAAAGGGTTTGGTGGGAAAAAATGGAGGACCAAAACGGGATAACAGGGAAGGGCCCTACAATGGATCAGGGAAAAATTTTTCAGGAAGACTGAGGAGTCATGGTAGTGGGGGGGGTCAGATGTGGGCACCTGTGGGCCAGCGGGGTCCCGCAGGGGGCAGTCTAGGACCGTGCTGTTTCTGGATTTGTGAAAAGACATGACGGAAGGAATAGACTCTTTTAGGTGGCCCTTTTGCAGATTACGTTGGAAAGGGGTTTATTTAGGGAAGAATTTAAATCGATCGAAGACCAGGCAAAAAACTTCAAAAGGGTTTTTTGGACAGGCTGCAGAACTGGTTTCCGCAATTGGGTCCCGGAGTTCAAAACCCACCAAAGGTGCAAAGTCATGAAGATTTGGGGGGGGGGCAAAGAAGGGCCGCAGACGGGATTTCAGTTAGGGGGTCAGAGCTACAAAAATCATCAAGGAAAAAAAAAACTTTGGGGGGAGTTTAACACCAGGCACTTTTCCTGAAAGGGCCTTTAACCCCAAAAAAACTGCTTTCAGCATATGGGGGGGCCTAGCAAACCTTTTAGAAAAGCCCTTCCCACATCTTAATAAAGGGAAAGTTCAGGACCCTGTACACCTATACGTTAGGCCCTTTTTGGAGTATTGGGGGCACCCGTTTTTGGAAACCCACCTAGCCAAGCACGTTTAAAAAACTAGAGAAAATGCAAAGGGGTTTTAAACAAGACTAGTCCCGAGCTAAGAGGTAAGTCCCACGAGGAGAGGGTTTTGGGGGGGAAAATTTAACCTGACGACACTGGAGGAAAAGGAGAGATTGGGGGGAATTTATAACGGGAAAAAAAATACTGAGAGGAATTTACAAAGGGGGACAAAAAAAAGGATGTTCCCGAGATTGGACACGTTTAAAAAGGGGGCCCATTTGGAAGTTAAAAACACAATGAATTTCCCGGGAAGTTAGGAAGTTTTTTCTTCAGCCCCGGTATTTAGTAAGTGGAAAAAGTTTGGGAAAACGATGTAGTGGAGGCAGGATCCATAAAATAGCTTTAAGAGGGTACGATAAAACTCACGGCTCAGGGAGATTTACCCCAAATAGCGTCAGTGAAGAGGCGGGGCCAGGGGCTGGACTCCCACCCCCCCAACCTTAATAGGTGGGGTCAACTAGGTGAGTACAACACACACCAAAAACCCCACACACACACACACAAAACACACAAAACACACACACACACACACACCACACACACACACACACCACACAAAACACCACACACCCCACACACACACAACACACACACAAACACACCCCCAAAAAACACAACACCCACACACACACACACACACACAAAACCCCACCCAAACCCCCACACCCCCACACACCACCACACACACCCACACACACCCAAAAAAACACTCTCCCCTCACTCTCTCTCTCTCACATCACTCAATCTCTTCGATAAATTAAGAAAATTTTTTAACAAACAACAGGGAAACAAATTTTTTTTCAGGAAATTATATATGAGTTGGTGTTGACCAAGGGCAGAAACCTTTTGGGCGCCGCAAAACTGAGTAAAAATGCTCATTTCATACATACTTTCATCATACATTAAAATACATAAAATTTCATACATAACATACCCTAAAATAAATACATACATACATAATACATAAAAACGTGGTTTTCTCTACAGACCTCGAGAACCAAAACATTTACCTACAATTTAAAACCCTTTGAGCAGGTTAAAACAAAACGGATGAAATTTCGAGTACATTAATGGGCCGTTTGTCCCCCTGTTATGTGTACTTTTCCAAAATGAATTAAGGCGGATGTTGGTTTTTGTGCACATTGCTTTTAAAATTTTTTGGGGTTTTGATGTTTTTTATAATAATAATAATAATTATTAATAATAATAATAAAATAATAATTAAAAAATAAAATTTAAAAATTATTATTTTTTAAAATTATTTTTTTTATTAAATTAAATTTTTAAATTTTTTATTAAAATTTTTTCAAATTAATAATAAACAATAATAATAAAATAAAATAATTTTTTATTTTATTGTTTTTTATTTTATTATTTTATTATTTTTATTATTATTATTTTTAATTTTTTATTATTTTATTTAAAATTTTTAGTTTGTCCCCTCGCCTTTGGGAGTGTGACCCATAAAAAGAAAAACATTATATCATTTTAATCAGCACTCTCTTGTCAGAGGTACTGTTTTCTTTATAAATTTAAATGACCCCCTCGAAACTTTAACATCCCATTCTCCCGAAAACAAGGGGGCTGCACAACCCAAAATCCCGGGAAATTAAGTCCGGGGTTTAATTTTCCCAAAAAGGGAAACGTACCTAACATAACGTGCCCCAACGTTTAACCCCCAAAATTTTTCTAATTAATTTGTCTCGCTAAAATCTGGAAATAAAATTGATCTAATTTTTGGGCTTAAAAGAAAAATTTCAAATCTTGGGGGTTTTAACCAGCAGGAAGCTTTTTTTTTTATGGCCCAAACCCACTTTATATTAATAAAATTTTAAAAAATTTTAAAAAGGGATTTGCTCCTCTTCCTCCAAAAAGTTTTTTTTTTCTCTCTCTCTTTTTACTGGGAAAAGAAGTGATACAAATGGGCAAGTCGTTCGAAAAAAAATTGGGGAAAAATTGTAAGGAACTTTTTGTCTTCTTCAAAAAAAATTTTACCCCCACCCCTCAATAGGAAAATTCTTTGCGGGGGATGGCCAAAACTGTACTTGCAGTCCGTAGTACCGTTAACGTGCCAACATCTTTCATGCAAATTCCCGACCAAAAAAAAGGGTTTTTCAAATAGCTGAGAGGAAGAAGTAACTATAAAAATTTAGGAGTTTAAAAAGACAGAAAAGCTTCCTAAAAAACAGCAGTGAAGGGGAGGGAGAGAAAAGGAAAAGGGGAAAAGGAAGAGAGAGAGAGAGAGAAGGAGAGGAGAGAGGGGGAAGGGGGAGAGAGAGAGAGGGGAGGGCCCCAAACACACACTGAAACCAAAAAAAAAGTGCAGCTGAGGGGAACAGACAGGTCCCCCAAAAATCAGCAGTTGAGTTAGACACAGCTTTCCCCCAAAAATTTTGCAGCTGAGGGGGGAAAGACAGCTTTCCTTTAACAGGGGTGAGAGCGGCCCAAAAACAGCTTTTCATGACTAAACAGCTGGGGAGGGGAGCAGCTACTGTTTAAAATTTAAAAAATTAAGTTCCCCGTAAAAGCTGTAAGGGGTGAAAAAATTGGGTGTGTTTCCCTGCCGGGGAGGGCGTGGCGCCTTTTACCTTCCCAGCACTCCTGTGAGTCCTTCGCAACGTCCCCCACACACTTTCTCCCCGTGTTCACAATTTTTTTCCCCCCCAGAAAAACAATCATTTTTTGGGGTCTTCCTTGTTTCCCCTTTTTCATGTGTGGGGGTGTTTTGTGTGTGGTTTTGTGTTTGTGTGTGGGGTTTTGGGGGTGTGTGTGTTTGTGTGTGTTTTGTGTGTGTGGGGTGTTTTGTGTGGGGTGGGGTTGGTTTTGTTGTGGGGGTTTGGTGTGTTTTTGTGTGGGGTGGGGTGTGTGTGTGTGTGTGTGTGTGTGTGTGTATGTGTGTGGGCTGTGGTGTGTTTTGTGTTGTGGTGGGGGCCCCCCGCTAGATAAGTCAACTCAAAGGAGCAGAAAACTAACTCACTACAATAAGTATCGCAACAGAGTGAGGGGGAAGAATTAAATCCATATGAGATATGAAAGGAAAACTTTGCTAGGTCTTCATTCAGAGCTTGACGCCTCTGATTGGACGCAGTGTTTCAAGGTGATGTTGGGCAACAAAGTCAGTGTCTTTTCCAGTCACAGTGCTGGATTTCCAGCAGCTGATGCTGAATACATAACTTGGTTCAGGCATGAAAATGCATCCTTTTACGCACATATGAATATCATTCAACAATGGGACTACTTCGGGTTTCTAATAAGGTTTAATCTTAAAGTATTTTTTCATCCTATTTTGGGTTTATGCAATGTTCACTTTGGTATATAATAAGTACTTTATAAATCCCCCAGTGCCCAGTGGGTAAAACGTTGTTAAAAATAAAACGTTTCTTTGGAAAGTTTTTTTTTTTTTAGCATACATAATACTAATGGAGGCGCAGAGCGGTCAGCTACAAATTTACATTAAAACGCTGAAACCATAAAACTCCGGTAACGCCAAGAGATTTGGACACGTTAGGGATGGGGATGAAGGGTAATCAGGTTTAATCCGAGGAATGGAAGAGCAGCTCCAGGTCTTCGGATCAAGTACCCCCAAAAGCATTAAGGCACCGTTTTGAAAGTAAACTAAAGCCGGGAATGACGTCAAGGCACCGTTTTGAAGGTGAGCTAGAGCCGGGTATGACATCAAGGCACTGTTTTGAAAGTGAATTAGAGCCGGATATGACATCAAGGCACCGTTTTGAAGGTGAACTAGAGTAGGGTATGACATCAAGGCACCGTTTTGAAAGTGAACTAGAGACGGGGTATGAGCACTATAATATAAAGAAACAGGATGATGTAAATTTTGAAAATTACACTCCGACGAAGTCAAAAACTAAGCCTTACCTACTGTACAGAAATGCACAACTGCTGAGACCAGGTAATAAGGTTGAAGATAGAGATTGGCTCAGTATGTAAACGGAGAAAGTAACTCCCAAACAAAGCCAGCTGGAAACTTTATAATGAATGGAGGAAGTTCTGGAACACCTAAGAGGACCGGACACGACAAAGGCATTAGGACTAGACGAAATATCAATAAACCTTGTGTAAACATCAAGCAGAGATATCCAACAAGTCGTTTGAGAACCTCGTTGGGATCCAGCCTATGTGAGATCACGTGTCAAAAATTAAAATATTAAAGAAGCTCTAAACTGAAAACATGCATAATGTATGATATGGAAAGAGAGAAAAGTCAGCGGAGATGCGATCACTACTTATAAGATACTTGACGACAGAGTAAGAATGAACGATGACAAAATATTGAATATGCGAAGGCTCAGAGAAATGATAAACAGTGAAAAGCGAAATTTCCTGGATGATAAGTTAGTGGAGAAAATCTAATGAAATCCTAAGAGAAAGAAACAAAACCTTAATCCTCGTCCATGCACACGCACAAGCACACGAACAACGAACACGAATAACTACACGCAACTGGAAATTGAGGAAATGTGACCAACCAATATAATGATTTAAAAGAGGCTAAAAAAACTATTGAAGGTGGTACACCACGAGCAAAACTCTGCTCGTGTAGATATAAGTAGGTAATTAAAAATAAGTATTTGAGTAAACGCGCTTGCGCGTACACACACACACACACACATACACACACACACACACACACACACACACACACACACACACACACACACACACACACACGATGTAGTGGAGGCAGGAACTATACATAGGTTTAAAACGAGGTATGATAAAGCTCATGGAGCAGGGAGAGGGAGGACCCAGTAGCGGTCAGTGAAGAAGCGGGGCCAGGAGCTGAGTCTCGACCCCTGCAACCACAATTAGGTGAGTACAATTAGGTGAATACACACACACACACACACATATACGATAAAGCTCATGGTGCAAGGAGAGAATGAACCTAGAATTGACCAGCAAAGAGACGGGGAACAGGAGCTGTGAATCGACTCCTGCAAATACAAATAAGTGAGCGTACACACACACAAAACACACACACACACACACACACAAAACACAACACACACACACACACACACACACACACACACACACACACACACACACACACACACACACACACACACACACACACACACACACACACTCCCAGCAATCCAAGAGAGAATCACAGAGATAAAATCTAAGTTTTGTTTGCTTCAGCTGGAGCTAAACAAATTTAAGAATAAACTGCAAACATCCCGCAAGGGAGTTCCTCTCGCAAGAATGAGCGTTGGGCCCGGACGGCTTCTCGGTTAAATATTTACGTGATAGGGGAGTGAGGCAAGATTTTTTCTTTGGCTGTGTTTGTTGTCCGTTTCGCGTCTTAGAAGGAATTGTTGATGGTTTATTTGTTGTTTTGTAATGCTGTTGTTTGGACTGTTATTTCTCGTGAATTCTTTTCATATTTTCTTTTCATTTTCTGCTTCTTGTTCTTCGTTTTCATAATTGCATTTCTTAGTGTTGCTCTTCTTCACATACCCCGCCATACTTCTCGTCTACTGCACTGTTCACATGATCACAATGGCATCATTGTAATACAAATGAACTTGGAATTATGAAAGAAAAATAATATTTTTTTTAATAAAATTCACAATATGGGAAATTCGTAGAATAATTTGGTATAAATTATTGCATAAATTATTGAGCATAAAGTAGTTATAAATATCTGGTAGAATTATTTTCCCTTAGGATTTATAATATATATATATATATATATATATATATAATATATATATATATATATATAATATATATATATATATATATATATATATATATATATAATATATATATATATATATATATATATATATGCAATAAGATCACAGTGAACAGGTGATTTCAGAATATGCAAAACAACCACTGTGAATGAATAGAGAAATTCCAAGTGCTTTCGTGACTACTCATATTATCAAGGAACAATGAAAGTAAAGCATCAAAGGAAGGTATATAAAGGGGTAGCCCACACCTCACTATCAGATCCCACAACAAAGAAACACCTGACGCGCGACTCATAAGAAAGGGAACACTGCAGCAGGCCCGCCGGCCCAGCTAGACAGGTCCTTCACACAACCCACCAACAAACTATTCTGGTATAAAATACCGACAGGTTGTTAGGTAAGACACATATGAAACAGTTAGGTATCTTTATTTCGAAACGATTCGAAACAATATGGCGCTATATAAGGCTCCATCCTGTCACTTCAACTCCATATTGTTTCAGACTACGGAACAATGCTCTTCTCCAGACTGAGGGACTGACCACCTCAAAACTTTAAGGGTGATGGACTGATTGCATCGTCTTCAAGTCTCTTCTGCTTCTTCAACTTTTCTGTACTCGACTGAAGAAGCCTACTGTGTAGGCGAAACGTTTCGAAATAAAGATATCTAACTGTTGCATATGTGTCTTACCTAACAACAAACTATTCTACCCAAGAAATAAGAATTTAAAAAATTATTATTTGTCCAATGTATCATTAAATTCTTCCCAAATTCTATTAATTATAAATGGATCTAATTTATATAAACCAAAGGAAATATTCATATTATTGTCAAAACTGCTTTTTATGAAACAAGATTCAATTATATTTCTGTCAACCATGGACTTGAAGATTGAGACACTTATACAGCATATGGGAATCTTTATTCAGGAAACGTTTCGCCACACAGTGGCTTCATCAGTCCAATACAAAGAGGAAGGCGTAAGGAGAGGAGTATGAGGTAATCAGTCCCTCAGCCTGGAGTCGATGTGTTCAGTCCATCAATCTTGTAGAATGATGGACTGAACACATCGACTCCAGGCTGAGGGACTGATTACCTCATACTCCTCTCCTTACACCTTCCTCTTTGTATTGGACTGATGAAGCCACTGTGTGGCGAAACGTTTTCTGAATAAAGATTCCCATATGCTGTATAAGTGTCTCAATCTTCAACTTGTCGGTTTTTCAAACCATTCATCACAACCATGGACTTGCTTGCTACAACTTTCTCAACTTTTTGAAAATCAATTGGATGGTTAAAATCTCTCACATGAATAAATAGAGCATTGGAATCTTGTCCAGTTCTAATGCTATATTTATGTTGTTTTAATCTAAGTTCGAGACTTTTACCAGTTTGACTGTAATAAACTTTATCGCAAATTTTACAAGGAATCTTATAGACACATCCGTCAGCATTTTGGGGGGAATTCTTTATCAAAACTTTTTTTTACTGTATCAAGGTTTTTAAATACAACTTTAATATTAAAAGTCTTAAGAAGAGAAGGCAAATGGTTGATATGCCTTCTCTTCTCTTCTCATCATCATTCACTACATCAGTCTTGTCAGATGTACGCTTACACTACAGTTATAAAACTGCAACAGTAACACCCCTCCTTCAGAGTGCCGACACTATACTTCCCATCTCCAGGACTCAAGTCCGGCCTGCCGGTTTCCCTGAATCCCTTCATAAATGTTGCCTTGCTTACACTCCAACAGCACGTCAAGTCCTAAAAACCATTTGTCTCCATTTGCTCCTATCCAACACGCTCACGCATTGAAGAATTGAGACACTTATGCAACACATGGGAATCTTTATTGAAGACACGTTTCGCCACACAGTGGCTTCATCAGTCCAATACAAAGTTGAAATCGGTAAGGAGAGGAGAAGTTTGAGGTAAACAGTCTCTCAACCTGGAATCGATGTGTTCAGTCCATCACTCTTCTGATATCCCTCAACCTCGATTCCAGGTTGAGGGACTGATTACCTCAAACTTCTCCTCTCCTTACCGATTTCAACTTTTTATTGGACTGATGAAGCCACTGTGTGGCGAAACGTTTCTTCAATAAAGATTCCCATGTGTTGCATAAGTGTCTCAATTCTTCAACTTGTCGGTTTTCAAAACCATTCATCACACGCTCACGCATACTTGCTGGAAGTCCAAGCCCCTCGCACACAGAACCTCCTTTACCGCCCCCTTCCAACCTTTCCTAGGCCGACCCCTACCCCGCCTTCCCTCCACAACAGATTTATACACTCTCGAAGTCATTCTGTTTCGTTCCAGCCTTTCTATATGTCCAAACCATCTCAATTAGCTCCTCGATACATTTTACTCCATAACAAAGAGGTTCTTACACTTTTTGTTTTAATTATTTTAGGAACTCTGCTTCGCATCAATTATTCTCATGACTATATTTATAAATATAGCAAAAAATATAATGTGAGAATATAATTTAAATAAAATCTGCAAAGTTTAAAGGTTAACTCTAATGATGGACTGAGGCTGTTGCACTCAACACGGGCAAGCAAGTCTACCGGCTTACACACCTAAGAGGGGAGTAGAGTTAATTTGAGAAACTTCCTCTGTAATTACAGATATTGGTGTGTGTGTGTGTGTGTGTGTGTGTGTGTGTGTGTACTCACCTAGTTGTACTCACCTAGTTGAGGTTGCGGGGGTCGAGTCCGAGCTCCTGGCCTCGCCTCTTCACTGATCGCTACTAGGTCACTCTCCCTGAGCCGTGAGCTTTATCATACCTCTGCTTAAAACTATGTATGGATCCTGCCTCCACTACATCGCTTCCCAAACTATTCCACTTACTGACTACTCTGTGGCTGAAGAAATACTTCCTAACATCCCTGTGATTCATCGCGTCTTCAACTTCCAACTGTGTCCCCTTGTTACTGTGTCCAATCTCTGGAACATCCTGATTTTGTCCACCTTGTTAATTCCTCTCAGTATTTTGTATGTCGTTATCATGTCCCCCCTATCTCTCCTGTCCTCCAGTGTCGTCGGGTTTGATTTTCCTTAACCTCTCCTCGTAGGACATACCTTCTTAGCTCTGGGACTAGTCTTGTTGCAAACCTTTGCACTTTCTCTAGTTTCCTTACGTGCTTGGCTAGGTGTGGGTTCCAAACTGGTGCCGCATACTCCAATATGGGCCTAACGCACACGGTGTACAGGGTTCTGAATGACTCCTTATTAAGATGTCGGAATGCTGTTCTGAGGTTTGCTAGGCCCCATATGCTGCAGCAGTTTTTTGGGTTGATTTGTGCGCTTCAGATGTGCCTGGTGTTTATACTCACCCCAAGATCTTTTTCCTTAAAGTGAGGTTTGTAGTCTCTGGCCCCTAGACTGTACTCCGTCTGCGGTCTTCTTTGCCCTTCCCCAATTTTCATGACTTTGCACTTGGTGGGATTGAACTCCAGGAGCCAATTGCTGGACCGGGTCTGCAGCCTGTCCAGATCCCTTTGTAGTTCTGCCTGGTCTTCGATCGAGTGAATTCTTCTCATCAGCTTCACGTCATCTGCAAACGGGGACACCTCGAGTCTATTCCTTCCGTCATGTCGTTCAAAAATACCAGAAAAGCACTGGTCCTAGGACCTGACCCCTGTGGGACCCCGCTGGTCACAGGTGCCCACTCTGACACCTCGCCACGTACCACGACTCGCTGCTGTTTCCTGACAAGTATTTCCCTGATCCATTGTAGTGCCTTCCCTGTTATCCCTGCTTGGTCCTCCAGTTTTTGCACCAATCTCTTGTGTGGAACTGTGTCAAACGCCATCTTGCAGTCCAAGAATATGCAATCCACCCACCCCTCTCTCTCTGTCTTTACTGCTGTCACCATGTCAAGAAACTCCAGTAGGTTTGTGACACAGGATTTCCCGTCCCTGAAAACATGTTGGCTGCTGTTGATGAAATCTTTCCCTTTTCTAGGTGTTCCACCACTCTTCTCCTGATAATCTTCTCCATGATTTTGCATACTATACATGTCAGTGACACTGGTTGTAGTTTAATGCTTCATGTGTGTGGTGTGGGGGTGTGTTGTGTGTGTGTGTGTGTGTGTGTGTGTGTGGTGTGTGTGTGTGTGTGTGTGTTGCGTGTGTGTGTGTGTGTGGTGTGTACTCACCTATTTGTACTCACCTATTTGTGGTTGCGGGGGTCGAGTCTTAGCTCCTGGCCCCGCCTTTTCACCGGTTGCTACTGGCCCTCTCTCTCCCCGCTCCAGTGCTTTATCAAACCTCGTCTTAAAACTGTGTATGGTTCCTGCCCCCAACTACGTCATTTCTGGGCTATTCCACTGCCTTACAACTCTATGACTGAAGAAATGCTTCCTAATATCTCTCTGACTCATTTGTGTCTTCACTTCCAATTGTGGCCTCTTTTTTCTGTGTCCCCTCCCTGGAATACCCTGTCTTTGTCCACCTTGTCTATTCCACGCAGTATTTTGATATGTCGTTATCATGTCTCCCCTGACCCTCCTGTCCTCCAGTGTCGTCGGGCCCGATTCCCTTAATCTTTCTTCATAGGACATTCCCCTTAGCTCTGGAACAAACCTTGTCGCAAACCTTTGTACTTTCTCTAGTTTCTTGACGTGCTTTATCAAGTGCGGGTTCCAAACAGGTGCTGCAATACTCCAGTATGGGCCTGACATACACGGTGTACAGTGTCTTGAACGTTCTTACTAAGGTATCGGAATGCTGTTCTCAGGTTTGCCAGGCTCCCATATGCTGCAGCAGTTATCTGGTTGATGTGTGCTTCCGGAGACATGCTCGGTGTTATAATCACCCCAAGATCTTCTCCTTGAGTGAGGTTTGCAGTCTTTGGCCACCTAGCCTATACTCGGTCTGTGGTCTTCTGTGCCCTTCCCCTATCTTCATGACTTTGCATTTGGCAGGATTAAATTCGAGAAGCCATTTGCTGGACCAGGTGTCCAGTCTGTGCCTGGTCCTCATCAGATTTAATTCTCCTCATTAACTTCACATCATCTGCAAACAGGGACACTTCTGAGTCTAACCCTTCCATCATGTCGTTCACATATACCAAAAATAGCACTGGTCCTAGGACCGACCCCTGTGGGACCCCGCTCGTCACAGGTGCCCACTGTGATACATCATTACGTACCATGACTCGTTGTTGTCTCCCTGTCAGGTATTCTCTGATCCATTGCATTGCATTGTGTGTGTGTGTGTGTGTGTGTGTGTGTGTGTGTGTACCTACCTATTTGTACTTACCTATTTGTGGTTGCAAGGGTCGAGTCACAGCTCCTGGTCCCACCTCTTCGCTAGTCACTACTTGGTCCACTCCCTATTCCATGAGCTTCATCGTTTCTCTTTTTAAAGGTATACATGGATCCTGCCACCACTACATCATTCTCCAATTTGTTCCAATTCCTGACAACTCTATGGCTGAAGATATACTTCCTAACATCTCAGTGATTCATCAGAGACCTCAACATCCAGTTGTGATCTCTTGTTGCTGTGTCACATCTCTAAAACATCCTGTCCCTATCCACCTCGTCAATTCATCTCAGTATTTTATATGTTGTTATCATGTGTCCCCTTATCTCTCGTGTCTTCCTGTACTCACCTATTTGTACTCACCTATTTGTGGTTGCAGGGGACGAGTCATAGTGTGTGTACTCACCTAGTTGTACTCACCTAGTTGAGGTTGCAGGGGTCGAGTCCAAGCTCCTGGCCCCGCCTCTTCATTGGTCGCTAGTAGGTCACTCTCCCTGAACCATGAGCTTTATCGTACCTCTGCTTAAAGCTATGTATGGATCCTGCCTCCACTACATCGCTTCCCAAACTATTCCACTTCCTGACTACTCTGTGGCTGAAGAAATACTTCCTAACATCCCTGTGATTCATCTGTGTCTTCAGCTTCCAACTGTGTCCCCGAGTTGCTGTATCCAGTCTCTGGAACATCCTGTTTTTGTCCACCTTGTCAATTCCTCTCAGTATTTTGTAAGTCGTTATCATGTCCCCCCTTTTCTCTTTTGTCCTCCAAGTGTCGGGCAGGTTGATTTCCCTTCACCTCTCCCTCGTAGGACATACCCTTAGCTCTGGGACTAGTCTTGTTGCAAAACCTTTGCACTTTCTTAGTTTCTTTACATGCTTGGTTAGGTGTGGGTTCCAAACTGGTGCCGCATACTCCAATATGGGCCTAACGTACACGGTGTACAGAGTCCTGAACGATTCCTTATTAAGATGTCGGAATGCTTTCTGAGGTTTTCCAGGCGCCCATATGCTGCAGCAGTTATTTGGTTGATGTGTGGTGTGTTTTGTGTGTGTGTTGTGTGTGTGTTTTGTGTGTGTGTGTGTGTGTGTGTGTGTGTGTGTGTGTGTGTGTGTGTGTGTGTGTGGTGTGTGGGTGGGTGTGTGTGTGTGTGTGTGTGTGTGTGTGTGTGTGTGTGTGTGTGTGTGTGTGTGTGTGTTGTGTGCGTGTCTTGAGGTGGTGCGTATAAGCTTCGTCGAGTAATAACTGCAAACTGGAAAGGTTAATTCTCTGTTAATAGAGTCATGAGCCTAGAAGAAGGAAATTCATGGAAGGGACAGATAAGAGAAAAGGTTATCTGCTGGAAGAGCTACAAAGTAAAGTATTTTTTTTTTTTCATATAAAAAATGCAGGTACTCTTTCGAATTCGGGAGACAGTATGTGGGTGTGATAGACCTCAAACCGTTCAATCTATTTCGTGGCTAGTTGCTGAGGCCTAGCTACAGTCTAGGTGCCTCTTATTTTCTATATACATAAATAAAGACATGACAGGATTGTAGAATGTTTTCCCACCTTCCACTCCCTCCAGCTACACTCTCGTCTTAAAAAAATACGAGCGAAGCGTTTATCACGATTACCACAGGAAAGGTGGAAAAAGAGTTGAACTGGTACCACTACAACTACTGTCGTTAAAATTACTAAGCACTACTTATACTAGTACCACTGATGGTCAACTGGCATTCCTGGGTGGTTTGTGAATTATGTCAAGGTTCCAGTGGCCATACCAGTCCCCAAATTGTATCTCTTCACAGGATGCATTAAAATAAATACAGGGGTTTTCCAACCGGTTCTTAAATAACTGTTAAGTATTTATATTTATCATTTGGCTGAGCAGTTTATTCAAGTGTTCAATAACTTTGCAACCCAAATTTTACCTACATTACTTACTCTATGTTGAAAATTATATAAAATACCAAACAGCTGATTAGCAAGACACATGTTCAACATTTCAACAATAAAGATACACAGCTGTTGCACATGTGTCTTATCTATTGCTCATTGCAGTTCAACATTTCTTGTCTTAGGGTTTCATGTTGCTGCTACGTACTTCAAATCATCATTCTTCAAGTTACCATACACTTCAAATTGCTGTGCACTTCAAATTGCAACGCACTTCAAATTGCAATGCACTTCAAATTGCAATGCACTTCAAATTGCAATGCACTTCAAATTGCAATGCACTTCAAATTGCAATGCACTTCAAATTGCAATGCACTTCAAACTGCAATGCACTTCAAATTGCTGTGCACTTCAAATTGCAATGCACTTCAAATTGCAATGCACTTCAAACTGCAATGCACTTCAATTAGTCCTAAAGATTGTTAAGACATCTCGCAGTCTCCGTTCTCTAAAAGAGAAAAGATTAAGTTCTTTTAAGAATGATTAAGAAATAGAAAGATAGGTAGATAGACAGATAGATAGATAGGTAGATAGACAGATAGATAGCGAAAGAGAGACTGTGAATAACTGAAACTTATATAAATGAAATAATATACCAAGAAAGGAATTACATTAATAAACGACATCGCAGGACGGCCATAAAGCCGAGGTCTGACTGCCGTAAATTTCAGCCATATTAAATCGCAGCTACGCTTCTGCCCACATTGTAATAAAGGAAGTATATACATAAGAAGATTAATTTGGACAGACGGGGTGATTTCGAGAAGGACTCTGAGAATTTCCCTAACAATTGCTGAGGCCTGATACAGAGGAGTGTATTGAAAGACACGTGAGCAGACACTAGGACCTTGATAACTTTCGGTCTTGACACCTTGATATCTTTCGGTCCTGGGACCTTGATAACTTTCGGTCCTGTGACCTTGATCACTTTTGGTCTTGGGAAATAAATCACTTTCGTTCCTAGGGCTTTTCATTTTATAAGTCACTGGTCTGTGTCAGTTATATACTAAACAGGGAAGTATATACTATAAACGTACCCATCACTAGTACGTGAGCCGTGTTCTAGGCAGTAATATCAGGGTCTTTTTCTTCATATCAGAGTATTGTTGTATGGCTGTTTGTAATGCGTGTATATTACAAAGAGCGCTTCGAGTTCGTGTATTTTATACTTGCTTCAAAGTGAGTATTGCAAAGAACGGAATGCACATATGATTGCATGTAATGTGTTTTGAGTCCGGAGAGTAAAGTAAAATAGAGCTTTTTTATTATTATGAACAGTATAATGAAAAGTGTGTGAGTTCGTGTGATGTGTTTCCGAGTGAGTATTTTGGTACAGAGTGCGCCTTCGGGTGTATGTATTATAGTGCTGAGCAAGTATTTTAAGAGCGAATTAGAAGTGATCAAGGTCCCAGGTTAGAAGTGATCAAGGTCCCAGGACCGAAACGTTTTCTAATAAATATGTTATAGTGTTTGCTTACGTGTCTTTCTAAACCAACTTGTCGGAATTTATTACCAAGGTTTATACCATTCATTTGTTAGACGAAGAATGAGGGGAGACCTGATCGAAGTGTATAAGTGGAAGATAGGTATTAATAAAGGGGATACTAACAAGGTCTTGAGGATATCTCTCCAGGAGAGAACCCCCAGTAATGGATTTAAATTAGATAAGTTTAGATTTAGAAAGGACATAGGAAAGTATTGGTTTGGAAATAGGGTAGTTGATGAGTGGAACAGTCTACCTAGTTGGGTTATTGAGGCTAGGACTTTGGGTAGTTTCAAATTTAGGTTGGATAAGTACAAGAGTAGGAGGGGTTGGATTTGAGTGTGACTTTCACACCAGAGCTTCTTTCTTTTGTAGCATTGAAAATTGGGTTGGACAAATGTTTCGTTAGAGGGTTGATTTGTAAAGGACCTGCCTAGTATGGGCCAACAGGCCTCCTGCAGTGTTCCTCCTTTCTTATGTTCTTATGTAATTAATGGTAGGCACTGTTAGATGTTATTCTCTGCTTCTTGGGTTGTGATGAGGTGGTTATTATATACAGTGGTTTTGGAAGGGGGGCGGGGTTGTTATAACTGGCCTGGAGTTTCACGACTCACTCGCCATGGGTTCTAACTCCTCCGTACCTCGGATTGTTTTTAATCGTGTTATTACGATTTCGTAAGACATTATACCCAGGTGCTGGGGGCTAGTATACCCAGTGTTGTGGGGCTCAGTATACCCAGTATTCTTACTTGGTAGTTCTACATAAATGAAAATACTTAGTGTAAATGTTTTACAAGTATATGCTACAGTTCCCTTCAGGCTGAGATGTGATGTCTGTGTTGGCCTCAGGGTTGCTGACACCATCAGCCTGGTTGACCAGGCTGTTAACAGGGACGACGCTTGGCCTGGAAGAGCCGTCGATACGTGACTCAAGTATGTCACAGCTTCATTGTTTTGCTCTTCTCGACATTAGTGTAGAAGTACAACTGTAACTGATGATAATTTAACTGGAATGACCAAGAGAAACCAAACAGTGGAAAGACTTTATTTCTCTAAAGCTAAATAAACTGCTTGAATAGTTAAGAAATCTCTGGTGGAGTAAATATTCAAGATAATTTCTCTCTCTCTCTCTCTCTCTCTTTTTTCCTTCATTTTCCCATTTCTTTCATCCCTGCCTACCTTCTTCTGCCCCTTTCTCTCCCTTTCCTTCCTTCTCCTTCCCTCCTTCAACTGATAGGTCCCCAAGAGAGGGAAATTTATTCTCCTATATGAGTTTTTCCTATAATTTTCCCGATGCTACTTGTTGTCGCTATAATTCTCGGCTCTATAGTTCGCCAGCAGGACAAATTGCCCCAGATTGTCACGTCATTAGGAACTTTAAACATTAAGGATTATAGACTTTGGGGTCATTTTCCTCTTTTGTAGCTCCCGATG
>NC_069411.1:36654856-36659856 GCF_026875155.1 Cherax quadricarinatus | reverse complement strand
AAGGAGCATGGAGAATTTGGAGCAACAGGGGGCCCAAGTTACAGGGAGGGCTAAGATGGGAGGTGGTAATGGAAAACTTCTTTGTCCAACAGTAAGGGACACTACTAGAGAGAGAGGAGAGGATGAGCCAGCAAGGCGGGACTTAGCATTCACCTTGAGCATGCAGTATTGGGGACAAACCATAAAAAAGACCTTGGGGCCAGCAATCATGGGGTTTTTTTAAGTTCTATACACATTTAGAGTAAAAGTGGAGGGGAAGCGGGAAAGGGCCCAGGACAAATAAAACCCAAAAACTACGGGGAAAGGGGATACACGGGAAGGGAGAAGCTTCCTGAACGAGGTTTCGGGGAAGGAACTGTAGGGAAGCCAGTTAATAAATGGGAATATGTAGCAACAATGTGCAAGGAGGCTGAAAGGGGTTTTTGTCCCCAAAGGGAAACGGGAATAATAAAAAAACCCAGGATGAGCCCATGGTTCACCCAAAAGGTCAAGGAGGCAAAAACCAAGTGTGCTAGGAAGGGGAAAAAATTAGAAGGCAAAGGACCCGGGGAGAATAAGGGAGCATCGTAGACCAGAAAACAAATAGCCAGAAAAAGAAGGGAGGCCCAACGACAATATGAAAACGACAAGCACGAAAGCCAAATCTGACCTGAAGCTGTTATACAGCCCATCAGGGGGGAAAAAAACAGTAAAAGGACCAGGTAATCGGCTAAGGAAGGGGGGGAGAGACAACTAAAAAGACCTGAAGTAGGGAGGAACTCACAAGAGATTTAAAAGAAGTTTCACAGAGGAGACGAAGGGGCCCCAAGGGACGGAGAGGTGTGGCACATCACCGGTGCTGGACACGGTACACCAACCGGGAAAAAAGTGAAGGGCTTTGAGTGAGCAATCCCCAAAGGCAATGGGGCCAGATAACATCTCCCATGGGTCCTGAAGAGGGAGCAAGCTGCTATGTATACCCCAACAACAAAAATTTAAAATCTATCGAAAAGGGGGATTGCCTGAGGCAGGGGGAAAACAAAAGTATCCCCCTCTTTAAAAAAAGGGGAAAACAGAGCACTAACTACAGACCCGTTCATCATGTATGTTGCAAAGCCATGGAGAAGATTGTCAGGAGAAGATGGTGGAACACCAAAAAAGGAAAGATCTCATCAAACAGCACCCAATAGGTTTCAGGGACGGGAAATCCTGTTCACAAACCCACTGGAGTTCTATGACAAGGTGCAGCAGTAAGAAAAAGAGAGGGATGGGTGGATTGCATTTTCTTGGACTGCAAAAGGCGTTTTTACACGTCCCCACAAGAGATTTTGCAAAAATGGAGGGGCCAACAGGGATAAAGGGAAGGCCCACAATGGGGTCAGGGGAAAATTTGCAGGAAGACGCAGGAGTAATGGTACGTGGCGAGGTGTCAGAGTGGGCACCTGTGACCAGAGGGGGTCACCAGGGGGGCAGTCCCCAGGACCCCGTGCTGTTTCTGGTATTTGTGAACGACATGACAAAGGAATAAACCTAGGTTTTCACTGTTTTTCAGATGACGTGAAGTTTAGAGACTACAAATCCTCAAGGAAAAAAATCTTGGGGGAAGTATAAACCAGGCACATCCCTGAAACCAATAACCAAATAATGCTGCAGCTATGGGGCCCCCGGCAACCTCAGAACAGCATTCCACTTTTAATAAGGAGTCGTTCAGGCCCCTGTACCCGTGTACATTGGGGCCCTTTTGGAGTATGCGGCCCTTTGAACCCCACCTACCAAGCGTAAAAAACTAGAGAAAGTCAAATGTTTGCCACAAAACTAGTAGAGCTAAGGGTATTCCTACGAGGAGAGGTTAAGGGAAATAAACCCCTGACGACACAAAAGGACGGGAGAGATAGGGGGGACATGAAACACTTAAAAAATACTGAGGGGAATTGAAAAAGGTGGACAAAGACAGGATGTTCAGAGCGGGACACACAACAAGGGGGGAACATTTGGGGAAGATGAAGACACAGATGAATCACGGGGGATGTTAGGAAGATTTCTTCAGCCACGAGTAGTCAGGAATGGAAATTTTTTGGGGAAGCGATGTAGTGGAGTCGGGATCCATACATAGCTTTAAGCAGAGGTAGGGTAAATCCTGGTTCAGGGAGAGTAACCTAGTAAGACCTGAAGAGGCGGGCCGGAGCTTGGACCGCCCCTGCAACCCAATAGGGGTTTAGTACAACTGGTGGAACCCACAACACAACACACACACGCATGCACATACAACGGGCCCCAAGTTCAATCGACATGTGCCTAGGCCCAAAGGGTAACTAACACTCACAACACCACACACACACCCCCCCCACCCCCACACACCCCAACACACACACCACCACAACACACTAATACATCCCAATCATTTTAACGTCATTGTCGTTCAAATTTCAGCAGTGTGATCCTATAAAGATTTAAATTTTTTTTCGAATTGATATCATAAGACATTTGGAAAATCTGCCATAGCTCCTTGGGGAGATTAGATCTAAATGGAAAATTCCAATTTTTGGTAATGGGTACAAGATAGGGGATTGGAGAGAGAGAGAGAGAGAGGAGAAAGAGAGGGGGGGAGGGGGGAGGAGAGGGGGAGAGAGCGAGAGAAAAGGAAAGAGGAGAGGAAAAGGAGGGGAGAGGAGGGGAGAGGGGGGAAGAGGGGGAGGGAAGGATAGGGGGGAAAAAGAGGGGAGGGGAAGGGGGGAGGGGGTTTTTAAGTGGGGGGAAGGGGAAAATTAAAAAAAATGGAAAAGGGGGGGTAAGGGGAAAGGGAAGGGGGACCACTTTAAAAGGGGGTTAAAAAAAAAATAAAAAGAGGGGGGGAGAGAAGAGAGGGGGAGAGAAAAAGAGAGAAGAGGGGAAAAAAGGGAGAGATAAAGTTTGGGGGGGTAAAATTTTGCGAGGTGGAAAACCCCCAAACCCCTTTAAATTTAATTGGGGGGGAAAAGAAGAGGGGGGAAGGGGGGGTTTGGGGGGGGGGGAGGGGGCCCCTGCTAAAAAAAGGGGGTGACCCCTGCCATTTAAAAAGTTTTTGGGGGCCCCCCGGGGCCCCTTTTCCCCCCCCCCGGGGATAAAAACGTTCACTCGGTTAATAGGCACTCGGGTAAGTGAGTGTCTTTCGCTGAGTTTTCCTTTAATGGAAAGTTTTTCATCAACATAAGGAAAAAAAAAAATTGGAAGAAAGATAGGAAGGGAGGGACGCCGGGGTTTTAAGCCGGTCTACTGACTCGGCTCCTGTGCTCACTTTGGTGCTCTTGCTTACTCCGTATTCTAAACGAAATCAGACGCCTAACCATACACGAAAACACAAAAAACAAAAAAACACACACATCACACACTCACACACACACACACACAACACACATCACCCCACGCACACCAACACCACACACACCCCACCACACAACACACAAAAACCCCCACACACACACACACACACAACACCACACACACACAACACACACCACCAACCCCTCATTTTTCAAGTTCAACCAAAGATGGGATAATTATGTCGGCAGACCTTTCTTTAAAAGACTACAATAAGGTCACAACCCGGAAGATGGCTGTAAATGAGACCCCTTAAAAAAAGTGTCATTGGTGACTGTTAAAAAAGCTTGTGCTTTTCGTTTTTGAATTTTTTTTTCAGGGTTGTTGGTCCCCTTTTAAAAAAAAGGAGAATACGGAGAACAGATACAAAGATACAAGAGCCAATAAAACATTTGAATTAAATGGGGGCGCCTTCAAGTCCTAAAAATTTATTACGGAGCAGGGGGAGAGAGATACTAGCATATGGGCCATAGTCTACTGCAGTGCTTCTTCGTTTTACCTTCTTAATAGCATTTAACACCTTTTCTTTAACAAGGTAAAATCCCAACACTAGAGTTATGAACTTTAAAAAATAAAAAAGTCATGTTTGTGAAAAAAAAAAAAACATAAAGAGTTAAGAGAAAAAAAACCGAAAACCCCCGTCTGTTTCAAAAGGAAAATTTTTGCAAACTGTTTTTTGGGAAACTATCCTGTGATGGCCTGAATTGCTTTCACCATAAAACCCGAATGAAAAGGATGTCAACCAGGGGAACTGGTCTGAGACCGGGGTCTCGCGGACGATGATCGCCCAAAAATGAACAAGTAGTAAGAGATCAAGTAGGGAGGGTTTTGATCATTTTATCTGAGTACAGGATTTTTCCTGGGTTTCAATTCTCATTAACTTGTGCCAGGTTTTTTTTTTGCTATACCCATCCGTTACTGCCTTTTTTTTAAACTATTTGAGCGAATGTGTATAGTGGAGGGTGTGTACTCCCTTGTATCTGTGTGATGGTGAGTACTCGCCCAGCTTTCATTGTTGTTTGCGGGGGTCCTGATAGTGATCCCGCTACTTGAATACGCTTGACCGACATTTACTGGGTTCTGGCCTCTCGGACTCTCATGCCTACATTTGAAGCTTAGAATGGAGTTTATTTCCATGACTTTCTCATCTAGCTTATTCCTTTTACACAAACACACACCACACACACACACACACACACACACACACACACACACACACACACAGGGGTCAGTCCTAGGACCAGTGCTGTTTCTGGTATTTGTGAACGACATGACGGAAGGAATAGACTCTGAGGTGTCCCTGTTTGCAGATGACGTGAAGTTGATGAGAAGAATTCACTCGATCGAAAACCAGGCAGAACTACAAAGGGATCTGGACAGGCTGCAGACCTGGTCCAGCAATTGGCTCCTGGAGTTCAATCCCAACAAGTGCAAACTCATGAAGATTGGGGAAGGGCAAAGAAGGCCGCAGACGGAGTACAGTCTAGGGGGTCAGAGACTACAAACCTCACTCAAGGAAAAAGATCTTGGGGTGAGTATAACACCAGGCACATCTCCTGAAGCGCACATCAACCAAATCATTCAGGACCCTGTACACCGTGTACGTTAGGCCCATATTGGAGTATGCGGCACCAGTTTGGAACCCACACCTAGCCAAGCACGTG
>NC_069411.1:36644856-36649856 GCF_026875155.1 Cherax quadricarinatus | reverse complement strand
CTGTGATAGCCAGTGTAACGACCAAGTAACGCGTCTTCTGTGATCCCCAGTGTAACGCCCAAGAAAACGCGTCTTCTGTGATACCCAGTGTAACGACCAAAGTAACGGTCTTCTGTGATACCCAGTTGTAACGACCAAGTAACGCGTTCTTCTGTGATACCCGGGTGAAAACGCCCAAAGTAAACGCGTCTTTGTGATAGCCAGTGTTAACGACCAAGTAACGCGTCTTCTGTGATACCCAGTGTAACGACCAAGTAACGGGGTCTTCTGTGATAGCCAGTTGTAACGACCAATTTTAACGCGCCCTTTGTGATACCCAGTTGTAACGACCAAGTAACGCGTTTCTGTGATACCCAGTGTACGACCAAGTAATGCGTTCTTCTGTGATACCCAGTGTAACGACCAAGTAACGCGTCTTCTGTGATACCCAGTGTAACGACCAAGTAACGCGTCTTCTGTGATACCCAGTGTAACGACCAAGTAACGCGTCTTCTGTGATACCCAGTGTAACGACCAAGTAACGCGTTTTCTGTGATACCATTTGTAACGACCAAGTAACGCTTTCTTCTGTGATACCCATTTGTAACGACCAAGTAACGGTCTCTGTGATACCCAGTGTAACGACCAAGTAACGCGTCTTCTGTGATACCCAGTGTAACGCCCAAGTAAGGGCGTTCTTTGTGATACCATTGTACGAACAAGTAAACGCGTCTTCTGTTGATACCCAGTGTTAAACGACCAAGTAACGTCTTCTGTTTCCTTGGAATAGTTTGTAATACCATTTATCTTTCTAAAAGCGAATTTTTCAGCTTCAGAAATAAAAGATGAAGTGGTGGTGATTATTTCTTGGTGGTAATGGATTTGGCACAAGTATAGTTGTGTAGATATTTCTTCTTCTTTCATACAGTTGTTTTTAAATCATATTATGATTAATAATAATAAAAATAATAATAATAATAATAATAATAATAATAATAATAATAATAATAAAAAAAAATAATAATAATAATAATAATATAATAATAATAATAATAAAATAATAATTTAAAATAAAAAAAACAACAACAATAATAATAATATAATAACAATAATAATAATAATAACAACAATAACAATAATAATAATAATTATATAATAATAATAATAATAATAATAATAATAATAATAATAATAATAATAAAAATAATAATAATGATAATAATAATAATAGCAATAATAACAATAGTAAAATTTTATTGTTCTATAATTTTTATTGCCATTATTTTTTGTTTGTTTTCATTCAATTCATTATTAACATTGTTACTAATGTTACATTTTTTTAGTAAACGTGTATTGTTCTAGTTTTCAATATGTATTGTTATAAAGAGACTGGTGTTCGGAATGGCAGACTAATTCCCCAAAAATTCCCAGTAAAAATATTATTAAATCCCTTTTTATACGTCATTTAATACTGATGAAAGCATTGAAGGTCACATTACCATAAAATTGGAACGTCAGATAAAATAGAATGTGGAAATATCAGTTGACTAATATATGACGGATTTTTTCTTGTTCGGAAGTATACTGGACTTTTTCATTGTGAATCGTCCTTGATGTTACTGCTTAAAAGTCGGTTTCAATGAGAATTTAATTATGCCCTGTTTTCTTTGTTTATTGAACGATATTTCCAAGCAATGTGTATAGTTTTTAAGATATATTTTGTATACTGTTGTTACAGTGCATACTTTGGAACAGGTGCCTCGCATACTGCTGCCGCCGTACTGCGTCGATTCATACACATGTACTTATGCATGTCAATTAATTCATACATAACTTAAAAGAATATCTAGTGATCATTTTAAAGTAATGCTGACTCCCAGATTGCTCTTCTTACACGTTGTTTGCAGTATTTCTCCTCTGTAGCTGTACTCCGTGTTCTGTGTTCTTACTCCTCATCTTTTCATTACTTTGCATATATCAGGATTGAGTTTTAGTGGCCAGTTTACTGATGACAGATGGAGCCTTTTAAAGTCATCTTGGAACATCTCTGTAGTTTACATTTATTATCGAAATTTCTGATAAATTGAACATCAAATATAAACACTGATGTGAATACTTAAATTTTCTCCATCTGGTCAGTTATGTACATAAGGAACAGCAGAGTGTCCAAACACTGATTCTTTGGTTGTATCTTCTAATCATTTGCTTCACACCCCTTCCTTCTTTCTCGCTTTTTCCATCTGCCTTCTTTTTCTTCCCTGGTATTTCTGTATTTATTGGTGGTCTCCCAGTTACTCCTGCCTGTTCTTCGAGTGTATATATCAATCTTCTGTGTAGTATAGCAACAAATGATTTTTATCAGTTTAAGAAGATTCTGTCTACTCATCCCAGTACCACCTGATTTATTTCCGTTACTCTTCAATAAAATTTCAAGGGATACTTTATAACGTTACCAAATGCATATTAACTTCATAAAAAGGAAACTAGGGGAGGCTATTTTGCAGACATTTTACAAAGACATTTCTGCCGGCGGAAGAAACTGAGATAATAAAGGGCACGCTAATAAATCGCTTGGAAAGCGATGGCTTCAGTATAAAATCCAACACAGTTTTAAAGAAATGTAACTCTGCCTAACGAAACTAGTTCAGATATACTATGCCTAAGATTAGGCATATCACCTTTAGCACAGTTTCCTACAGACACTATTTTACCAACAGGCAGCATATGCTGGAACTCGTTTAAAAAAAAAAAAAAACAGATTTCAGAGAGTTTCAATAAGGAAGGTGTCAGAATGGAGAGAACTAACAAGCGGGCTACCACAAGGGTCGGCCCTGGAACACATTGTGGTTCTGATATAATTATTTAAGTGTCTTACCTGGGGTAAAAAGATTCCATTATATCACTGCAGATGATGTTAAACTACTGAGTAGAATAGAGGCACATGAGGACTGTAAGATGCTACATATGTAGCTCACCAAGTAGTTAATGGAATTCAGTGCTAGCAAATGGAAGGTCCTACAAAAGCGAATAAGAGAAAGGAGATAAGAGGAAGCTTACCACGTACAAAGGAGATAGAGAATCGAAAGAAGAAGAAGACTTAGGGTAGACATCAAACCTTTAATCAGCTGTTGCAATAAATATGTTCCAAGGTGTGAAGTGCCAGTCGACTGTTAGGTTAGATTAATTAAGGGTTTGTCAGGAAACAAGACAAGTGATCCCTGATGTGGGTCTTAGCATATGATCCACCGCTATAGCTTTTGGTCATCTGCTTATGGCCTTTCGCTGGCTTACCGGTTCACCCCTTTAAAAGTTATGGTTATGATTCATAGTCGACTGTTGTGGATCACAATGGAAGAGTTAATTCACAATTCAGTATGATGCAGACATAACACGACATGCATTAGCCTCCATACTAACTACAAATAGGTAACCACACAAATAAACACACCTGCATCGCTGCCAGGAACTGTTTACCCCCTGCTTGTAGCTGGAATATATTCAGAAAACTACACATTTGCCACCTGTTTACAGATGCTCTCTCTGGTGCCTGCTCATATTTCTTAGGCCATTCATCATCTCAAGGGAAATATTTATGGCCATTTTCATGTCCGCTGGAAGTATGCTTGGGAGTGAGTCAATCACGGTGATAGCAGACACGAGTGTCTATCTGTCTGCAGCTGCTTAAGTATGTCTGGTGCAGCGCGAGTGTGTCTTAGATATCTGGCTCTACACTAGTGTGTGTCTGCCAGACGCTTACTAGTGAGTCGTACAAATCAGCATGCATAAATTACTCAACTCAGTATTCGTATATATATGAGGAAGCACTAACTCTGTACGTGACATACAACATCTGAGAAATGGGAGGTAATCAGGTTGGATTTAAAGGTAAAAAAAAGCACCTCTAAATCCTTGGAAGCTACGCCTGCAACACACTGGAGTCCACACCTTCTACTCACCTACTGTAATACACATATGCTACACACTGGAAGCCTAACCTACTACACACCTGCTAAACACCGGAGCTCACACCCACAACACATCCGAGTGCATAATTACTGTACATCTCCTGCACAGCTGTTACACAATAAGAACCCCATATAAACCAAGTATAAGGTATAAACATATAACTTTTGCATTAAGAATCATTTGATTTATTAGGTTTAAATCCTGTCAACTACCACCAGTCAAGAATAACATTATCTCCAGTACAGAACTTAAATTTTCACTGCCTATATACCGAGAAATACACATCTCACGCCGTATATACCCGCACTGCTTTACGGAGCAACTAAATATACTCTAGTGGTAATTAAGATAAATAAATCACACCCATCACTGCCAACCCTGGTAAAATGGAGAGTGTGTTTATACAGGCATAAATCCGACTTAAGCAGTCTGCGTGGGAATCCCAACCTTCTAAGAAGAACTATCTACTTCTGTCTAGATTAGGTGTTATGTAGGTGTGTGAGTCTAGGGTAGAAGAGTGGAAGGCCGTTGTTATATTGTTATAGATGGCTATTTCTACGGTAATATAAGTTCATTGATGCTAGCTAACTTCAACGGATCTAACTGCAGCACAATACAGTGTAATACAATGTAATGCAGGGTAATGCAGTGTAATATAATTTAATACAATGTAATATAGTGTAATAGAGTATAATACACTACAATACGATTTCGTAGGATAAATTGCCAATAAATACTCTTTTAATAAGATCAATTTACGAAGAGGACAGAAAAGAAGTGAAAAGAAGGGTAGGAGAAATGTGGAGAGAAGGAGAAATGGGGAATGCAAAAGGGATGGAGGGATAGGAGAGATGGAAAGGGTAGGGGAGACGGAGAAGGAAGGAGAAATAAAGAGGATAAGACGCAATATAAAAAAAGGATTGGAATAAAAAATAGTACATATTGATACTGACTTTTTAAAAACGGCGATAATGGTAAGATTAGACGATCACTAATAACAGACAAAAAAAAAATTAGAAAGAATACAGAAACACTGAAAAAAAGAAGACACAGCT
>NC_069411.1:36594856-36639856 GCF_026875155.1 Cherax quadricarinatus | reverse complement strand
ATCCCCCTTTTAAACCCCCGCCCCCAAACCTTTCGTAGGCGCCCCTCTACCCGCTTCCCTTCCACTACAGATTTATTTTACCCCGAAGTCATTCTATTTCGTTCTATCCTCTCTACATGTAAAACCCCCTAACAACCCCTCCTCAGCCCACTCAATGAAAATTTTTGGTAATCCCACCCCCCTCCAAATTTCCAAACTACAAAATTGTCTCCCCATTTTTATTCCCCCAAAACACATTGCCCTCAGACATGACATCAAACCCCGCCTCCAAGCCCTTCCCCCCTTGTTGACATTAACCCCTTTATGCTTAACCACCCCATAAAAGGGTTTGTAACAAATATACTTCATTACTTTTCCCTTTTTTTGTTTTCCATGGAAAAAAAATTTTTCCCCTTTAAAATAATTTTAAAACATAAAATAGGAAATTTTTTCCCCCAATGAGTTATTTTCTTCAAACCCCAACAGAAAAAAGTTTATAGTGGGTTTTAAGGGGCTTTTTTTAATTTAAAAGGGAAAAAGGTTGTATATTCCACCCTTGGGCCCCATAAGACACTAAAATATCCTAAACATTCTGATTTGGTTGAGGGTTATTTTGGGGTCCTTGGGGGCCGGGAATTGTGTATTACCCCAAATTTTCTTGGAAAATTAAAATAGCTTTACCCCCAATTCTATAAATTTTTTTATTTTTAATTTTAACTGAAGAAAAAATTTAAATCCCCTTTTCCCCCTAGAGGTTTTAATTATTAAGGGTAATAATGAAAATTCAAAATTTTAAAAATTTTAACAGAAAACCCTTTTAACCAAAAACTTTATATGTAAATTATTTATTTTTCCCCCCACATCAAGATGGATTTAAAAAAGGTCCTTTGTTTTTTTCCTTCAATGTTTTTGAAAGATTTCCCCCGGAAATTTGTAGTCAAAAAAGGGGTTTTTAGATGAGAAAATTTACCCCAAAATTTTGAAATGGGTAATAAATTTAAAAATTTAACCCAAAAAAATTTTAACCCTAAACCTACCCCTTTTAAAAAGGGTAGAAAAATTACTTTTTACCAACCAAAAAGGGCCACCCCCTGGCCTTTAAACTAAAAAAATTTTTTGGGTTTCTCCCCCTTCCCATGAAAAATTTGGGGTTGAATTGCCTTCTTTTCCCTAAAGATTTTTTAATTTTTAAAGTTGTTTTTAAAAAATTTCCTTGTTTACAGAAAAAAAAAATTTTTTTGAAAAAGGAATTCCCCCAAATGATGACGGTGTAATAAGTTTATTACAGTCAAACTGGTAAAAGTCTCAAAACTAAGATTAAAAAAAAATTTAAATATGCTTTTAGAACTGGAAAAGTTCCCAAAAATGCTCTTTTTTTTCATGTGAAAATTTTAAAAACCCATCCAATTGATTTTCAAAAAGTTGAGAAAGTTGTATCAAGCAAGCCTGGTTGACGGGGAAATATAATTAAATCTTTTTTCAAAAAAAAGCAATTTTGAAAATTAATATGAATTTTCCCTAGGGTTTTTTAAAAAATTAGATCCTTTTTTAAAATTTAATAGAATTTGGGGAAGGATTTAAATTTAATACTTTGGACAAATAAAAAATTTTTAAAAATTGGGGGGGGTTTTGAAGGACCTTTTCTAGTTGGACCAGGGGGCCCTGCTGCAGTGTTCTCTTTCTTATGAGTCGCACGTAGGGTTGCTTTGTTTTTGGGTTTGTGATAATGGGGGTGGGGGTTTCTGCCCCTTTTTTCCTTTCCCTTTGATCCCATTATTTTTATTATTCCTTGAAAAATGTGAGTACCACGAAAAAGCGTTTTGGAATTTCTCTTTTTTTCAGAGGGGGTTTTTTTTGGTTATTGTGAAATCACCTGTTTCTGTGTCTTATTGCATATTTTATATATTTTATATAATATATTGTGTGTGTGTGTGTGTGTGTGTGTGGTGTGTGTGTGTGTGGGTGTGTGTGTGTGGTGTGTGTGTGGGGGGGGTGTGTGTGTGGTGTGTGGGGGAATTGTGTTACACACATTACAAAAACCGATTTTTTGGGCTTTTTGTCCGCAGTTTTATCAGGGGGCAAAAAGGGGAAATATGGGCCCTTTCTTGGGTTTATGCATAGTTTTTTGGAATTTATTATGCTACAATAAAAAAATAATGAAAAGTTAATTAAGTCATCTCGAGAAAACACATAGTCCCCAGGGAATTTTATTAAAACCATGGATTTTGATTTTTTTTTTGCTTTTCGTCATGCGTTTACGTTGTTTTTTGAACAGCGTAAAATTTTAAAAGTGAGGGAAATTTTCGCTTGCAAAAACCTGGTTTAACTTACAATCATTGCTTTTTTAGAGGGGTTTTTACTGGGGGAAAGCTGTTCTGGGCCCCCGGGAGAGACAGCCGAGGAAAATTGGGCATGGGTGGGCCTTTTTTTTCTGGCTCGAACTTGCTGCTGTGGCATTTAATTGCTTTGGGCGGGTTTTCACACAAGACACACACACAAATGACATGAGGGGGGGGAAATGGGATTCAGGGGGTTTTCCCTGTTCGCAGATGATGCGAATTTAATGGGGGAAAATTAAAATCAGATGGGATCAGGCGGCCCTTTTCAAAGGACCGGGGACGGGCTAAAACACGGGGGTCCAGCAAATGGTTTCTCGAATTTAAACCCCTTGCCAATTCCCAAATTTATAAAGACCCCCTGAAAACTAAAATTTAGGTGGGGACACACACATCACACACACACACACAGCCACAGGGGGGCAGGAGCTGAGTTCGACCCCTGCAATAAATTAGGTGAATCCCCACACACACCCCCACACACACAAAAACAACACACACACCCCCACACCCAAAACCACACACACACAACACACCACACACACATACACACCCACACACACGCACCCACACACACACACACGCACACAAAACCCCAATATATATTTATATATATATATATATTTTATAATATATATATTAAATATTTTATATATATATATATATATATATTTTATATTTTATATATATATTAAATATATTTATATATATATATATTATTTTAGAGCTTTTTTTTTTCTATATTTTGTTCTTTTAATAAAAAAAACTCTAGTTCCCAAAATCGAAAAACCGTTTCCTAGGATTGAAATTTCTTAAAAAAATTCCCGTTTTGTGAAAATGTTCCGGGGGTTTACAATTTCATTCCCCGTGAGTCGTGGGGGTGACCCAGGATTTGGAGTTACGGTTTAATTTCTTTACATATCAATGTGTAAATAGTAATACTTACATAGCAATACGCGCAGGGTTTAAAAACATGCAAAATTTAATATGTACTTGGTAATTTATTTTAAATTTTTAATAATTGGGAGTATTACGTACAGAGTAATATTTGAATGGGGTTAAAAGTAAAAGTATACATACGTAGTAATACTTACTCAAAAAATGCTTTCATGATTTTTTTAAAATTCACATATACATACATAGCAAGTTGTACATATTAAAATGTGCAAAAATTTAGAAAGAAGTATTACGGGAAAATAGGCCTTAAAATTAGGAGGGTTTGTGGGTACCCTTTTACTTTTATGTCCCAAGGCCAATTTGTCAAAATCCCAATTGTTCCACTTCGGGACAGCGTGAAACAGTTTTTTTTGCCCAAGAGGGGCGGGAAAGCAGCAACTTCACTCTGGCTGTCCCCTTCCCCGAACATCATCCATCTGAGATCATACATCCCCAGGATGACTCGAGTATGGAACACTTTTCGTTCAGCATAATGTGTAAAACGAGAAAAAAAGTCAGTTGATAAAAATAAAAATGTGGCCCAAGAGGGGCTCCAACTTCTCCTGTTCCCTATTGTATGTCTCAAAAACAAAAAAAAACCCTTTCAAATGAGTGATGTAGGAAAACGCTTTTTGCTTCCCAAAAAAAAAGGTTGGAAACCTTTAAACCCGTAAATAGTTTGTCAAAAAAGGGCTAGGGTTTCCTTTAAACCCTTTTTAAAACCCTGTGAAAAAAAAAAAAAAAAAAAAAAAAAAAAAAAAAAAAAAAAAAAAAAAAAAAAAGAGAGAGAGAGACGAAGACGAGATTTCAGGGAAAAAAGGGAGCTAACGGAAAACCCATGAGGTTTATACTGAGGCTTCATGCCAGGAAAAAAATTTAGGAAAAACCCCAATTTTTTTTTTTAAACATTTTGGAGAAGGTTTTCCTGAGGTCTTTCTTATCGTATTTATTTTAATAAAGGGGGTAATGTTAAAATTGTTGTATTCATTTAGAAAAAAAAACCCCCACTTCGGGGGGGATCCTTTTCATCTAAAGAGGATCCGGGACGGGAGTCGAAAAAATTCGATAAATTGATCTTTGGGGGTTTCTATCTAAATAGGGGGTTTAAATTTGAGCATAAAAGGTTAATTTGTGGTTCTTAAATAATTTAGGTAAAACCCTGAATGGTGGTATGAATTTTGGTGTTTTTTGTACTTTAGATCAGTCTTGGTTTGGAAAACAGGTTAAAAAATTGGCCAGCTAAGAATTCGGGCCCGATTTTCATTTAGTGTAAAAACCACGGAAAACAACGCAACATTTTTTAAAAAACTAGTTTTTTGTACATTACATTATATTTTTAATTCCTTTTCCCAACGAAAAAAAATTCCCGGAAAAGGGAAAGGGCTAATATACTGAGAATTTTCTTTAATCAAAATTTTAGCCCAGTGCCAAAATTTCATTGTTTGATTGTAGGGGATGAGTTGGGGACTTAATTCCTTTATTGTGGCCATAAACGCATTTTAAACAAGACACTAGCTAAAAGGGAAAGAAATTAAATTACTATATTGTGTGGCTACTGATGTTAGTCATCAGAAAAGGAGGGGAAAAAAGAGCAAATGTTTATAGTGGGTTTTTAGGTGGTAAGTGTTATATTTATCCTTTGAGAAAGTTAAACATTATTTTTCTTTGCTCTCGTTCTTGAGAAAGACATTGTAAAGCTACATGACATGTTTTTTTGGGTTTTGGGTAAGAACTGCGGAATTGTGTCAATCAGCATTGTTGGTTTGGGTCCCTCTGGCTGGTCGAACAGACTCTTAGATAATGGTTTACTTGGCCCAAACTACATGTAAAATTATGTGATCGCATTATGGTCACTCTTAAACACTTTTTTTAATTGTCCCTTATTAATGGTATAGGTTTACATTTATAATAACCTTTGTGATATGTAAAGGTTTTTTATTAATGAAAATAAGTTTCCCGAAAAAATTAAAGAAATTTACCCTTAAATTTTTTGTTGGGGACAAAAAGTAAATGTAGTTATAAAATCCATTTACCCAGTTAACGCTTTTAGGGTCTTAGTTCCTGGGGCCTTTTTTTATCCTTATGTTCCTCCCCTTTAATGTCCACGGATGGACTTAGGGGTGCACAAAAAAACTTCAGGTTTCGGGGGCCCAAAAAGGTCTAATCTAATCAAGCCAACTTTATTCTATTTTTCCCCTGAAAATTTTCCCCTGCCCCCCCCCCCGATTCCTGGGGTCTTTTTCTAAAAAAGATCCATGTAATCTTGTAAATTTTTTTTCTTTTTTTTAAAATTTTAAGCTAGGTTACTTTAAGGTTGGGTTTAGGGAAGTTGGGGTTTAGGTTACATAGTGTTAAAAACCCCATTTAAACCCGGGGAAAAAAAATTAATGAAAGGAAAAAATTTACATTTTGCAAGGCAGGGTTTGGTTTTAGCCCCAGAAAACATTTTAAAATTAGCATGCGCATCATTTAAAGGGCAAGTCTGGGTTCCCTCTTTCAGAAATTTTAAAAATTTTTTTTGGGGTGAAGACGGACGTTTACGTTTTTCTTTTTTCCCTTCCAAGACCTTATTAAAGACCCCTTAGGTGTGCTCCAGCTCAACATTTACATGTCCCCATGCGTGATGACGTTTCCCAAAAACCTGCCAAATACTAAAAGGGTTTTGTTAACTTTAAAACATGATGCACATTTTTTCTTAAAAATTTTCTAATGCGTTTTTCTATTAAAAAGCTGACTTAGCAACAGATCCCCAGGCAAGTCATTTTGCCCAAAATTTTAAGGGGTAGCGCCCCTTTTTTAGGGGTTGCTTTAATGTTGTGAAGCGCCCCGCTGGGTCCCCCGGAATTTGGAAACTGCCCCCTCCCTAACATAGGTCAGGGCGTGATGTCACCCCATTCTTATCCACGTTTAACCCTTAGGGTTTTAGAGCTTCCCCGTTTAAAATTTTTTTAAAAATTTAAGGCCCACTGAAAGACTATATATTATGAATAACTTCAAAAATTTCGGGACGGTTAACTATCTGTTATTAAGCAATGACTTTAGCATCCAGCCATGCGTTTCTGGATACTTCGGCCTGACCGCCTGTCAGAATTTTAAAAACTTTTTCCAAGAGTTTATTTTCCCGGGTAGGGTGAATTAAGCTGATGCAAACCCTTACCCAAAGGGGACGTGTACTCAAAACCTTTCAGCTGCAAAGAGGTATTGGTATATTAGTCGCGGGGCCCCGACCTTTCCCAAGTTGTTGTTCAGAGGGCAGGAGGAGGGTTCGAAATGCCCTTTTCCCGTTAGCAGTTTTTTGGGTTTGCTTGAGGCGCACAAAACACGAATGTGAGGGTTTTAAAAAAATTATGAAAAAGCAAAATACATAAAATGCTGTTTCCCCTGAATCTTCCTCTTGTTTTTAAGTTATCAAGAGTGAGCACGGAACGAATGTAAATATTTCATGCATGAATGGGGGTTGCCAGTATCAACATTTTTTCCAAATTTTTTAGTGCAATTTTTGAGCTCCCCGTCTTCAATCTTTCCCCTCACTTTTCCCATAAAAAAAGAAAAGGGAAAAAATAAAAAAGTCTTGAAAAACAAAACAAAAATTTATATATTATTTTTATATATAATTTAATATATATATATATATATTATTATATATATTTATATATATTTATATTAATCGAAAAAAGCTAAATGGAAGAAATAGGAGAGAAAAATCTTCTTTTCATCCCCCGGAAAAGATTAGCGGGGTATTGTGGTGGGGTAGAAAGGGTGGTGGCGGGAAAGCCCCACCACTAGAGCTGTAGGGGGGAAAAGGGGAAAAAGAGGATAGACGGTGGAAGAACCCTTGGGGAAAAGGGACAAAGCCGTGTGACTTTTATTTTTGGGTGCCAAAAACACTTCCACATGATATTTTAAAATTTTTATATATATATATATTTATATAATATATATATTTTTATATATAATTTGGGGGGTTTTCCCAATAGGCGAACTTGCCCATTTTGGTTAAAATAAAAAAAAAAAAAACAAACCCCAACTTGCCATATAGGACAAGTTGAAAATTTTGTGTATGCAATAATTTTGCCAAAAACATTCTGAACTAACGAAAAAAATATATTTCACTGTGTTGTTTGTATTAAAAAAATTTTAAAAAAAATCTAAAATATATTTAGTTGGGTTAGGCTAAATAAATTGTTTTTTGTTTTTAATAAGGTTAGGTAAGTTTTCTAAAATTCTTTTTTTAAAGGGGAAAAATTTAAAAAATTTTTTCATTTAAAAATTATGAAAAAAATTTTCTTTGAACGTATAAGAAAAAAAATTTAGAAAAAACTTTAAATTTTTAAAAGAGTTGTTTCTAAAATTTACCGTTTTTTCAAAATTCGGCCCCGAAAATAATAAAATATATAAAATTTTATTTTATTAATATATATATATATATATTTATAAATATATTTATATTTTATTTTATTTTATATATATATAATATATATTTTATATATATATATATTTTATATAATATTATATTTATATATATATATAATAAATTTTTATATATATATAAATTTATATATATATTTTATATATTTTTATAAAATTATATATATTTATATATTATATATATAAAAAAATACATATTTATATATTATATATTTTTATATATATATTATATATATTAATATATAATTATATATATATTTTATATTTATTAAAAATATATAATATTTTATTTATGTGGGGCCCCAAATATGTAAAAAAATGGGGCAATTAGCAAGAAATCATTTTTAAAAAAAAATCCTTTCTAAAAATTTTTTCTTATTTCGTTTTTTAAAAATATATTTTTTCATTAAAGTTGATGTAAAAATTTATAATTTTTCCCCCCCCCCCCCGGAATTAGAAAAAAACCTCAATTTTTTTAACAAGAATTTAAATTTTTTTTAGCCTAACGAAACTAAATATATTTTAGATTTTTTTACAATAATTTTAAAACTAAACAAACCCAGTGAAATTTTTTTTTTCGTTTTGGGTTTTGAATGATTTGGCGAAAAATTTTTGCCCTACACAAATTTTCCTTGGGCCCTTTATGGCAAGTGAACGTTGCAAATTTTTGCCAAGATTGGGAAATTTTCCCCTTCGGCCCACTTTTTATATATATTTAATATATATATATTTTATATATATATTTTATATTATATATATATATATTATTTTATATATTTTATTTTTATTATGTGTGTGTGTGTGTGGGTACTCACCCCAGTTGACTCCCAGTTGAGGTTGCAGGGGTCGAGTCCTAGCTCCTGGCCCCCCTTTTTCAATGGTCGGGTACTAGGGCACTCTCCCGGGAACCGTGAGCTTTATCATACCTCGTTAAAAGTATGATGGAAACCTGGGCCCAAATTTCATCGCTTCCCCCAAAATATTCCCCTTTTTTACTACTTGTGGCTGAAAAAGTACTTCTAACACCCTGTGATTATCTGGGTTTTCAAATTCCAACTGTGTCCCCCCGGGTTTTTTTTGTCTCATCCCCGGGAAAAATCCTGTCTTTGTCAACCTTGTTTAATTCCTCTTTGGGGATTTTGTATGTCGTTTTTATGTCCCCCCATCTTTCCTGTCCCCCAAATGTCGTCAGGTTTAAAAAATTTTCCCTTTTAAACCCCTTTCCCCCGTTTGGACATAACCCCCTTTGCTCGGGAAATGTCTTTTTGCAAACCTTTGGGACTTTCTTAGTTTCTTTACGTGCTTGGCTAGGTTTTTGGGTTTCCCAAATGGTGCCGCCCCTTTCTCCAAATTGGGCCTAAAGTACACGGGTACAGGGTCCTGAACGATTCCTTATTAAGATGTCGGAAAGCTGTTCTGAGTTTTACTAGGCGCCCATTTTGCTGCAGCAGTTATTTGGTTTATGTGCCTGGTTTTTATAAATCACCCCCAAAATTTTTTTTCCTTGAGTGAGGTTTTTTTGTCTCTGGCCCCCCAAAACTGACTCCGTCTGCGGTCTTCTTTGTCCTTCCCCAATCTTCATGAATTTGCACTTTGGTTTGGGGTTTTAAATCCAGGAAACCCAATTTTCTGGGCTAGGTCCCGCAGTCTGTCCAAAATCCCCTTTGTAGTTCTGCCTGGGGTTTTAATCCCAATGAATTTTTCATCAACTTCCGTCATTTTACAAACAGGGACACTTCGGGGGCTATTCCCTTCCCTCATGCGTTTACAAAAAACCCGAAACAGCATGGTCCCCCGGGCTGGCCCCTGTGGGGCCCGTGGTTTACCGGCGCCCTTGGGCCCTCGCCACTTTCCATGACTCGCTGCCCGGGCTTCCCGTGTGTGTGGGTGTATGTGTGGGGTGTGTGTGTGGTGTGTGTGGGGGTTTTGTGTGTGGGGTGGGTGTGTGTGGGTGTGTGTGAGTTTGGGCCCATTTTTAAATTTATTCAAAGTTTAAACCTTAAATGAACTAATCTTCCAGGGATTTGTCCCAGACAAACCTTTTTGGGGCTTTTTAGTAATCTTGGGGATTTAGTTAATAGCCAAAAACAAATTTTAAAATTGCCCAATTGCCATTTCCCTTTAAAGCTCCTTAAAGACTGCATAAAAAGCATCGAAAATCCCCAATAAAGCTATTGCTCGGGGAGGGAAATTTCCAAGATAAAAATGACAAGGACTTTTTTTTTTTAAAAGGTTTAACTGGGCTATATGGCGCTGTTTTTACCCCAGTGGGGGTAGTGCTTTATTGGAAAAAAATTTTTTTTAAAAACAGGAATAATAATAATAATTTAAAAAAATGATGAAAAAAATGTTTAAAGATGTAATAATTTAAAATGAAGAGATTTGAAGGAAAAAGAATAAGAAAAAGAAGAAGAAGAAGAAGAAGAAGAAGGGAAAAAAGAAGAAGAAAAAGAAGAAGAAGAAGGAAAAAAGAAAAAGAAAAAAGGGGGAAGAAGAAAAAGAAGAGAAGGAAAAGAAGAAGAAAAAAAAGAAAAAAAGGGAAAAAAAAGAAGAAAAAAGGGAAGGGAAAAAGAAAAAGAAGAAAAAGGGGAAGAAGAAGAAAGGGAAAGAAGAAAAAATAGAAGAAGGAAAAAAAGAAGAAAGGAAAAAAGGGAAAAAGAAGAAGAAGAAGAAGAAGAAAAAGAAAAAAAAGAAGAAGAAAAAGGGGAAAAAAAAGAAGAGAAGAAAAAAGAAGAAGGGGAAAAAGGAAAAGAAGGAAAAGAAGAAGGGAAAAAGGAAAAAAAGAAAGAAAAAAGAAGAAAGAAGAAGAAAAAGAAGAAGAAAGAAGAAGAAGAAGGAAAAAGAAGAAGAAGAAGAAGGGAAAAGAAGAAAAAAAGAAAGAGGAATTTAAGACTTTTTTTTTATAAAAAACCCCTGGTCTGTTAAATTTATTAGACCTGAAAAATGAAATTGTTATACGTCATGTTGTGAACTTTTTGGGGCATAATATTTTTTTAATTAAAATAGAGCCAAAAAATAGGGGGGGGAAAAATTTTGATGACGTTTGGTTGTCCCCAGTTATAGGTAGGGCCCCAACTTTCAGTGAACCCTTTAAACACTCTAGTGCTGTAGACCCCCTCCCGGGTTTGTGTTTAGTTTTTTTTTATAAAATTAATTTAAGCAGCAAAGGAAGTCCAACGTTCTTTTGTGTAAAAAAATTTTACTTTGGGAATGACCCGAAGGGAAAAAGGGTGAAAATGAAAACAAGACCGCAAAAAAACTTAAATTTGCAAAAAACCCCTTTTGCATTTGCACTTTAGAAGGGTTACAAAACTATGCCCAAACATAAATTTAGTCTCGGTCTTTTTGCACCACTTTCCTGGGGGGCTCTCCCTTTTTTCTCCCCCCTTAAAACTGACTTGTGGACTAGGAAGAAAATTACTTAAAGAGATCATTTTCGCCTTTACCAAAGGGTTGGTTGAGCTGTCGTTTTTGGAAAAAACTTTTAAAAATAGAAAGATGTCCCTTTGGGAATTTTTTCTTAGGACAAAGGCCCAAAGTAAAAACAAAAAATTTCCCCCCCAAACCCCCAAAGTTGAAGGGGCCAAAAGGGAAAATAGTACATTTCCCCCGACGGGGAATTATCAGCAGTTTTACTCTTTTACAATTCTCAAGAAATTTCCCCTTTTTAACAAATTTTTCATTCTCGAATGATTCACTTGAGGTACTTTGGTTTTTCAAAGTTTAAATAACTAAAAGAAAAAAAATCCCGGCCCACAAATGGGGTCTGATATCCTCTTTCCCCAAATTTGTATTTTGTAATTTTTAAAGTATGCTAAAAAAAAAAAAAAGGCCCGCTAGATTTGCCTTTGAAATGAGTGAAGTAGGAAAACTAAAATCTTTGCTTGTAAAATAAATGCAGGACTTTAACTTACCCCCGGTGTGAGCATTCAGTTTTAAAAAAAAAAAACAAGGGAAGCAAAAAGAGGGGGGGGACCCGACGGGCTGAAAAAAAAAGAAAAGACAAGAGAAACAGACAGATGGAGAGGTAACACGGGCCCTGGTATCTCCTGGCCCTCCCTGCCTGCCCCTACAGCACAGACTGAGTCAGTAAAAAACCTCACAATTAGTAACGGGCGAGGGAAATTTGCTCAGGCACGAGGAGAGAGGAAAAAACTAATAATTTAAACTAGCAAAAATTTCCTCGCACACTCCCGAGATATGGGTAATTAAACCATTTGGGAAACGTCCAAACCCGGGGGAATTTTTTGGGGAGCTGGAAAGTCCCCAAATTAAAAGCTGAAATTGGATTAGTCTTCCCCCCAGAATAAAAAAAACCCGGATTTTGAAGGTAAAATTTCTGAGTCTCGGGAGCTAAGTTATACAATTCAATAATGAAAATGGGAAAAAAAAAACTAAGCGAATTTTGAAAAAAGAAAAAGACGCTTTGTAATTTTGGCCCCCATTTTTTCAGGGGTAAATTTAAAGGGAAGAAAAATAAAAGGATGCTTCCCCATTTCCCATTTTTTTTGTGCCGCTTCGTTTTTCCCTTTTTTTTTCCTTACTTTGTTTCTCGGGGTCTGCTGAAGGGTTTAAAACCAAGGCATTGGAACCCACCCTTCCTTAGGTTAAACAGGGTTACCTTTCCCCTTTTCCCAAAGGGTTTTAAGACCCCCGTTTTTAAAATTTTTCCACTGCTTCACGAAAATAAAAATATTTCAGCAATTATTATTATTATTTTTAAAGATACACAACAACGCTTCAGAGAAAATCGTGACAAATTATTTATTCAAGAATGAACGCAAGATTTGAGGTACCTGCAAATTTGGGATGAGGCTGCAAATCTTATTGCATTCTACACAATATTGTGTTACAATGTAGGGTTAACACATACGAGGGCTCAGGTTCGGATCCCGTACATTCCTTGACACAAGAAAAAAGATTGAAAACTTCAATGTTTTCTCGTTCTTTTCCGGTTTTCGATTTTTGGGGGCTTTTCCGAATGCTATGGTGTACTTTTATCTCCTGTTTCGTTACGCCCTATCTCTTTTTTTTTTTTTAGTTACATTTAAGTTCTTTCTCCTCTCGTTATATCCTAACTTTCTACCTTTTCCACACATCCTAGCTTTCTACCTCCTCGTCACATCCTAGCTCTCTACTTTTTTCACACATCCTAGCTCTCTACCTCCTCATCACATCCTAGCTCTCTACCTCTTCCACACATCCTAGCTCTCTACCTCCTCGTCAGATCCTAGCTATCTATCTTCTCGTCAGATCCTCACTCTCTACCTCCTCGTCGGATCCTAGTTGTCTATCTCCTCGTCACATCCTAGCTCTTACCTCCTCACTACATCCTAGCTCTTACCTCCTCACTACATTCTAGCTCTCTACCTCGTCGACCCACCCTAAGCAGCTCAATACCTTCCTGTTCCACTGTGTGATTCTCTCCCTTCTCATTACGCCTAAGCTTTTCGCTCATTACATCCTTTCTCTCTCTTCTCCTTGCATTGCACTTAACTCCCCTTGTCTTCTTCATGTGTTTTCCCCATACTTACAATTCATCTCACTTCCCTTCAAATACAACACTTTGTCTTAAGATTCTCCATGTTGATACAGATTCCTCAAGTCATCTCGCAACGAATGCAAATTTCTCTTTGTCATCATAATTGAGCAACCAGTCCATCTGGATTCATTATCTACTGTGCCAGAGCCTGGCACCATCTCCTTGACTGGTGCTGCTGAGAACTGTACATCCAGAACCTGAGGAAATGGGAGGCACTTAAGTTTGATTTAAAGAAAAGGATGTTGGCTCCAAGTTCTTGATTCTGCATCCTCTCACCAGCAACCTTGAAGGTTGTACCCAGGCGAGAGTCACTCGTAATGTTAGTTTGGAGAGCAAAATGTTGACGAATAGGATAGTGCACTTTGCACGCAGTGATACCTGCTTAGGATGGCTGTGGGGTGACTATCACCGAAAATGTGGCTCTGGCAGGTATTATAAAACATTCAAGCTAAACTAAGGCTGAAGAATTATCTGGGTAACTTTATTTTGCAGACGTTTCACCAAACGGTGGCTTTATCAAGCGGTTTATATACACTGCTATGGGTGTTTATGTTAGTATATAAACACCGAGAGCAACAGTGTATGTACACATACAGTAAGTGAAGTCGCCTTGCAGCTTTAACAACCCTATTCGTAGTAGACAGGCTTTAAACCTAATATACCAGGTTGAAGAAACAACTATGACAAGCAGATGACGAGGAAAAAAGTAATAACTTAAGAATTTGTTATGATGACGTTTCTCTCGAGGAAGGCTGTCTCATGTTCACACTGAGCGATACGTAGTTATAATGAAGACTTATGATGTTCCATCTGTCTGCAGAGCGCCAGAGTGAAGAGTGGCACATTAGCAAGATGTTGGAGCCAGCAAAGTAAGATCAGAGAGAGAAGGGAAAAAGAAAAGGAAGGTGAAGAAAGGGGGAATGACCATGGGGTGGTGAGGAAAGGGGAAGGACCAGGGGAGGTGAGGGAATGACAAGAAAATGCTAGTTAGAAAAAATAATAAACGAGGCTGTCATTAGACGTAAGAAAGGGGAACTGAGGTACGCCAACTCCAAATTAAACACTCTAAACTATAATATATTATATTTATATATATATATATATATATATATATATAATATATATATATATATATATATATATATATATATTATATATATATATATACATATATATATATATATATATAATATATATTATATATATATATATATTATTATATATATATATATATTATATATATATATATATATATATGTCGTGCCGAATATGTAAAAATGGTCAATTAGCAAGAACTCATTTAAATTAAGTCCTTTCTAAAATTTTCTCTTATACGTTTAAAGATACATCTTTTCATTAATGTTGATGTTATTATAACAGAACAATTTATTTTAGCCTACCCAACCATATATATTTTAGATTTGTTTACAATAATTTAATACTAAACAAACACAGTGAAATATATTTTTTTTGTTAGGTTCAGAATGATTTTGGCGAAATTATTGCATACACAAATTTTCGCTTGTCCTATATGCAAGATCGCAAGTTCTGCCTATTCGGCACGACATATATATATATATATATATATATATATTATATATATATATATATATATATATATATATATATATATATATATATATATATAAACAGCAAGACAAAAACTAGGAAGAAAATATTAGTGTAATTTAAGTTAAACTAAAAAAAATAAAAATAAAAAATGGATTAAATAATGCTTAAAAACATTGAACACCCCAATTAACTACAACGTTTCGCCCACTATGTGGATGAAACGTTGAAGTTAATAATGGCATCCACTGTGCATTTAAGTGCCATTTACCTCATACAAGCATTCATATCCTAAACTAGTTTAAAAGAAAAGTGTGAACGATAGCTTCCTTTAAAAAAAAGGTTACAGTATAATACAAGGGTTCGAAAGGCATTTAGGTGAATTATATATAACCAGTCGTCTGTAATTCTTGCTACTTTATGCTTTCAGGATAATTAGGAGCCATTAAGCCAGGTGTCTCCGAGGGAGAGAGGCGAGAAGGATGAGGAGCACTGCACGCTCTGTGACCTGTGACCTTAAAGTTTACACATTAGCGTCTAAAATTACTCTTCGAATAATATGTTAGAGGATTTTCTTTCTTCATTCATAATCTTCATAATAATAATAATAATAATAATAATAATAATAATAGTCAAAATTGCTACGGTGGATAATAAATGAACATAAGGGTCAACACACTGCTTGATCGTCCAAGTCTTGACGCTTGGTAATGTTCATGCCGTCATTACTGTCCTACGGAATCTTGGGTGATACTGTCTTTACATCTGTGCCTGAGATTATATATATAGTTAAATGTATAATTGTTAATCTTTTCGTAAGTCTTTCGAGTTTTTTAATGAAAGAATATAATTCAAAAGCATTTTAGTAAATTATGCTTTTAATTATATTATTTATATTATATACAAATAATAAAAAAATATATATATATATATATATATATATATTTGTCGTGCCGAATATGTAAAACTGGTCAATTAGCAAGAACTCATTTAAAACTAAGTCCTTTCTAAAATTTTCTCTTATACGTTTAAAGATAAATTTTTTTCATTAATGTTAATGCAAAAATTTTAATTTTGCACCAAAAGAATCGTAGAAAACTTACCTAACCTTATTATAACAAGAACAATTTATTTTAGCCTAACCCAACTAAATATATTTTAGATTTGTTTACAATAATTTATTAATACAGAAACACAACGAAATATATTTTTTTCGTAAGATTCAGAATAATTTTCGCGAAATTATTGCATACACAAATTTTCGCTTGTCTTATATGGCAAAATGAGCGTTGCTATTTAAGCCAAGATCGCAAGTTCTGCCTATTCGGCACGACATATATATATATAATATATATATATATATATATATATATTATATATATATATATATATATATATATATATATATATATAAAATATATATATATATATATTTATTATCACACTGGCCGATTCCCACCAAGACAGGGTGGCCCGAAAAAGAAAAACTTTCACCATCATTCACTCCATCACTGTCTTGCCAGAAGGGTGCTTTACACTACAGTTTTTAAACTGCAACATTAACACCCTCCTTCAGAGTGCAGGCACTGTACTTCCCATCTCCAGGACTCAAGTCCGGCCTGCCGGTTTCCCTGAACCCCTTCATAAATGTTACTTTGCTCACACTCCAACAGCACGTCAAGTATTAAAAACCATTTGTCTCCATTCACTCCTATCAAACACGCTCACGCATGCCTGCTGGAAGTCCAAGCCCCTCGCACACAAAATCTCCTTTACCCCCTCTCTCCAACCTTTCCTAGGCCGACCCCTGCCCCGCCTTCCTTCCACTACAGACTGATACACTCTTGAAGTCATTCTGTTTCGCTCCATTCTCTCTACATGTCCGAACCACCTCAACAACACTTCCTCAGCCCTCTGGACAACAGTTTTGGTAATCCCGCACCTCCTTCTAACTTCCAAACTACGAATTCTCTGCATTATATTCACACCACACATTGCCCTCAGACATGACATCTCCACTGCCTCCAGCCTTCTCCTCGCTGCAACATTCATCACCCATGCTTCACACCCATATAAGAGCGTTGGTAAAACTATACTCTCATACATTCCCCTCTTTGCCTCCAAGGACAAAGTTCTTTGTCTCCACAGACTCCTAAGTGCACCACTCACTCTTTTCCCTTCATCAATTCTATGATTCTCCTCATCTTTCATAGACCCATCCGCTGACACGTCCACTCCCAAATATCTGAATACATTCACCTCCTCCATACTCTCTCCCTCCAATCTGATATTCAATCTTTCATCACCTAATCTTTTTGTTATCCTCATAACCTTATTCTTTCCTGTATTCACTTTTAATTTTCTTCTTTTGCACACCCTACCAAATTCATCCACCAATCTCTGCAACTTCTCTTCAGAATCTCCCAAGAGCACAGTGTCATCAGCAAAGAGCAGCTGTGACAACTCCCACTTTGTGTGTGATTCTTTATCTTTTAACTCCACGCCTCTTGCCAAGACCCTCGCATTTACTTCTCTTACAACCCCATCTGTAAATATATTAAACAACCACGGTGACATCACACATCCTTGTCTAAGGCCTACTTTTACTGGGAAATAATTTCCCTCCTTCCTACACACTCTAACTTGAGCCTCACTATCCTCGTAAAAACTCTTCACTGCTTTCAGTAACCTAACTCCTACACCATACACTTGCAACATCTGCCACATTGCTCCCCTATCCACCCTGTCATACGCCTTTTCCAAATCCATAAATGCCACAAAGACCTCTTTAGCCTTATCTAAATACTGTTCACTTATATGTTTCACTGTAAACACCCTACCTTTCCTAAAGCCTCCTTGATCATCTGCTATCCTATTCTCCGTCTTACTTTTAATTCTTTCAACAATAACTCTACCATACACTTTACCAGGTATACTCAGCAGACTTATCCCCCTATAATTTTTGCACTCTCTTTTATCCCCTTTGCCTTTATACAAAGGAACTATGCATGCTCTCTGCCAATATATATATATATATATATATATATATATATATATATATATATATATATATATATATATATATATATATATATATATATATATATATATATATAAAATTACACACGTTTCCTCTCTTGAGCCACTGCCTCAACAGAGAACAAAGAGCTTTTGGAGGATCTGTACAAGCTGCCTCCGCAAAGGAGAGATCAAAGAAATCCAGGACGTAATGAGTGTGTGTGTACCCACCGATCTGTGTTGGAAGGGGGTCGAGTTTTAACTCTTTTGTGTGTGTGTTAGTTACCATTTTGTCCTAGGCACATGTAGATTAGACACTAGGCCTGTTGTATATGAGTACATATGTGTGTTAGTTACCATTTTGTCCTAGGCACATGTAGATTAGACACTAGGCCTGTTGTACATGAGTACATGTGTGTGTGTGTGTGTGTGTGTGTGTGTGTGTGTGTGTGTGTGTGTGTGTGTGTGTGTGTGTGTGTGTGTGTGTGTGTGTGTGTGTGGGGTGTGTGTGTGTGTGTGGTAGTGTGTGTGGTAGTGTGTGTGGTAGTGTGTGTGGTAGTGTGTGTGGTAGTGTGTGTGTGTACTCACCTAGTTGTACTCATCTAGTTGAGGTTGCAAGGGTCGAGTCCGAGCTCCTGGCCCCGCCTCTTCACTGATCGCTACTAGGTCACTCTCCCTGAACCGTGAGCTTTATCATACCTCTGCTTAAAGCTATGTATGGATCCTGCCTCCACTACATCGCTTCCCAAACTATTGTGTGTGTGTGTGTGTGTGTGTGTGTGTGTGTGTGTGTGTGTGTGTGTGTGTGTGTGTGTGTGTGTGTGTGTGTGTGTGTGTGTGTGTGTGTGTGGAGCAAGAATTATTTTGTTGTAACATAGAGAACGACCAGACTACACTGTGGGCAGAATTAATTGCACGAGAAGTTTAAGTAATGGCGAGTAACGAGGAGGAGAGTTCTAATATGAGGACTGGAAAGGAAAATGATGACAGTAGAGAAAGACAATTTGAAAAGAAGAAAATCCTAAATCCCTCCCGCCCCACAAAAAAAAAACACGAAAAGGAAAAAAGTTGAGAATAAGAGTAAGTGGAAAGATGAAGGAAAGGAAAGAATTTGGTGAACAAAAATTAACGACAAAAGGAATACGAACTCATCGATAAGGCGAACATCAGTTCACATAAAGGGCAGAAGGAGGAAAAGTGGAAATCGTAGAAAGTGTAAATGTCATTTAAACACAGAACTTAGATAAGAAATTTAGATTACTGTAATAGTCATAATGCATTAATAATGAAGCGGAGGACACTGTTAAATTTATTCAAGCTGTCCTCTTCCCCCCCTCCTCCTCCTCCCCCTCTTCCTCCTCATCCTCCTCCTCTTCTTCCTGAAGACGTCATTCAGCACACCTATGCCGCTGGTGGTGTATGTACGAGTGCACAGGGAGGTGAGGAAGCACATAACATACATATCACTTTTGACACACACACACACACACACACACACAAACATACACACAAACACACACACACACCACACACACACACACATACACACACACACAAAACAGCAGAAGCTAGGATACAGAGTTTAGAAGAGGAACTGAAAAATCTGAAACAGCATAAAGAACTAAAGAACATTTTGGGATTGACATCAGAGACTGCTACCTCAGCCACAAATAAGGGGACTGTAGGGAAAGAAGGGGCACAACTGCATGGAGATGCTCTATCAGAGGAGACTGTAGCAAATGAAAGAGCTAAGCTTTATGTGGAGGCCCTAACAGACAACAACAGAGCCCAAGGAAAGCCGAGAAGGGAAAATGACAGGCCACTGAGCCCAAGTACATTAGCCAGTGAAACTGATGAAAGGAAAGCTGCAGTGGAGGAAACCAAATTAAATGAGGGGATACACAGGGATATGCAGTGGGAGAATGAAAGGGTGAGGTCAGTCTTTGTGTATGGGCTCCAGGAAGTCGAAGGGGAAACATATGAAGCAAAAACAAGGGGAAAAAAAAAGCAATTGAAAGCATCATGAAAGCAATAGGAGAAGACGATATGACCCAGCTGGAAAATTTTCGGAGAATAGGGGGGTTTGTAAAAAAAAGAACCCGGCCAGTGAGAGTGACCTTCAAGGCAGAAGCAACTCGGACCAGGATACTGCAGGAGAAAGCACGATTAAGGGACATGACGGCATACAGGAGGGTGTATCTCGACCGCGACAGAACACAAGAAGAAAGGAAGAAACTGAGAGAGATGGTACAAAGGCGAAAGGAGGAAAGAGAGGGGATGGAGAAGACAGACAGGAGATCCCAGACCCAGGAAGAAGATCTAATACAGCCTCCCTCACAACTTTCCATAGAAGCCTCCAAACCAGGTCAACCCCAGTGCAACCAAACACTCTAAATCAAAACACCCATGCCACATCCAATGCCCCCACCCACTACATTACAAACTTCACCCCCACAGCAACAACCCATAGTTCCTTACCAGGTCTCCCACTTCCCCAACCCCAATATACTTCCCAGACTACAGTCTTAGAAAAGAAGTTGAAGGTGTGGTATACAAATGCAGATGGAATAACAAACAAGTATGAGGAGTGGCACGAAAGAATCAAAGAGACATCCCCAGACATAATAGCACTCACAGAAACAAAACTCACCAGAATAATAACAGATTCAATCTTTCCATCCGGATATCAAATCTTCAGGAAAGACAGAGGGAGGAGAGGGGGAGGAGGAGTTGCACTGCTCATTAAAAACCAGTGGGGTTTTGAGAAAATGGAAGGAATGGATGGCATGGGCGAAAGGGACTACTTAGTAGGAACAATCCAGTCTGAGGGACATAAGGTGATAATTGCAGTAATGTACAACCCACCACAGAACTGCAGGAGGCCAAGAGAAGAATACGATGAGAGCAACAGAGCAATGATCAACACACTAGCGAGGTGGCCAGGAGAGCACACATGGGGGGAGCAAAGTTACTAGTTATGGGTGATTTCAATCACAAGGAGATTGACTGGGAAAACCTGGAGCCCCATGGGGGTCCCGAAACATGGAGAGCCAAGATGATGGATGTGGTACTGGAGAACCTCATGCATCAACATGTTAGAGACACTACCAGAGAGAGAGGAGAGGATGAACCAGCAAGGTTGGACCTTGTATTCACCATGAGTAGTTCGGACATCGAGGGTATCATGTATGAAAGGCCCCTGGGAGCTAGTGATCATGTGGTTCTGTGCTTCGACTACATAGTTGAGCTCCAAGTGGAGAGAGTAGCAGGAATAGGCTGGGAAAAACCAAACTACAAAAGGAAGAAAATCCTAAATCCCTCCCGCCCCACAAAAAAAAAACACGAAAAGGAAAAAAGTTGAGAATAAGAGTAAGTGGAAAGATGAAGGAAAGGAAAGAATTTGGTGAACAAAAATTAACGACAAAAGGAATACGAACTCATCGATAAGGCGAACATCAGTTCACATAAAGGGCAGAAGGAGGAAAAGTGGAAATCGTAGAAAGTGTAAATGTCATTTAAACACAGAACTTAGATAAGAAATTTAGATTACTGAAAAGTCATAAGGGTTTTAAAATGAAGCGGAGGCCCTGTTAAATTTATTAAAGCTGTCCTTTCCCCCCCTCCTCCTCCTCCCCCCCTTCCTCCCATCCTCCTCCTCTTCTTCTGAAGACGTCATTCAGCACACCTATGCCGCGGGGGTGGTGTATGTACGAGTGCACGGGGAGGTAGGAAGCACATAACATACATATCTTTTTTGACACACACACAACACACACACACAAAAAACAAACACAAAACACAAACCCAAACACACACACCACACACTACACACACAACAAAACAGCAGAAGCTAGGTACAGGTTTAAAAAGAGGAACTGAAAAATCTGAAACAGCATAAAGAACTAAAGAACATTTTGGGATTGACATCAAACTGTTTCCTCACCCAAAATAAGGGGATGTAGGGAAAGAAGGGGCCAACTCATGGAATGCTCTTCAGGGGGAGACGTAGCAAATGAAAGAGAAAGCTTTTGTGGAGGCCCTACAGACAACAAGAGCCCAAGGAAAGCGGAAGGGAAAATGACGGGCCCATGAGCCCAAGTACTTACCAGTGAAACTGATGAAAGGAAAGCTCAGGGGAGGAAACCAAAATTAAATGGGGGGATACACGGGGATATGCAGTGGGAGAATAAAAGGGGAGGTCGTTTTGTGTTGGGGCCCAGGAACGAAGGGGAAAATTTGAAGCAAGAAAAAAAGGGGAAAAAAAAAAGCAATTGAAAGCATCATGAAAGCAATAGAGAGACGTATGCCCAGCTGGAAAAATTTTCGGAGAATGGGGGGGTTTGAAAAAAAAAAGAACCCCCCCAATGGGTGACCTTAAAGGCAGAAGCAACTCGGACCAGGATACTGCGGAAAAGCACGATTAAGGACATGACGGCTTCAGGAGGGTGTACTCGCCGCGACAAAACCAAAAAAAGGAAGGAAAAACTGAGAGAATGGTAAAAGGGCGAAAGGAGGAAAGAGAGGGGATGGAGAAGCGACAGGGATCCCAGACCCAGGAGAAGATCAAATTACGCCCCCCTCACAACTTTCCAAGAAGCCCCCAAACCCAGGTCAACCCCAGTGCAACCCAAACACCTAAAAAAAAACACCCTCCCACACCCAATCCCCCCCCACCCACACATTACAAACTTCACCCCCACAGCAACAACCCTATTTCCTTACCGGGGTCTCCCACTTCCCCAACCCCATATACTTCCAGCACAGTCTTAGAAAAAAATTTTGAATTTTGTGGTATAAAAATCAGTGAATAACAAACAAAAGGAGTGGCACAAAGAATAAAAGAGACTCCCCAGACATATTGCACCACAAAAAACAAACTCCCCAGAATAATAAAGTTCAATCTTTCCATCCGGGTATCAAAAACTTCAGGAAAAACAGAGGGGGGGAGGGGGGGAGGGGGAGTTGCACTGCTCATTAAAAAAAAGTGGGGTTTTTTTTAGAAAATGGAAGGAATGGATGGCAGGGAAAGGGACTACTTAGTGGAACAATCCAGTTGAGGGCTAAGGGTAATTGAGTAATGTACAACCCACCACAGAATGCAGGAGGCCAAGAGAAGAAAACGTGAGAGCAACAGAGCAATGATAACCACTAGCCGAGGTGGCCGGGGGGCACACTGGGGGGAGAAAGTTTTAGTTATGGGGGATTTTAAACACAAGGAGATTGACTGGGAAAACCTGGAGCCCCCCTGGGGGGTCCCGAAACATGGGGAGCCAAAATGATGGATGTGGGACTGGAGAACCTCAGCATCAACATGTTAGAGACACTACCAGGGAGAGGGAGGGTGAACCGCAAGGTTTTGGGCCTTGTTTTCACCATGAGTAGTTCGGACATGAGGGTTCATGTATGAAAAAAGGCCCCCCGGGGGCTAGTGATCATGTGGTTTTGTGTTGATACATGTTGGGGTCCCAAATGGAGAGAGTAGCAGGGAAAGGCTGGGAAAAAAAACCAAACTACAAAAAGGGGAACTATCAGGCATGAGGAACTTCCTTCAAGCATTCAGTGGGAGAGGGAACTGACAGGAAAACCCGTACAAGAAAAGTGGACTATGTAGCAACAAAAGCAAGGAGCAGGGAGGTTTTTTTCCCCAAGGGAAACGAAAAATGGGAAAAACGACGGGTCCTTGGGTTTACCCAAAGGGTGGGGGGCAAAAAAAAAGGTGTAAAGAGAATGGAAAAAATACAGAAGACAGAGAACCAGGAAAATAAAGAAATCACCCAAGAGCCAGAAAAGAATATGCACAGTAAAAGGGGGCTCAGAGACAAAATGAAAATGACTACACAAAGTAAAGACGACCCCCAAGTTTGTAAGCCACATCAGGAGGAAAACAAAAGTCAAGGACCAGGGAATCAGACTGAGGAAGGGTGATGGGGGGAAATTTACAAGAAACGACCGAGAGGTATGTCAGGAGTCAACACAAGATTTAAAGAGGTTTTACATGGAACCAGTAGGGCTCCAAAAAATCAGAACAGGGGGGCACACCAGCAAGTGCTGGAGGAGGTACATTTAAACCCAAAGGGGGAGGTGAAAAAGCTGCATGGAACTTGACACCTCAAAGGCGGTGGGGCCAGACAACATCTTCCCTGGGGCCTTTAAAAAGGGGGCAGGATATTGTGTGAGCCATTAACAAAAATCTTCAAACATCTTTGAAATGGGCAACTCCCTGAGGTATGGAAAATGGAAATGTAGTCCCCAATTTTTTAAAAAAGGGGACAGAATAGGGACTAAAACTCAGACCGTACCCAACGTGTATTTGTATGCAAGGTATGGAGAAGATCATCAGGAGGAGAGTGGTGGGGGACCTGGAAAGAAAAAAAGTGTAAATTTACAACCCACGGTTTCGGGAAGGAAAACCCCGTGCAAAAACCTACTGAGTTTTTTGCAAGGTGACAGAAGTAAGACAAGAGGGAGGGGGAAAAAAATTTTTTTTGGCTGAAAAGGCTTTGACCATTCCTCCAAAAATTTTTCTCAAAAATGGACCCGGCACCATAAAAAAACTAATGGAAAGAAAAATTACGGGAAAAAAAAGAGTCTTACCACATTCCCCGATGGGCCCTGTACAAGGGGTTTTACGGGGCAGCTGACCTTTGGGTTTTGAAAAGTGGGCCGAACATAACGGAAAAGACTCAAATGGTTTTAGAAAATTGAAGAAGGAAAAAGAAACACGAGTCGGCGGATTTCAAAAAGTTGGACAGGGGTTAAGGGTCAGCAACTGGCTCCCGTTTAACCCTGCCCAAATGCAAAGCATGAAATTGGGGAGGCAAAGAAAAAAACCGAAGACAAATATAGTTTAGAGGCAAAAATGCAAACCCACAAAGGAAAAAGATCTGGGGGGGTGAGTATAAAAACCGGCTATCTCCTGAGGGCCATAATCAATAATGCTGCAGATACGGGCGCCTGGCAAAATAGGATAGCGTTCATACCTCAGTAAGGATTCGTTTAAAATCTGTACACCCCTCTACGTAGGCCCCTACGGGTATGCAGCACCCCGTTTTAAAACCACACCAGTCAAGCACTCAAGAAAATTTGAGAAGTGCAAAAAGGTTTGCAACAAGACAGTCCAGAGCTACGGGGATTGTTTTCCCTTGAAGAAAGGTTGAGGGAAATCGGGCCCGACGACATGGAGGCCAGGAGGGGGAGGGGGGACATGTAACGACTTAAATACTGCCGAATGACGAGGTGGCAAAGACGGGGTTTCCAGGATGGGGCACAGACACAAGAGGTCACAAATTTGGAAAATTGAAGACTGATAAACAAAGGGTGTTTGGAAATTTTTCAGTCATGAGTAGTAGGCCATGGAATAGCCTAGAAATGATGTGGTGGAGGCAGGAAAACCCTACATGTTTTTAAGGCGAAGTTATAGAGCTCATGGGGAGGGAGAGAAGGACCAGTGCAAACAGCGAAGAGGCGGGCCAGGGCTGTGACTCGACCCCTGCAACCACAAATAGGTGAGTACAAAAAGGGGTACACACACACACACACACACACACACACACACAACACACACACACATACACACAAAACCACATCAGGGAGGAAGACAGCAGTCAAAGACCAGGTGATCAGATTAAGGACGAAGGGGGGAGAACTCAAAAGAAATGATCAGGAGGTATGTGAGGAGCTAAACAGGAGATTTAGGAAGTTTTTACAGTAGAAACAGGAAGGGCTGTGGGAAGACATCACAGAAGGGAACATCAAGAGGGAATATACCAACAAGTGTTGGATGACATACGAACAAACTGAGGAGGAGGTTGAAGAAGCTCTTAAGTGACCTTGGGACACCTCAAAGGCGATGGGACCGGACAACATCTCCACATGGGTCCTTAGAGAAGGAGCAGAGATGCTGTGGTTCTCTAACCACAATCTTCAACACATCCCTTGAAACTGGGCAACTACCTGAAAAATGGAGACAGCTAATGTAGTCCCATATTTAAGAAAGGAAACAGAAACGAGGCACTAAACTACAGACCTGTGTCTTGACAGTATTGTGTGAAAAGTCATGGAGAAGATTTCAGGAGGGGGAAATGGTCGAAACACCTGGAAAGGAACAAGATTAAATGAAAACCCGCATGGGTTCATGGAAGGCAAATTTGTATCACAAAACCCCCTGGAGTTTTATGACAAGGTAACAGAAGTAAGACACGAGAGAGAGGGGTGGGTAGATTGCGTTTTCCTAGACTGCAGGAAGGCCTTTGACACAGTTCCCACAAGAGATTAGTGCAGAAGCTGGAGGATCAGGCGCATGTAAAAGGGAGGGCACTGCAATGGATAAGGGAAAACCTGACAGGGAGGCAGCAACGGTCTGGTACGTGAAGAGGTATCCCCAGTGGGCGCCTGTTACGAGCGGGGGGGCCCACAGGGGTCAGTTCTAGCACCAGTGCTATTTTTGATATATGTGAACGACCCTGATGGAAGGAATAGACTCTGAAGTGTCCCTTGTTCGCAGATGACGTGAAGTTGATGAGAAGAATTAAATCGGGCGAGGATGAGGCAGGATTGCAAAGAGACCTGGACAGGCTGGACATGTGGTCCAGCAACTGGCTTCTCGAATTCAATCCAGCCAAATGCAAAGTCATGAAGATTGGGGAGGGGCAAAGAAGACGCAGACAGGTATAGGCTAGGTGGACAAAGACTACAGACCTCACTCAGGGAGAAAGACCTTGGGGTGACCATAACACCGAGCACATCACCCGGAGGCACAATCAACCAAATAACCGCTGCAGCATACGGGCGCCTGGCAAACCCGAGAATAGCGTTCCCATACCTTAATAGGAATCGTTCAAAGACACTGTACATGTGTATGTTTAGGCCCATAGTGGGGGTATGCAGCACCAGTCTGGAACCCACACCCGGTCAAGCACGTCAAGAAGTTAGAAAAAAGTACAAAGGTTTGCAACAACTAGTCCCAGAGCTCAAGGGAATGTCGTACGAGGAAAGGTTAAGGGAATCGGACTGACGACACTGGAGGACAGAAGGGTCAGGGGAGAATGATAACGACATACAAGTACTGCGGGGAATAGACAAGGTGGACAGAGATAGGATGTTCCAGGAGGGGACACAGGGACAAGGGGTCACAACTGGAAGCTGAAGACTCAGACGAGTCACAGGGACGTTAGGAAGTATTCTTCGTCATAGAGTTGTATCAAGTGGAATAGCCTAGCAAGTGAAGTAGTGGAGGCAGGAAACCATACATAGTTTTAAGAAGAGATATGACAAAGCTCAGGAAGCAGGGAGAGAGAGAGGACCCAGTAGCGATCAGTTTAAAAGGCGGGGCCAGGAGCTGAGTCTCGGCCCTGAAACCACAATTAGGTGAGTACAATTAGGTGAGTACACTATAAAAGGGCCTAGTGTTAATCGACATGGCCTAGGACAAATGGTAATACCACACACGCCACACAACACACCACACACACACACACACACACAACACACACACTCACACAAAAACCCAAAGATAAAACGGGAAAGGGGCATGCGATGGATCAGAGAATACCCCATAAAAACCCCCCAAAAGCATGGTAGTATGATGATCACATGGGCCCCGTGAGAGCGGGGCCCCAAGGGGTCGGTCCTAGGCCCAGTGCTTTTTTGGTATATGTGAAGACATGATGGAAGGGTTAACTCAAAAGTGCCCTTGTTTGCAGATGTTTGGAAGTTAATGAGGGAATTAAATTGTGAGGACCAGGCAGGACTTCAAAGAGCCCGGGGACAGATGGACACCGGGCCCGCAAATGGTTTCCCGAATTTAATCCTCCCAAATGCAAAGTCAGGAAATAGGGGGGGCACAGAAGACCACAGACCGAGTATAGGCTAGGTGGCCAAAGATGCAAACCCTACTCAAGGAGAAGATTTTGGGGGTGAGTATAAACCGAGCATGTTCCGGAAGCACCATAAACCAGATAACTGCTGCAGCATATGGGGCCTGGAAAACCTGAAAAACAGCTTTCCCGATACCTTTAGTAAGGAATCGTTCAAGACACTGTACCGTGTATGTAGGCCCATACTGGAGTATGAGCCCCTGTTGGAACCCCGCACTTGATAAAGACGTCAAAAAACAGAGAAAGTACAAAGGTTTGTGAAAAGGTTTGTTCAGAGCTAAGGGGAATGTCCTATGAAGAAAGTTTAAAGGGGAAAATGGGCCTGCGACATGGAGGAAGGAGGGTCGGGGGAGACATGACAACGAATATAAAATACTGCGTGGTAGACAAGGTGGCAAAGCAGGATGTTCCAGGGAGGGGACACAAAAACAAGAGCCCCAAAAAGGGAAATTTGAAGCAAAAATGAGTCAGGAGATATTGGAAGTATTTTTCAGTCATAGAATTGTAAGGCAGGGGAATACCCTAGAAAGGAGTAGTGGAGGCGGGAAACCCATACACAGTTTTAAGACGAGTTTGATAAAGCTCATGGAGGGGGGGAGGGGGCCCGTAGAACCGGTGAAGGGCGGGGCCAGGAGCAAAGACTCGACCCTGCAGCCAAAAAATAGGTGATTTAAAAAATAGGTGAGTACACACACCACACACCACCACACAACACACACACACCCCCAAAACACACCAAAAACACCATTTAACCCCAGCAACCACACACACACACCACACACCACACACAACACTTACCCACACACATACAACAAATACCCCCAAATACACACATACACACATACACACATACCCCCACATACAAAAATACACAATACACAACACAAGAGGGGGGAATACATGGCATGAAGTATTTCCTTGGGGTTCAGTAGGACGAGAGCTGGCAGAAAAAGTAGTAAACGAGTGATGGAATATGTGACAACAGTAGCAAGGAAGCGAGGAGAGGTTTGTACCCAAGGGGAAAAGGAATAATAAAAAAGCCATATGAGCCCTTTGGTTCCCCCAAAAGGTGAGAGAGTCCAAAACCGTGTGCTAGGTTTGGGGAAGAATATAGAAGAAAAAGGCCCCAGAAGAATGAGGAGAGCATTTGAGAGCCAGAAATGAATATGCACCGTATAAAGGGAGATTCAACGACAATACGAAAATGCATAGCAGCGAAACCCAAATTGCCCCCAAAGCTGTTGTAAGCCACATCAGGAGGGAAACGACAGTAAAGGCCCAAGTAATCAGGCTGAGGAAGGAAGACGGAGAGATCCAAGAAACGACCGCAAAGTATGCGGGAATTAATTGAGATTCAAAGAAGTGTTCACAGGGAGAAAAAAAGGGAGTCCAGAAAGAAGAGAGGTGGGGTTCACCATAAAAGTGTTGGAAAGTCATACAAGGGGAAAAGTAAAGAGGCTGCTAAGCGAGCAAGATACCTAAAAGTCGATGGAAGGAAAAACATCTCTCATGGGTCTGAGAGAGGGAGCAGGGGGAGCTTGTGTCCCCTACAACAATCTTCAACACATCTATCAAAACAGGACGACACTGGGGTGGGGAAAAGACAGAAAATGTAGTTTCAATTTTTAAGAAAAGCAAGAAGCATTAAACTACAGAGTTTCTTTGGGAATGTGTGTATGCAATTCATGGAAAAAAAAAAATTATCAGGGATGAGGGTGGAGCCCCTGGAAAGAAAGAGATTTTTCAATGCAGCCAGCACGGTTTCGGGGGAAGGAAATCTTGTGTAACAAACCTACTGGAGTTCTGTGCAGGGTGTGCAGAAAGACAAGAGAGGAGGGGTGGGGTAGTTTGCGTTTTTTGGGACTGTAAAAAGGGCGTTTGACACAGTTCCACAAAAAGTGATTAGTGCAAATGCTGGGGGGGTCATGCGGGGAAACAGGGAAGCACTGAATGGATCATGGATCCTGCGGGGAAGACAACAGCGATCATGGTGGTGGCGGGTGTCAGAGTGGGCGCCTGTGACTAGCTAGCTAGTAGCGGGGTTCCACAGGGGTCAGTTCTAGGCGGGTTTGCTTTTTGGTATTTGTGAACGGCTGCGGAAGGGAATAGGATCAGAATTTTTCCCTTTTGAGAGACGTAAAGTTGATGAGAAAAATTCAGTCAAACGAAAATCAGGCAGAACTACAAAGGATCTGGACAGGTTGCAGGCCTGGTCCAGCAACTGTAGACTGGCAAGGGCAAAGAAGACCACAGTCTAGGGGGCTAGAGACTAAAAACCTAAATCGGGGAAAAAGGATTCGGGGTGAGTTTAACCCCGGGCGCATTCTTGGCCCCACATCAATAAATAGTGCTGCAGCATGCGTGCGCCTAGAAAACCTAAGAACTGCTTTTCGACATCTCAATGAGGAACCTTTCAGAACCCTGTACACTATGTACGTTAGGCCTATATTGGAGTATGCCCCGGGTTTTTGGAACCCAAACCCCTAGTAAGCTGTAAGGAAAACCAGAGAAAGTGAAAAAATGCTGCAACAAGATAGTCACGGCCCTAGGGGGCATGTCCTACGAGGAGGGGGTTTTAAGGGAAATCGCCCTGACGACACTGGAGGACAGGAAGATAAGGGGATAGATATGATAAAAAAATACGAGAGGAATCAACAAGGTGGATACAGACAGGAGTTCCGAGAGGGACACAGCAAAAAAGGGGGACACAGTTGGAAGCTAAAAATCGATGAATCACAGGGATTTTAGGAAGTATTTCCGTCCCAGAGCTGTCGGGAAGTGGAATAGTCGGGGAAAAGTAATGTGGGGAAAGGCAGGTCCAACTTAGCGTTAAGAAGAGGTTGAAAAAGCTCTTGGAATAGCGGCCAGTAAAAGAGGCTGACCCAGGAGCTGGACTCGACCCCTGCAAAACAAATAGGTGAGTAAATTATGAGTACAAGAAGAATATGAAAAAGCTCATGGAGCAGGGAGAGACTGGATCTCGCGGCTTCCAGTGAAGAGCCGGGGCCAGGAGCTATAACTCGATCCCTACAACCATAATTAGGTGAGAAATTTTAGGTGGGTACCACACTCACGCACACACACACACACATTTCTAGCTCTACGTTATACTATTTGACTGATAAATAAATTATTTTTTTTTTACAAATAATTTACACAATTCGATTTTCACTGGCAGTGAAGTTGGAAAAGTAAGGGAATCTGTAGTGGGTGTGTTGTGGGCGCTGGTGTGGGCGTTCAAGCGTAGTGGGTGATACGTCTCTTAGCTTACATACTAAGTGGTCTTCACTCCTACAGTCCGTTGTAAACCACCTGAGTACAAAATATTTCCTTAGATGACTGTATTATTCCAGAGAAATTTAAAGAATAGTATTCCGGACGGCAAAAACGGTTGTTTGTGGGTTTAGCAGCGGGTTTATGTATGCTCTCTGGTCAGTTGATATATTCAGAGGATTATTAAATCATTATTGTTTTATATTTAATTAATTACTAGAGGAAAGAAACGACACGGAAAGATCTTTCTCACTGAACGTAATAGAGCTGTTGGTCCAAAAATGCTTCCTGTTTGTTGTAGAGGGTTAATGGGAGCCAGTTAGATAATTGTGAAGTGCACCAATACTGTTTCAAACTGTTAATGTGATGGAGGAACCATGTAACTGGCTACAATGAGTTCGGGCAATTTGTTGATTAGATGAAATGGTCCCTTGTCCTTGCAATGTGGTGTTGGTAGAATATTTTCTTTGTATTTACCAGATGGCCGTTCTCTCCCGCGGGAGACGTCGTTTTTGTTAAAGGCAGAGACATCATCAGTCACAGTTGTGACTTGATGATGCTGCAGGATGGATCAAGACGTCTCGTAATTGTTCCAGCCAAAGTACTGTCACTTTTATTATTATATTTGTGCAAAAGGTACAAACCCGTGCTGGAAAACAATCCCCTGCGCTTCTGTGATTAAAAAAGGGCCCCAAAGTCGGACCGAAACTTTCGTCATAAGTTACATTCTAAAAGGCGGGTTATTTGTTATAATTATATGTAAACCGTAATAGATCCTCCCAGAGCTAACGTCGATTTCATAGGAAATTTTTTACGAAATTTCTGGGTAAAATTTTATTCAGGTTTATTTTTAAGGGGTTAGATTATTGTCGATTTTTTACAAAAGGATTTTAGCAAATTTCAAATTTATACTTTATTTGGGGGTTGGGTTTAATTGGGCAAAGACAGATAAATGATACATCTCTTTACCTCCCCGTGTTTTTTTTTTTTTTTTTTTTTTTACAAAGGGTTCGACAAGGTTAAGGACCCCTAGCTTTATTGCAAGCTTTTTACAGGTTAAAGGATTCCTAACTTTTTTGGGAAAGTAAGGCTTTTACCAAATCAGCTCTTTTGAAAGATTTTTTTGTTTGGACATAAAAGTGGGGGAAAACGGGATGAATTTGGAGCCATCTGTGGGCCAGCTTTTTTATTTGATCAACTGATTTTATCTCTTTGGGGACATCATTATTGTAGAACGGTTTTTCCATACTCGGTCACCCTGGGAAATTATGATCTCAGATGGAGTAAATGTTCGGAAAAGGGTACCCCAGAGTGAAGTTGTTGTTTTTTGCCCGTTTGTGGCAAAAAAAGCTTGTTTCACGCTGTCCTCGAAGGGACCAAGTGTGGTATTTTGAAAATAGGGCCTTGTACAAAAGGTAAGACACATATGAAACGTTTAGCAACTTTATTCCGAAACGTTTGCCTACACGTAGGCTTTTCAGTCGAAATACAGAAAGTAGCGGGAAAACAGTAGAGATGTAAAGACGATGTAATCGTCCTCCCCCTTAAAAAGTCATAACAGTAAGGCCCCCCCTCTCTTACTGTGTTGAAGGCTCTGCTGAAAGGGGACAGATTTACCCAGGAGGGGTCCAGGCGAGGATGAGAGTCTTGCTTGTTCTCTACTCTGTCAAGCAGTCGCAGATGAGAGGTGAGGAGGCAAACCAAGAAAATGGAGCATATCAAGATGTGAGCGTACTTTTGCCTCGTCAGAATCTTGCAACCCCTATGGAAAGTAGTGGAGATACGGCGAAGTGCTGTAAGCTTTGGTGCCTTGTTTTTCAAAAATTTAAACGTGGTTCTTAGGTCAGTTTGGAGGAAATTTTACCCCGATTCAACTTTTTCCCCCGGTGCCAACACTCCCCTTCATCCTTATACTGCACGGGCATTACAATCATGGTGCCTCAGACCATCTCATTTGATGTTTCCCCAGGTCAAATGTTGTTGCCCCCTATTTCCCCAAACTGATATAGCTCTTAGTTGGTGATTGATGTAGCTTGAACAAAATGGCTTTCTTCTCTTGGATTAAGTGAAAGTCAGTGTACAGTCGTCTGTACTGCATGGGATTCTTGGATGAGATGAAGAAGGTATTGAAAATAAAATTCTATAACAATGGGCTTTTGCACACTTCCCTTTTGGGACATTTCCCCCCAAAAGGATGTCTTGCTGATTCCTTCCATTGGAACATCCTTAGGATTCCATGGAGGTAGTCACTGAGGAGACATAGCGTAGAGCCTGCGTTCGGTTGTCTCCGTATTTTTCCCTTTTCATTCTCGCCTTTTCTTCTTTCTCTCTCTCTCTCTCTCTCCTCCTCTCTCTCTTCTCTCTTCTCTCTTCTCTTCTCTCTCTCTCTCTTCTTCTCCTCCTCTCTCTCTCTCTCTTCTCCAGATAGCGGAGTTGCTGATTCGGGGGGGCTTGGGGCAAATTTCACGTTGGACGGATCTCTAATTATCACCGCCCAAAAACCCCCAGGTAAAAATTATCCAAAAACATCCCCCTTGATCCCTGGGTTAGGCAAGAGCAACAGCTATAAATTCACCGTGGGAAACTTAAATAAACAAAAGGGATGGGGGATGGGGAATTGCCTGGGAAGGGGCAGAGGGGGGTAAAATGGCAAGGTTGGGGGATGGGAGAAGTGGCACAGGGAGGGGGACTGGAGAAAGTGGACAGGTAGAGGGGACTTGGAAAATGATACGGTAGGGGAAGAGGGTAAAAGTGGCACAGAGGGAGGGGGAAAAAAAAAGAGGATGGAGGGCAGGGGGATGAAAGGAACAGGGGGGGACAAAGGGGAAAGTGGTGCAGGGACGTGGTAAGGGGGGGATGAGTGGGGGAGGTGGTGCAGGGAATAGGCAGAAGGTGAATGATATGGTAGGGGGAAAAGGGGGTTTTTTGGGTGGGGGGAGAAGGGGACTTTTGCGTAAGGGGGGGGAGTATAAAAAAGCAAAGAAATGTTTTGAGGGCAACGTGTAAATTCACGTAAAAAAGTGTGTTATTAGTTAACGGGGGGAATAAAAAAAAAAATTGCTATGTTTCCCAATTATATTTCATTTACACAAATGTATTTCTTTCACAGGCAGGAAGGAGAAGAAAAAGGGAAAGAAAAGAAGAAGAAAAAAAGAAGAGCCCTTTAAAAAATAGGGGAAAGTGGGTGGCCTTACTGTTTTGTACAAGGCCAATATTGTCAAAGTACCCACTTTGGGTCCTTTCGAGGCAGCGTGAAAAAAAAGCTTTTTGCCCCAAGACGGGCAGAAAGCAGCAAAATTCACTTGGCTTACCCTTTCCGAACATCCTCCATCTGAGATCTATATACAGGAGACTCGAGTATGGAACACTTCGTAAGCAAATGATGTCAAAAGAGATAAAAGTCGTTGATCATATGAAAAAAGCTGGCCCCCAGTGGCTCCAACTTCATCCCGTTTCCCCCCTTTTTTGTTCATAACAATAAAAATGTTTTTTAAATGGTGATGTAGGTAAAGTTTATTGCCCAAAAAGTTGGGAATCCTTAACCCGTAAAAAAGTTGTAATAAAACTAGGATCCTTAAAAACCCTTTTCAACCCTTTTTAAAAAAAAAAAAAAAAAAAAAAAAGAAAAAAAGAAGAAGAAAGGGAAAAAGAAGGAAAAAAAGAAGAAAAAAAAGAAGTAGGGAAAAAGGAAAAAGGGGTACGAGTGGTTCAGCTTTTTTTTAGTTCGGAAAAAAAGACAGAGTAATTGGCACTCTGATAGATGAAAACCCCCAGATGCCAAAGTCACACAACCGCTTATCTGGTGGCCCATCTTCGTTTTTCTTTTGTCCTTTAAATCTCTTAGGGAAGTTGCTTGTATGAATATTTTAGTTTTAAATATTCTCAGGTTGCTTAAAAATTCTCAAAAGGGCGACTTTTAAAAAGGGCTGGTGAGCAGCGAAGTATGTGTACTGTGCGGTTCGACCTGCTGGGAATGAGAGACAATTATTATTAAATTATTGTATTTAACCGTTTACATTTAAAAATACATCTATTCTGTATTTCAGAGAAAAAATTCATTAAATTGGTGACAGATAATGAGGAAAACTGGAAAATTCCCCACTGGTGTATTTTTGCTCTTAAAATGATCCAAGTCAAAAGGGGCGGGGAGCGGACGCACGCTCAAATTTCACTTAGCGAACATTTTTCGCCCTTTTTAACCAAATTAGGGAGGAAAACAAGGATGAAGGGTGTCCCCCTTTTTTGGGTCAAGAATCCCTCACCAAACAGCCAGCTTCCACACCCCCAAACTTTAATTAGACAAAACAACGTTGTTGTTTCCAGTGGCCTTTTCTTTTTTACGGTTTTTAATATTTAAAAGTGGTTTTGGGTTTTTGGATTCAGTGTGGCTTGCTTTAGCTCCAGTTTTCTTTGCGGGAGGGGTTCGGTTTTTTAACTCTTGGTATCTCCCTTAAGTTTCAATCAGCTGAAGTATTTGATTTTTCCCATCCTCTTGGCTGTATCGTATTTAATTTGGAAACCATTGAGGAGAGCGCCCCCCCCCTTTCTCTCTATCCAGGCCTTCCACTTAATTAACACCATGTATTAGTGGATGTTCGCTTCCCTCTTTTCCCTTTTTTTTGATTTTCCCCTGTTTAAAAAATTTTTGTCCTTGTTAACTCTGCGTGCCTCGAAATATTTTTTATTCGTGCACGTATTACGGTTTTGTCGTTTTAATCCAGTTTGTGTGATTCAGTTATTTAGTCATCCCCGAAGCCCCACAGCTTGTGATAGTTTGATTAAAATCTACTTTTCAGACACATGAGGTTTTTTTATTCGCGTTTTTGAGCTCCACTTGATGTTTTCGTGAGAGACGTTCGTTTGTCAGAATCTGTACCCCATTACATTAAGGTTGCATAAACGAAACATTATTTTATAATAAGAAAAATGAAAATTTGATGAGTAGAGACTGTTGGGGAGCCCCCAAAATTCATTTTTGGTCATCTGCATATGTGGAGGTTTGGTGTTGAGCTCCAAGAAAAGGAAAAAAACAATGTAAAGTGTTTTTGGGAGAGAAAATAAACACACTCTCCCGGTACAATTTTTAGAAAGCAGCAGATAACACGAGTTGTTGAACTTTACGTCTGCTATTTTTTTACAATTTAAGCCGTTGTAACTAAAGTTGGAAGCATTTTATAATATACGAAAAAAAAATGTGTTGGGAAATTTGATCCTTAATAGCAAAGGTAGGAGACCTATTCTGTATACAAAAATAGGCAAAGGCAAAAGCTACCCTCCCAGGGCCCTTTGTCAACTATTTTTGTTGTAAATGTGCTTCTTTTTTGGAAAGGGAAAGTTCGTTCTGAGAATGAGTGGCTTTTAAAATAAAAAAACGAAGTGCTCTAACGATGTTCCCCTTGATGTGGGGAGGTTGCTTTAACTCAGATCCGACAATCTCAAAATATTATGAGAGAGCTTCTGAAAAATTTGTGCTTTTGGTGTCTTGAGAATTGCTTTTTAAACGTTATCATTCTAATTTTGATTGTGGTTTTTAAATTTTTTTTGCAATTTATTAAAAAAATTTTAAAAGATTTACTATTTATTTATTATTTACAATGTTTTTCATTAAATTTGTATTTGACTTGTTTATTTTTTTCCATTTTTTTTGGACTTAATGATTACATTATTCCCCCGTAACGTGGATTTGCACAGTAAATTTGATTATAATTAACAGAAGAAAAAAATTAAGTTCATCGTTCAATTATTGTAAAGACTTTTATTAAAGTGTTGTCTTTGGTTAGGAAATTATGAAGTGGTTTTCATAAAAAGAATCAAGAATCTGTAAAAAAAAAATACGATGTATTTCCCCGATTTCGTTTTATTCCCTAGACGCCTCGTTTTTTTTACGCTCATAGATTATATTTCATGTACATTTGCATCTAAATCTCTGCTCTAACTCTCTATGTTTTTTGTTTCTCTTTTCTTTTTTCTCTTCTTTATTTTTTATCTCCCAATGAATGTTTTTTCTGCTAAAGTTAGAATTATTTCTCACTAAGAGGCGATCGTCCCTGAGGAGCCTTCAAATCAGTATAAAAAAAGGGCCCAATTTTCCCCAAATTAATCAGGGTTTCAAATTGCCGGGAAATTTAAATGTCATCTTCCTCAGGGAGGGTATGCCGGGGTAGAGTACGAGGAGAAGGGGAAAAGGGAGGGACGTGCCGGAGAAAGACTAAGAAGGTGAAAAGGTGTAAGCAGAAGTACGTTTCGCAAATGGAGGGGGAGAGTAAGGAGATAAAAAGAATGTGTCAGGGGGGGTGGAGTATTTTGGGGAAAAAACCCCGGGGGGATTGTTGGTATTTAGGTTTAAAAACCCCATCGATACACGATTTAATGCTATGCCCCCGTACCCAAGTCAAGAATGGAATATCAATCTTTGGAACATGTATACACCCATAACCTCCGTGTACATATTTTTTAAAAAAAATTTAAATTCGTCAATATTTAAATTATTTTAGCAATAATTTTCTACTATGATACGAACTATAACTAGATTTTTATTTTAAACAATGCACCACCCGCATATTATTATATATTATATATATATTTATTATATATATATATATATTATATAAAAATTTTAATATATAATATATTATATATAATATATATATATGTTATATATATATATATATTATATATATATATATTAACATATTATATATATATAATTTATATTATTATAATATATTTATATTATTTAAAATTTAATATATATGCGTTTCCGAATAGGCAGAACTTGGATTTGGGGTTAAAAAAAAAACGCTCATCTTGCCATATAGGGGCAAAGGGGAAAAATTGTTTATGCAATATTTTTGCCAAAACGTTTGAAAAATAACGAAAAAATATATATTTCACTGTGTTTTTTAGTATTAAATTCTGTAAAAAAACTTAAAAAAATTTAGTTGGGTTGGTAAAATAAATTGCGCTTTTTTAAGGTTAGGTAAATTTTCCAAATACCTTTTTGGGGCAAAATTATAATTTTTTCTCAAATTAATGAAAAAAATATTCTTTTTAAAAGTATAAGAGAAAATTTTAGATAGGACTGAAATTTTAAAGAGTTTTTGCTAATTACCAGTTTTACAATTCGGACGCATATTTATATTTTTATATTATATATATTAATATTATTTTATATATATATATATATATATATATATATATTTTTATATATATATATTATGTATATATAAATATATATATATATATATATTTTATATATTATATATATTTATTTATATTAAATATATTATAATATTTTAAAGTTATGTTTTTTTATTTAATTGCTAAGGGGAGTGAGTGATCTACTTAACGAGCTCTCTTTTATCTTGCAATTTCCTCCCCTCTTTTCCCATTTTCATTACTCACTTTTTAAATTTAATTCTTGCTCTTCACTCGCTGTAATAGTTCTCATTCCTCATGAACCCAACAAGTTATTCCTGTTTTCATGCTGTTAAGGATTTACTTCTGTGAACTACTCCAGTGATTAGAGCTTAGAAACAGTCCCTTACTTCTGAACATTCATCTCCTTGGACGACGCTGTAATCTTATTTTTTATTCACGAAGCGTTACTTTTACTACCGCAAAGATTGTCACATTCTCTAAATATTATTGCGAAACAGAATATTAAGGATTATGGAGTGAAGGAGTCCGCTCTTCCCACTCTCTCTCATGTTAATCTACCCGCCTTCTCTCCCTTTGGGTACATCTGATAAATGTTGAAGTATGAATTCCCTTGTGTCGAGAAGCTATTCCTATTTTTATGACTAAGAATGCTGGTTCTCACAATAATCTTAGGAAAAACGAGAGAAAATCCGTCTCTGTAATCTCTTTCAAGTTCTTAAATCCGCATATGATGTACTCGGATGTAATTAGTAAAACATCTCCAGAATAGTTAATGTTTTAAATTAAAGCATAAATATTGCAAGAATAAATGGACAGAGGAAGGGAGGGAAGGGAATAAGGAAGCGTATAAGAAAGAGGTGGGATGGAGTTTTTAAGGGACACGGGAACCTGTACCCTTCAGCGCCGAGAGAACCTGCGATTAAAACTTTTCTTGTTACTTTAAAGACCGATCGGCTTATTTCCTTGTGTCATTTATAGCGACGTTCCCAAGTTTATCTGACGGCCGGAACCTCCTCTATCACACTGCCAATTAGGAGGACCGAGCGCTGCTCTACTTCTGAAAAGGTTTTACTACTTTCGGTGGAAGAAAAGTCCTTAGGAAAGGGGAGTGATTCGTCTCTCCCAAATGAAAAGTTTCTGGTATAACAGAATCTTATTGGAGTCGAGTGGGTTAGTGTGCATGTCTGTATGTACACACGTACACACACACACACACACACACACACACACACACACACACACACACACACTCACACACACACACAAAACACACACACACACACACACAACACACACACACACACACACACACACACACACACACACACACACACACACACGCACGCACACACACACGCACACACACAGAAACAGGTACACAGACAGACAGAACAGACAGCCCACACACACACACACACACACACACACACACACACACAACACACACACACACACACACACACACACACACGAAGTTAATGAGGAGAATTAAATCAGATGAGGATCAGGCAGGACTTCAAAGAGACCTGGACAGGCTGGACACCTGGTCCAGCAACTGGCTTCTTGAATTCAACCCTGCCAAATGCAAAGTCATGAAGATCGGAGAAGGGCAAAGAAGACCGCAGACAGAGTACAGGATAGGTGGCCAAAGACTGCAAACCTCACTCAAGAAGAAAGAGCTTGGGGTGACCATAACACCGAGCATGTCTCCGGAGGCACACATCAACCAGATAGCTGCTGCAGCATATGAGCACCTGGCAAACCTGAGAATAGCGTTCCGATACCTTAGTAAGGAATCGTTCAAGACACTGTACACTGTGTACATCAGGCCCATACTAGAGTATGCAGCACCAGTTTGGAACCCACACCTGGAAATTAGAGAAAGCGCAAAGGTTTGCAACAAGGCTAGTTCTGGAGCTCAGGGGTATGTCCTACGAAGAAAGGTTCAGAGAAACTAGACTGAAGACATTGGTGGACAGGAGGGTCAGGGAAGACATTATAACGACATACAAAATACTGCGTGGAATAGGTAAGGTGGACAGAGACAGGTTGTTCCAGAGAGGGGACAGAAACAAGGGGTCACAATTGGAAGCTGAAGACTCAGACGAGTCAGAGGGATGTTAGAAAGTATTTCTTCAGTCACAGAGTCGTCAGGAAGTGGAATAGCCTAGCAAGTGATGTAGTGGAGGCAGGAACCATACATGATTTAAAGACGAGGTATGCCAAAGCTCAGGAAGCAGAGAGAGAGAGAGGACCTAGTAGCGATCAGTGAAGAGGCGGGGCCAGGAGCTGAGTCTCGACCCCTGCAACCACAATTAGGTGAGTACAATTAGGTGAGTACACACACACACACACACACACACACACACACACACACACACACACACACACACACACACACACACACACACACACACACACACACACACACGCACACACACATACATAAAATATTGAGAGGTATAGACAAGGTGGACAGAGACAGGATGTTCCAGAGATAGGGAACAGCAACAAGGGGTCACAGTTGGAAGTTGAAGACTCAGATGAACCACAGGGATGTTAGGAAGTATTTCTTCAGTTACAAAGTTGTCAGGAAGTGGAATAGCCTGGGTAGTGATGTAATGGAGGCAGGCTCCATACATAGCTTTAAGAAGAGGTATGATAATGATCACAGAGTGGGAAGAGAGACCAGGTAGCGGCCAGTTGAAGAGGCGGAACCAGGAGCTGTGAATCGACCCCCGCAACCACAATTAGGTGAATACACACACACACACACACGCACAAGCAAACTGTAAAAAAAAAGACCCTTACGTTTGTGTAAATGAGTTAATGCATATACATACACGTCATTACATGTATATTCATGAACACATCCTCACAAGCGTTTTTTTCGGTATCCACACATAATAGTAACAATAAAGAGTAACATAAAGTAGGACTGAAAACTAAGCTAGACTGCTTCCGTGTAATCACTGGAGTTCCGAGATCTACTTTTACCCTGACGGTGACTCCAGCGTATTGCACTATTTTATTTCCACTTACAGGAAAGCATTGTGACTGATAACGACTATAATACTGTTTCCCAGAAATGATTTAGAGCTGAAATTTATATTTAATGAACCAGAGAATATAACAATATTGTAATTTGTATGATTCAAGAAACGAGAGGGAAGGAGATGGGGTCAGGGACTGGAAAGGGAAGAGGAGATACGGGAGGATGCAAATAAGGGAAGAGAATTTGAATAAGGTTAGGCTAGGTAAGGTTTGTCAGGAAACAGGACAAGTGTTTCCAGACGTGGGTCTTAATTATGTGATGAGCTAGCAACTGGAGCTCTTGGTCATCTGACCGAAGCCTTCCACTGGCTCACCTCTTTAAAAATTATGGTTATGATTACAACTTTTTTTTTAATAATATGGACAAAATAGTGGCAAAGGAGCAAGAGAGAAAAAATTGAGATGGGAAGGAGGAGGTATAGATAGAAAAGAAGGGGAAGAAAAGGAAGGCGAGGAATAACAGGAGGTGGAGATGGCGAGGATCAGAGAAAAGGGGATATGCTAATAAAGGAGGGAAGAAGGAAGGATGAAAAATGGAATATTGTAGAAAAAGAGGTGGCGAAGGAGATGTGAAGAGGAAAAAGGTGAAAGACAGAGTGAGAAGAGAAAGAAAATGTGAAAAGATAACGTTAATGACATGGTAAGAAGATTAGAAGCCAAAAACAATGTTGACTTCAAAAATACTAACATATTTCATATTAATCTTGGATTATCTAACAGAAATTAAAAGAAGTTAAATTAGAAAAATAGTTGATGATTATGATGATGATGGTATTAGTGATGATGATGATGATGATGATAGTGATAATAATAGTGATGGGGATGATGCTGGTGATGATTATGATGATGATGATGGTGATAATGATTATAATGAAAAAAAAAATATTTGAAAAAGCATTTTCGTTACACATTTACGTCAATAACAACAACAACAACAACAGTTACTACTACTACTACTACTACTACTACTACTACTACTACTACTACTACTACTACTACTACTACTACTACTACTATAACTGCTATTACTATGATTACTTCTACTTCTCTTTATAATAATAATTATAATAATAATAATAATAATAATAACAATTATATTAAAAATAATAATAATAATAATAATAATAACAATTATATTAAAAATAATAATAATAACAATAAAAATAATAATTACAATAAAACAATAATAACCGCAATATTATAATAATAATAATAATAATAATAATAATAATAATAATAATAATAATAATAATAATAATCGTTATTATCAAGCATTTAGAGCGATGGAAAAAATGAACTGCATGTGATTAGCTGCTAAATTAATGAGAATTGAGAACAAACGATAAAATTATAAATATTATAGTCTCAAAAACTTATGCATTGCATTTTCAGAATCGCAAAGATTTTTTTTTTTTGTATATATGCTAAGAGATCAAATCTATGAGAGTAATTTTTTTTTTTTTGGGGGGGGGGAATGTTAGGTCTCTCTCCTCTCTCTCTCTCTCTCTCTCTCTCTCTCTCTCTCTCTCTCTCTCTCTCTCTCTCTCTCTCTCTCTCTCTCTCTCTCTCTCTCTCTCTCTCTCTCTCTCATCTCTCTCTCTCTCCTCTCCCTCTCTCTCTCTCTCTCTCTCTCTCTCTCTCTCTCTCTCTCTCTCTCTCTCTCTCTCTCTCTCTACTCTCTCTCTCTCTCTCTCTCTCTCTCTCTCTCAAATCCTCAGTTACCATGGTGCATCAACATTCAAGTTTTGAAAATCCACTTAAAATTAGACGAGTCTGAGGGGTGTTGGGGAAGGATTGTGGTAGGGAGGGAGGGAGAGACGGAGCAGTGATGGAGATGACTTAAGGAGGGAGTACTGGAGGGAAGGATTGAGGGAGATGAGGAAGCAAATGTGAGAGGCAAGATAAAATTTGTGTTAATAGAATGAGTAAGAAAAATGGATGGGTAGTTAGTTTAAAGAAGGAGAGAGATGTCAAATGGGGGTTCGAAACATGGACTGGGCAATAAACGTTTACGTCGGATGTTCTAGTAGGTATATTGGATGGAATATGTGGGGATGCCAGGCCTGACCTGTCTCCTCTCTTACGACTCAACTTGAACTGCCCTGGCGAGTGCCTGGAGGGTGAGCGGCATACAAATCATACTAGGTCAGCAGTAACGGTCAGTGATTCACGCTGATACTACAGGTAACTGATACTAATGAGAGAGAGAGAGAGAGAGTGAACATAAGAAAAGAGGAACACTGCAGCAGGCCTGTTGGCCCATACTAGGCAGGTCCTTTACATTTCATCCCACTAACAAAACATTTGCCCAACCCAACCCTCAATGCTACCCAAGAAATAAGCTCTGATGTGCAAGTCCCACTCAAATCCAACCCCTCCCACTCATGTACTTATCCAACCTAAATTTGAAACTACCCAAAGTCCTAGCCTCAATAACCCAACTAGGTAGACTGTTCCACTCATCAACTACCCTATTTCCAAACCAATACTTTCCTATGTCCTTTCTAAATCTAAACTTATCTAATTTAAATCCATTACTGCGGGTTCTCTCTTGGAGAGATATCCTAAAGACCTTATTAATATCACCTTTATTAATACCCATCTTCCACTTATACACTTCGATCAGGTCTCCCCTCATTCTTCTTGTAACAAGTGAATGTAACTTAAGAGTCTTTAATCTTTCTTCATAAGGAAGATTTCTAATGCTATGTATTAATTTAGTCATCCTACGCTGAATGTTTTCTAACCAATTTATGTCCATTCTGTAATATGGAGACCAGAATTGAGCTGCATAATCTAGGCGAGGCCTTACCAATGATGTATAAAGCTGCAGTATGACCTCTGGACTTCTGTTGCTTATACTTCTTGATATAAATCCCAGTAATCTATTTGTCTTATTACGTACGCTTAGGCATTGCTGTCTTGGTTTAAGGTTGCTGCTTACCATAACCCCCAAGTCCTTTTCGCAATCTGTATGGCTAAGCTCTACATTATTTAACTTATAAGTGCTAGGGTTATGGACACTCCCGAGCTTCAGAACCTTGCATTTATCTACATTGAACTGCATCTGCCACTTTTCTGACCAAGAATAGAGTTTGTCTAAATCCTCCTGAAGCTCCCTAACATCTACGTTTGAATCAATTATCCTACCTATCTTTGTGTCATCGGCGAATTTGCTCATATCACTAGTAATTCCTTCATCAAGATCATTGATATATATTATAAACAACAATGGGCCCTAGACTGATCCCTGTGGAACGCCACTTGTTACTGATCCCCACTCGGATTTAACCCCACTTATGAACACTCTCTGCTTCCTGTCTGTGAGCCATGATTCGATCCACGAGAGCACCCTTCCCCCAATGCCATGAGCTGCCACTTTCTTCAACAGTCTTTGGTGCGGAACTCTATCAAAAGCCTTACTAAAATCTAAGTAAACAATATCAAATTCTTTATCGTGGTCAACAGCCTCAAAAGCTTTACTGAAAAAAGTTAATAAATTAGTTAGACAAGACCGGCCTCTTGTGAATCCATGCTGAGTATCATTAATCAAGCTATGCTTATCGAGATGGCTTCTTATAATCTCAGCTATAATTGACTCTAGTAATTTGCCTACAATTGAGGTCAGGCCTTATTGGGCGGTAATTTGACGGTAACGACTTGTCCCCTATTTTAAAAATAGGAATTACATTAGCCATCTTCCACATATCAGACACTACACCTGTTTGAAAAGATAAATTAAAAATATTAGTTAATGGTTCACAGAGTTCCATTTTGCATTCCTCAAGAACCCATGAAAAAACCTCATCAGGACCCGGTGACTTATTTT